>JAHWFO010094570.1:719090-753275 GCA_023313115.1 Rhysida immarginata
TCACTAAAATAATTCTCTTTCAAAATAACATGCATGCAAATCTGAAGCAAATGAAAATTAACAATAATTCCTGTACCTCATCAGAACCTTCAAACAATTCATTGGCGATGGCATCTTTCTCGTCTTCAGCTGCAATATTTGCTGCTTCGTTATCATCTTCATCACTTTCATCATCTTCAACGCGACGCACTCTTTTAAATTGTCGCTGATAAATGAAGAAAAAATAAAAAGTATACAGGATTAAATAAATGAAGAAAATTTACAAGATCAACTTTATTATATTTGAAGCCTGCTGAACATTCTCCTGTTGTTTCCAAATCTGCCATGAGAAATCCCAAATTACATTTTAAGTCATTTGATTTTTTGCATTACTTTGCTGAATAGGCATTATTAGTTAAAGTATAGTAATTATGAAACTATTTCCTTCATAATTAAAATTTAATTTTTAAAAGAATACTTAATTAAATAAAAGATTTTATTATTATGCAAAGCTAAGCTTGTCCTTAACATTTTCATAATGCATTCATTCCTTATGAGAAGACACGCACATCATTAATGCCTAAAAGATTAATGATATCAATAGACCTTCAAAAATGCAGCAAATTTATTTAGAATATGGAACTTATAAAAATAAATATAAAACTAGAAACCACACACATATACAAGTTTTGAAATTTAAAGCAGTTTAAAAAATTTGAATCCCTTTGTAATAAAATACATACAAGTAGCCCTCAAATACAGAAGATCTTGAATAAGTCATTTCCAAATTACAGACATTAAAAAATGAAAGAAATATTTCTTATTAAATATTTTCCGTTATTTAGTAAAGCTTTGACTCTGATAGCACTGGAAGAGTTCTTGCATACAGGGGTTGGAAATTTAATAGTGGCAAGACTGTAATTACAACTGATACTAAATAGGTACTGAAGTGAAACATTTACAGTTCTTCGATGTAGTCACCAATGATACGAATATCAGAGAATACCTGAAGCAGTACCAGTTCTGATGATGGTTCAGACAGAGCGATCTACCACTTTAAGAATCTCTGGAACAGCTCAATAGAGAATGCCACATAGTGATTCTTTATTCTTTGGAATCATAATCACAGGGGCTTAAATCTGGAGAGTACAGAGGATGGTAGAGAAACTCCCATCCCCAGTGAGCGAACAAATCAGCCACCGTTTCACTAGATGCGAGCGAGAACTGTCATGAAGAATGATGGAAAGTTTTTCAGCAAGCTACATGTCATCGCTTTTTTTTGCAATGCTGCTTGCAGGTTATGTTGCAAAAAATGAGAGTAATATTGCACACTGGCAGTCTATCCTTAGGGTATGAAATGCATTAGGATGACACCATAACAGTTGTAGACGACAATCACCATCGCCTTGGCGTTACTGGGATTATTCTATAATGCACACCCCCTATAAGCCTCACACGGATCTTCATTATATGGTCTTGCTGTGTAGCCTTGGGCACAAACAATTTTTATCCAGCTCCGCTGTTCCTGCCTCGAAAACATCATTACTGCACAACTTTAGACCGCCAACTGAGGCACGACACTTTCCTACACAGCACTGTGCATGCAGGTGCCATAGATGGGAGAGTCCATTTATTGGAAGGTAGATAACTAACGTGTGATATAAGCTAGATGCACTGGTTACGTTTAACGTTCATGCATACAACTATGTTGCCACTATTAAATTTCCAACCCTCATACACAGTGGCTTAAGTGGGCTAAGAAACTGTTTATTGTATCTAACTTTTAAGTAAAATAAAGCACATACTATTATTAAAGATCTGAAGTAAAAAATTTTACAATTGAAAATAAAATAAAGGCGATTTGTTACATGGAACCAGGGGGTCACTAAGCTAAGGCCTAGAGGTCTTTTTGGTCTTGTAATTTCTATTAAGTAAAAAATTATGAACAATGCTAATAAAATTAAAGTGTCATCAAATATAGCCTCTGTTTCAGCACATAGAAAAAGGATGTTTGGTGTTCTTTGATTGAGTGATACACAGCCCAAGTCTAAAAGTTGAGGGGTCATTTTAGAACAAAAAACACGAGATTGGCTGTGGTACTACTAATGCTATAGTTCTGAATGTAGTCACCAGAAGTGCCAGCATCATTGCAGTTCAAAATGGCTACTTTCACTGTGCAGAACATGCTCATGGACCATACAAACTTACAGTAGTACAAAGCCATTACCGATACGGATAAAGTAGCTCATGAACAATTCTGTGTGCAATTGTTGGATCGAGTAGGATACAATGAGACATTCCTGGACAACATAATTTTTTCAGCAATGAGTCAACATTTCACGTCAATTGTAAAGTAAACACCAAACTGCAGAAACTGGAGTACCAAAAATTCCTCACGAAACTCTCGAGTATGTTCATGACTTCCAAAAATGAAAGCAGCTTTTTTTTTTTTTTTTTTTTTTGTCTTCAGCAAATTTAAGTGTATGATCCATGCTTTTTCATGGAGAAAACAATAAATGGTATCTTGTGTCTGGACATGATCAAAAAATTCCTCATCTTTAGACAAAGATGATCAAGATTAGACAAAAGACTCATTTTAGCAACAAAGTCTGGAATTTCCTTGATAACCGATTCCCAGGTCAGTGGATTGGCCATGCAGGACCAATTGCATGGCTATCTCACTTCCTGATTTGACCTTTCTCAATTTTTTCTTATGAGGTTTCATTAAAGATCAACTGTTTGTTACACGTTTACCTACTAATCTTGCTGACCTAAGAAATTGAATTTATGCCCCAGTTGCACAGGTGACGCCTGACGTAATGGCTCAATTTTGGAACAAAATTCGACTCAGGTTGGATGTCTGCCATATCAAGAATGAAAGTCACATCAAACTAAAATGAAAAACTCGATGTGTTTTGCTCTAAAATGAAAACTCAACAGATTCTGTACAGTATCGGAATAAATTTCTAATTACTTTTAAAATTGTAAAGTTCTTTATGAATTACTTTAAACATAATGAACTGTGTAACTGCAGGCTTGAAATTTTATTTCCAAAACTTCCATAATCTAAATTTTTATTCCAAAAAAATTGGAATAAAACTATTAACAGCAGCAAATTTTCAAATCAGCGATGTCCCCTGCATATTATATGATAAAATTAAAATATTCATAATTATCTTATAACTTTTACAAAACTCTCTGGCTTATGGGAGTTTCTACCTTATAAGATTATGCAATAATATTTGAGTGTATTGAGATAAAAAAAAAAAATTATAAAAAAAAAGAAAAAAAAAAGACCATTTATTTTATAATAAAGTATCAGGTCGTTGCATATCAAATGTCAGATTTCGAGGTGGGTTCTGCGCTTCAGCACAGTTTCCAAGTTTAGTAGCAAGTACCCAACAAAGTGGTACCCAGAGATAAACCTATCAGCAACCAGCTGCCTGAAATTTGCATGTCTGCAATGATATTTAATAGCGTTTGAACCCAAGCGAAGATAGTCATGACTTCATACAAATTACGTGTGATAATGCATTACGAGTTCAGGTTGAATCACACTGCATCCAACGCCTCTCGTAACATCAATAAGGTATTCGGTATAGGCACCATAAACGAATGTACTGTCCAACATTGGTTCCGAAAATTCAGGGCGGGAGTGACGGACCTGGCAAACGAGCCACGCGGCAGACCGCCCAACGTGTTCAATGACGTTGATCTGAAGCGATCTGTGGAAGAGGAAACATCAAAAACTGTTCAGGACCTTGCAGGAGATCATGCGGTATCAGTTCCCTAAACCCCCGTTGCACCCCAGGAAGCTCATGGTTACAGTTTGGTGGAACATCCGTGGTGTAGTGCATTTCAGCTTCCTGCAGCAGGGGGAGATGATCACCACTGCGACCTACTGTTGGGAACTGCATCGTATGCACACAAAACTGTGTCAGCAACAACCTGCACTTGTGCATCGAAAGGCGTCCTTCTGCTGCATGACAACGTGCGTCCGTACGTTGCACCAACGACCGTGCAGGCGCTACAGGCTCTGGGCTACGAGGTGCTTCAACACCCCCCCCCCCCCGTACTCTCCGGACCTCTCCCCTACCGAGTACCAAATTGTCCAGAGCCTGGACAATTTTTTCCGGAGGAAAACATTCCTAACCCAAGCAGACGTCGAAAACGCATTCCAGTAGTTTATTGAGTCCCGTGACCATGGATTCTATCGGAGAGGCCTTGAGAAGCTGCCAAATCGTTGGCAACAATGTTTGGATTGCAATGGGGGTTATTTCGAATAGCACGTGTGAAAGTGTCCTTTCTAGAGGGGCATTAAAGATGACCTCTGCAATCCGACACTTGATATGCAATGACCTGATATTATTATTTTTTGCAATAATTCTCTTTTGTAAATTCCTTACCCTTTGAACTTTGACACCTAAATTCTCCTCAATCAAGTCATAATCTTCATCTTCTAGCCTGTCATCAAAATCATCATCATCTTCATTCTTTCTTTTCCTACCAATTTCTGAATCATCAGAGTCACTTTCTTCCACCTCCTCTTCATTATCATCAATCAAATCTTTTAGCTCTTCTGCTAATTGCTCCTCATCTGCAAGAATCAAAATATAAAGGATTATTTTTGTTTGTAAAAGATGTTTAATTTTATTAATTTATTTATTTGTATCTTTATTTATAAAATTTCTCACCATCTTCCTCCTCTTCATCATCCTCCTGCACTTGTTTTAGCTTTTTCAAGCGTTTTTTTTCTTCAGCACTCAGTTCATCAAGTTCATCATCAGATTCCTCTGCTTCACTATGCAGATATTCTGCCATTTCTTTTTCTTCAACCCAAACGAAAAAAAAAAAATTATATTTATTTCACCACTTCATGTTAATTAAAAATTTACTAAGTTTGAAAATAAAAAAAAAATTTGTACTTGTTAATTTGTCCCCCCACCCTCCCTTTTTTCTATTATTTCTTTCAAATATATAACACACAAAACAGAAATCTACAAAGCGTGATCAAAAAGTTCCAGGACCAAATTTTTTTTTTCTTTTATTATATACACAGACACACACATCTAGGCAACAACAAAATTTTCACACTCAAGAGAAAATGGTCAACTTTAAATAACAACAAACTTGCATAACATTGTACATGGAGCAATGAAAATCACGGATGTGAAAATTCTATCAGCGCAAATATGTATATATCTACGAAGTTCTGCTATTTATTAACATGAAACTTAACGAAAATATAGAAAAATATTCAAATAAGAGATTGATACGAAACTTTAATTTAAAATGAAAATGTTACAAGAAAATAAAAGTTTGCTCCAGGATTTTTTTGATCACACCTTGTATAAAAACAAATGAAAATGTAAATGGGCAAAAACTTTCTAAAATTAGAATCTAAGGCAAATCCATTGTTGGTTGTTGAAGTTCAGATTTCCCTGCACTACATTAGAAACTTACATTATAAAGATGCCAAAGTTCGAAGGTATTATTTTTAAGTTTATATTCTTGACGAACCTTGACTCCAGATAAATCAATGTGCAGATAAAGAAAATCGAAGCAGGCAAGAAGAGATGTCAGAAAACGGAAGTAAAAGAAGACATGACAGCTGGCATGACAACATCAAAGTTCCTTGCATTTAAATATCTTAAACGGATGCTGAAAACAGTTCTTCTATGCACATATGCATAGTACGCAACAGATCTAACGCATTATGGAAAACTCTCCTTTTGTTTATCGTTGGTTTGGTTGAAGCTGTCTACAATTATTTTAGGACTGGTTATGTTGGTGTCTTCAATGATAATAGCATCATTCACATCTCGTTAGCATTCCTTAATTTACAATTTTCCCATTATTTACCTCCAAGTGTTTTTAACTGTAATGCTACCCATTACATTAGTTTTTCAAAAGTCCAATACCATGGATGAGCCCATCGCTAGACCTTCATATTGTTGATGTATATTATTATATTTCAGATTGTTTTGCTGGCTGATGATTCTTAGTAGGTTGATATATCCCTGCTCGCACCGGCATCCTCATTAATTATTTCTAGTTGTTTTTCTATTATTTTTATAGCTTTTCCAGCGGAAACATCTGTACACAAATTGATTATGTCAAGGGACATTTAATTGCAGCAGTTTCTTTGTATCATCGATGGAGTTTTTAACGGTAAATTTGATCTGGTTTTGGTTCAGGATAGAAGCTAGTTTCTTGGCTATAGGATAGATTGGTACAGGCCTATTGTTAATTACTGGCCTGCTCCATTGAATTTTGATCATGGCTTTAGTTTTCAGGGATTCCAGTATATTGTTTTTGTAGCACTTGATGTCGGTGAATGTTCTTGATTAGCATAGTCTGAAGATCTTGTCAACTTCTGCAAGAATTTAGTTGGGCCCTTTTCGATGGTCTTGAAGGCATCGTTTTCAATAAAACCGGGAACTTTCTTCTGATATCCATCTTCATATACAATCACAATGGACTTCCCTTTATCAACTCTAATGGAAATGGCTTTCTTTTCATTTAGTTTCTTATTGATGTTCCTATTTTGGCTTCTTCTGGGAAGTATATGAGGCTGGCATTGTTGATAATTTTGTTGGCAACTTTTCCTGTGAGAATATTGGCTTTGTCCTCTCTTCCTTGTTGAGTGTCAGGATGACCATTTCAGTTTCCGCTATTATGTTCCTTATTTGTGAACAAAATCTTATTAACTGTGGAAGGTTACTAAAAGTAGAAATTAATAATACACCGCAACTCCACAAATTAATTTATGCATATAAATAAATTAATTTTGTGGAGTTGCGGTGTATTATTAATTTCTACTTTTATGTTCCTTATGTTCTTTTTGTTGGGTCAGATTGGCGAGTCTATATTTAGGCCCTTGCTGAATGGGTTAAAAAATTATGAAATTTGCTATGACCCATGGATAAGTCAACAATATACCCAAGGCTGCTTATGAAATTTGAATTTAATAAAGTTTTTAAAGGCCCAAAACTAGAGCAAAGACATTATCCAATCCACACTTATTCATAACCTATCTCTACAGCCAAAATTTATCTAACATTAAACAAAGAAGTTTATATACATGAAATCAAGAAATGGAGCATTTTCACTCATTAAGAAAATTACATATATATCTTTGTGCATAATGGTTCTTGCAGCAATGTTTTTGGTAAATGTGCATTCCATACATGAAGATTTATAGCATTTATTAAAGGATAAGTTTTTATTCAAGTGTCTTCCAAAATTAGCATTCATCCGCTGATAATTCGACCCTGCTGTTTAAGATGAAATTTAAGATTACAGGTGTTTCAAATAAAGTGTAATAGCCAAATATCCTAAAAACCATTGCTCCAATTAAAAAACTGTTAATGCAGTTGTATAACAACTGGCACTGGCCTAATTTCATAGTATTGCTAAAATTGATGTTCGACACCAATTAAGGGGTCACATGAAATTTATCTTGGAAACCAAGAGATAGAGTAAAAATGTCAATTGGAAACTTGAGCATGTTCGAATTAGTCTGAAAAGTCATCATTCCAGAATAGCTTTATCTGGGCTAATATTTGAGACAAACATTTTGTGAAAGTCTAAATTTCCAAACTTTCATGAATTTGAAATACTGAAAAGCATAGTACAAATAAAAAGTTACGACGAGAAGTCAAATCAAAGAAAATGTTCAAATTGATGTTCACTGGATGCAATACATAAAGAAGTCGCTTGTGGAAATTAGCATGCATATCCATCATTCAGCTCTGACAGCAGCACAGGCATCATGGATCCTGGTTTGAAACTCGATGACATTTGAATGTGGAGAGGCATAAACTATTTCCTTCAGATAGCCCTTTAAAAAGAAATCACGAGAAGTCTGGGGAACTTGGAGGCTACCTTACTGGTCCGAACTGTCCAATCCAGTTGTTCCGAAAAGTAGCTATCAGTAGATCAGATGCTGCTCACCTTGTGAGCTGGGGTACCATCATGTTGAAACATACATTTCTCCTTTCCGCTACTGGTAGATCATATGCCTATTCAGAAACTTCATTTGTTAGTAGCTCAACATTACGAATGCAATTTAGATTTTGATGGAAAACCAGTGGTCCAATAATGTTGCCATTCCAAATTCCACACCAAACATTAATGGACCAATGATATTATTTGGGTCTGTTAACAACCCTATCCCTTGTGAATTGTGCCTTATCCGTCCTTAATACATTATCCTGTAATTCATTCAAAACAAAATTGCAGAAATCAGTCTGGAGCGAATAATCTTCTCCCCCCTTCCAATGCTTGAACAGTTAAATGGAATGGGTGAAACCTATTCTTGAAGAATTCACCATACACTGGTGATAGATAATCCACGCTGTAATGCAGCAGTGAATTAGGCTATGAATGCAATGAAATAGGCTATGACATCTCCATTTGCTAACCCTCCATTTCCAACTCTATTCAGTGACACATTAAGGGCATGTGTAAAAGTCCGACCGGTCGTCAACAGGTCACGTGGTACGATCGGCAACCGGTCGGCAGCAGTTTGCTTCCGTTTGTTCGTTCATAGACAGTGCGGTCGTGAGCATTCTGCTTCAAAATGGCGTCGCAACAAGTTTCCTCATCATTTAAGTCAGTATGATTTAAAATTGTGTTATAAATTTTCTTCACCAGTCTTTTCTTTTTCGTATTCATTCCTCGTTTCTTGATACTGCCCAATATGTATTTCGCCATCACCTTTCTCCAAAATATATTTATTATGTATTGGGCACTCGAACACTTGAATTTTCTATTTTCGTCCACCATTTTAATTCTACTCACCAAGGCAGCCGACCAGCGTTGGACTCCGGTCGCGATTAATGCGACAGGTCGCGTTATGAAAACTCTCATCGTGACCGGTCATTATTTTATGGACAGGCTGTTCGCAATGGGCTTTGACCGGTCAGACTTTTTAGATACACCTTAAATGTTCCTGTTGATCTTAATCTTGTGATTGATCTACAAATGGTACTTCGATTGGCTCTTCTTGCATTTGGAAACCTAGCATTAAAGGTTCTTGTAGCTGCACGAACATTTCTGTGACTTTCACCATAAATTTATCACCATATCATTGAATGTAAATTAGAATATGAAATTATTTGTCAGACAGCCCTATTCCAGAATTAGAATAATTTCAATTACTGTTACATTTTCTTAAAATTTATAAAATCTTTTGCTAAAAATAAGGTCAATTCATTTTTAATTCCTTCTAAACTCTGTAGGTAACAATACAGGAAGTCTTGAAATTTAGACTTTCACGAAATGTGTGTCTGAAATTTTCTCAAGCAGATAAAGCTATTCCAGAATGATAATTTTCGGACTAATTCGACCATGCTCTACAAATTCCTCATTGACATTTTTACTCTATTACTTTTGGTTTCCGAGATAAAAATCATGTGACCCCTTAGTTGGTGTCGAACATCAATTTTAACAATACCACAAAATTCGGCACGTGCCAGTTGCTATACAACTGCAGTAACCATTTTTTAATTGAAGTAATGGTTTTTAGGATATTTGGCCATTTACACTTTATTTGAAACGTCCTGTATATAGTAAGTCTGGCTAACAAATATTTTTTCTTAGTATCTTATATGCTTGAGTACGTCAGGGCTCATCAGAATCCAAGCTTTATGGCAAATGTTTTGCGTTGTGTTAGATGATTCAAATCAAACGAGATAATATTGGCAGTGGTAGAAGCTTTCCTGTAAATTGCAAACTCAAGCCTCAGCAAATTCATGAAATTTGATGGAAGCAGTTGAATTCATTTAATAAGTCACCACCACTTAATTTTTTTTCAATGCAAATGAAGAAGTTGTCATTAACGGATCTCTCATATGTGATGACTTTTTCGTCAAGCATTATCTCAATGTTTGATGCTTCTATTGTTTGTAAAAATATTTTGGAGATCACAGAGTGATTGGTGACGCCATTGCTACTGTAGGAATTGTGTAAAAATCACTTTTGAAGGTGAAATAGTTTTGTGTAGAAATTTAGCAAGTTCTATAGATCGGTGCATTCTCTGGGACCTACTTTCTTTTCTTCTAGTGTTCTATGAATGGTGTCAATAGTCTCATTAAAAAGAACATTCGTGTACAGGGTTGATGATTACAAAAATCTTAGCTTCAATTCTGAAATTGAGAGAATGATATGTGACAGGAAATTTCTCAAGGAGTTCAGAAAGAAATCACAACTGCTCTCGTATGAAGGCTTTCATACAGAACAGTGCTTGAGTCTTCTTCATATGAAGCTACTAATCAACTTGCATCACCACATGGCTGGTGGGATTCCTTGCTCCTGTTTTATATGAATTATGGCGACTTATAGCTGTTATGCCTCCAATAATGGTGTTATATCAAAACACATAAGACTTAATATCACTCTGTTTGAATTTATCTTTCCTCTTTAGTTTATAATGTGATACTGGACAGCATGGACATCTTGAAACATTAATAGATATCAGTTATTTATATTGTATGTATGTATGTTTGCATGTATTGTAGTTACTTTACTGCAAAGAAGCAATATTCGGCTTTTTCAAGTGGGACAGTTACGCCACGACGTGGCAGTTTAGAGAGTATGTTCGGAGAGGAAAGTAAAACAAAACAAACATTCCTGACCACAGACATTGTTTACGAGTACTAATGATTTATGAGCAGATCTTATATCCTTATACGATACCGTTTGGGGATCCAATATGCTAGGAAATACCAACTTTTTGGATTTTTTTTAAAAGGTACAAATTGTTTCTTTGTCTTCCATCAGAGATTTGTTTCCCATATCAGAGACAAAAATGGATAACTGCAATACTTACTTACTTACTTACTTTTCAAACCCGCTTATCCGTTAGGGTCGCGGGGGCAGCAGCCCTATGGAGGATCTCCAGCGATCGCGATCTTCCGCCATCAGGCGCATGTCCTCCCTGGTAATATCCAAGCGACTCGAACCCAGATTCTCCATGTAG
This sequence comes from Rhysida immarginata, assembly GCA_023313115.1. Classification (NCBI taxonomy): domain Eukaryota; kingdom Metazoa; phylum Arthropoda; class Chilopoda; order Scolopendromorpha; family Scolopendridae; genus Rhysida; species Rhysida immarginata. Next base: position 730,054 of record JAHWFO010094570.1, read on the forward strand.
TCTAGCCACCTGGTTCTAGGCCGACCCCTTGGTCTCTTACCCACCGGCTTGGAAAATAACAACTGCCTAGGAAGACTAGTTTGCGGCATCCGTATCACGTGGCCATACCAGCGCAACTGAGATCTCTCAATGCGGAGAAGTAGCGGCTCAACACCTAAAGATTCCCTTATTGTGCTGCTGTACACTCTATCTAGTAGGGTAACACCTGCCACACCTCTCAGGAATCTCATTTCGGCCACTTGTACCCGCGATCGCACTCTTTCGGTCATTACCCAAGCCTCATGACCATAGGTGAGAATGGGGACAAAGATAGATTTGAAGACGGAGAGCTTGGCTTTGTTACCCAGCTCTCGTTTCATTACCATGGATCGCCACAGTTCACGTCTGACACAGCTTGCTGCACCGATCCGAGCATCCAATTCTTTCTCCTGCCGTCCATCACTCGTGAATGCAATCCCGAGATACTTGAACTTCTCCACCTGTCTCAATGAGGCTCCCCTAACATGGAGAGCGCACTGAGCAGGCTGTCTTGAAAGAACCAGAACTTCGGTTTTAGCCACACTGATCTTCATCCCAGCTTCTTCACATTTGGCTGCAAACCGGTCTAGTGCATGCTGAAGGTTCGTGCGAGAAGACCCAAGCAGGACAAGGTCGTCCGCAAAGAGCAACCTCTCCACCAGGCAGTCGCCCACACAAACACGCTCATCGCCTCGGCTGCCCCTGTCTATCCAGTCCATAAAGATAATGAACAAGATGGGCGACAGTACGCACCCTTGGCGGAGTCCAACACCCACGGTGAACGGTCTTGACTTAATGCCATTTATCCGGACACACATCTCAGAGCTTTCGTACAGAGACATGATAGCAACCAGTAATTGCCCATCCACTCCATACTCTTGCAACACTTGCCAGAGCTTCTCCCGAGGAACCCTGTCATATGCTTTTTCGAGGTCCACAAAGCAAGCGTAGACCTCTTTTGCATACTCCCAGGATTTCTCAAAGATTTGCCTTAGAGCAAAGATGTGATCCGTCGTGCTTCGGCCAGGTCGGAAACCACACTGCTCCCCTGACAGTTTGGAGTCGACTATTTCCCGACTTCTCTTCTCCAGACACTTAGCGTACACTTTCCCAGGAATGCTGAGCAAAGAGATGCCTCGATAGTTGTTGCAATCTCTCTGATCTCCCTTTTTGAAGATAGGGATCACAGTTCCTGTCTGCCATTGCTTAGGGGCCTGTCCAGATATCCAAGCAACCTGACACACTCGAGTCAGCCACAGGATACCATCCTGATTTAAGGCCTTTAACATCTCGGACCGGATTTCATCATCACCTGCAGCTTTGCCAGTCTTCAGGGACTTAATTGCCCATCTGACTTCTGTTTCAGTGATACTACCGTGACTATTCTCCGCTCCAAGGTGCACCTCGTATGCCTCAGTTGTTGTTGTCACCGGATTAAGAAGAGATGCAAAGTATTCCTTCCACCTATGCAATACGCTCTCCTCCGTTTTCAAAAGCCTCCCATCTGAACTCTTAATAGTTTGTGATGAAAGAGACTTCTTTCCACGGAGGCGGCGCACGGTCTGCCAGAACACCTTGTTTGCCGAACCATAGTCTGCCTCCAATTTCTCCCCGAACTTCTCCCAGGCCTTGGCTTTAGCTGTTGATACTGTCTTTGCTGCTGCTTTTCGCGCCTTAGTGTACCGCACTCGACTCGAAGTTGACTTATTTGCAAGCCATAGCAAATAAGCTTCCTTCTTTGCCTTGATAGCTTCTTGATAACTGCAATATACAGAAAAAATTACCGTATGTTGTCTTCATAGCTAATATTTTTAAATTTCAATCCACAACACACTGCAGTATTGATCCATTGTGTAATTCCTGACCTGTCTGAAGATTTTTATGATGACCCTGCCAGTGAGCTCAAGGTAGCAATAGAGAGTGTGTTAGCCACTAGTGATTTACAAAACAAGAGTGTTGGCTTCATGTTTGTTAGTTGTTTGAGTGAGAGTGAAGTTGTAATACAAACATATCTGTCTCTGTTGATAAACAAAAGCTGTAGTGATGTTGGTTGTATAGAGAGATAAACAAATGCAGATACTTTTCAGATGGTTTTCACCTTAATAATCGTTTGTTTGTTTACTACACAATTGTTAATACACTGCTGCCCCTTTAAGTCGCGGTTGGCTCTGTTGCGAAATCGGATAACTTGAAGTCAGTGGCGCTATCTGTCACTGTACAAAAAAACTAGCTATGTCGTGGCAGTGAAATCTTGGCTCCCAACATTCGCGACATAGAGGGGCAGCAGTGTACACTGAGAAATCCGTATCTAATATAAAACAAAATCTCCCTCCTAAAAAAAACGTTTGTGTGCACAGAGAGCACTGATAGCAGGTGCCACTCCAAACCTAGTTTCACAATATTCTCGTCAGATGGCAGTCTTGCATTTTGAAGTAGTGCAGTTCTTCAGCTGAACAGTCACCAAAATCAGCCAGGCAGCATATTTCTTAAAAAGCTGGGAGAACCCTGGGAAATGAAAAACTTTATTACATAACAGAAACTGTAAAGCCAGGGTTCCCTTAGGACCAAAAATTTACAAACCAACTTGACTCCTCGGCCTGAAACTTGACAGTCAAATTTTAGATTTTTTAAACTTCCTTATTTTTACATATGCATCCACAATCTGTATTTAATTAGAAATTTAAAGAAGAAGCGTGTGACAAAATGAACTGAGAGAGAAGATTTCCGAATTCTGATGGATAATGTAAATGTGATTTAAGAGTTTCCATGTTTGGATTGTATTCTTAATTCTGTAGATCAGTCGGGGGTTGACTCATGCTCGTTTCAACTTCTGCATTTGGCAACAGAGGTTAAAATAGTGAGAAGGATATGGCTGATGATATTTAAAATTTATCCAGCAATTTTGACTCGCTGGTCAAAAAATCACGAGTCAATTTGTAGCATAAATGCCCATTTGATACGTAAATTGTAAGTAAGCACGAACCTTAGTAAAGCAGTTAAAAGCCTTTTAGCAAATGTGGGAATTACTATTAGAAAATAACCAATTACTGTATTCTGATTTTCAACTTTACTAAAAGTTAGATTCACACTACGATAGCAAAAATTAAGGTTGAAGGGGCAAATCAAAAAGAAAACTGGTTGCAACAACGGTAAAATTGGCAGTAATTAGCAAAATCAGTAGCTATGTTCTAAAATATCAGGATCTGGTTTTTCTTTAAAATTAACTGAGCAGAATATACACGACGGATTTAACAACGAATACTTGGGATTGACAGAATAATTTATAATAAATTACATATGGGCATCCTTGTCAGCACAAGATGGAACAAAGACCATAGTTCTCATTAAGTGACAATATTCACATTAAAATTGTCAAGACAAAATGATGATAGATATTCTGTTTGGCATCATAATCAGTCATTTTAAAATCTTTCTAATACCTTGTTCACACTACAAGTCACTGATCATGATCAACTCCCAGAATCCAATGCGCTCGCCAAGGCTTTTCATAATAAAAAAATAAAAAAAAAAAACAAAAAAAAAACGCCGCTTCGCTATACAGGTATACAGGGTGTATCAGCTTCGATGGTCATAAAGTACCTAGCGTTGTTCTCCTCAAAATTCTAAGCATAATTTTCCTTATCCATTTTTCAAAACTCTCAAAAAAAAAATGCTTGAAATCGTTATCCAAAGTTTGGCTATTATGACATAATTCTAAGCCTTCTGACGTAATCTATCTATGCCATTTACTGTCCCTGCTGAAGGCAAGGTCATTCATAAAAGGGTAGGAGACAGAGTCAATAGGCTCGCTTACTTCGAAAATAAACAAGAGTTGCTCTACTTTAATGAGCTCTAAATGAATTGATAAATTAACGAAAATTCATAGCTAAAAATCATCATAGCTGCTAAACTGACTCAATGCAAGCTATGATGATTTTTAGCTATGATTTTTTGTTAAATAGTCAAGAATAATTAGGGCTCTAACGTCAGAAGGCTTAGAATTACGTCATAATAGCCAAACTTTGGATAACGATTTCAAGCATTTTTTTGAGAATTTTGAAAAATGGATAAGAAAAATTATGTTTAGAATTTTGCAGAGAACAATGCTAGGTACTTTATAACCATCGAACCTGATACACCCTGTATATTTAAGAGTTCTGCGAACTGATTGCACAGTCGTGCCATGAATAATTAACTTAGAAGGAACTCTATCTGTTCAAGAACATCGGTTATGAACCTAAACAAGAAAGAAACCAAGTTACTTTTATAATCAGAGAAGACTGGATCGGCGATAAAGTGCCTATTGCTAAAAGAAAAACAAAAAACAAACCCATTAATGCTATCTAGTGGCAAAAATTGCAACCCTGATCGTGATTAAGATTTTGCATGGATTTGTCAATAAAGCCTAAAGCTGATACACCCTTGAACGTGTGCAAAATGATCATATGATCAAGAATTATAGTGAACCAAGATTAAGATGTTTGAACAGCCTTCCTTAAAGTTGCAAATATAGGACTGATGCAGAAAACAATTAGATTACAGAAACAAGGGCGATGTAGCCCTGTATTTGCAACTTCAAAGAAATACATGAATCTCCTTTCTTGAATACTCACTTGCTTTGGAAAGTGCAGGAAGCAAGAAGCCCACACATCTTGCCTAATCAATAACAGTCATTTTATTACGAGGGAACGTCAATAGGTTACAAATGGATATAGAAATGAAACAAATATGTGTCTGATTTGAAAACTGCTTTTATTTCTCCGCATAATCTCCCTGTGCATTGAGGCACTTGTCCCATTGTGAAAACATGCCCCTCAAAAAAAAAGGAACATAAAATTCTTTGGCTGCTTTCTTAACCAGACGGTGACTTCCCTTTGTATATCTTCATTATCGACCAAAAGGTGATATACCTTCTACCCTGCGGAACCTGCCCAAAGAAGTATATCGGCCAGACTCGTCGGAGAATGGAAACCAGAGCCAAAGAGCATTTGGACTATATTAGAAACAACAGACCCGACAGATCGGCGATGGCGGACCATATTTTACAGACTGGACATAATTTTAAAATTGATGAACTCCAAATCCTTCAGTGGTTGACGACCCCAAGAAACTAAACTATTTGGAATCCTGGGAGATCTTGAAACACCAAGGTGACTTGTTGCTGAATCTAGATACAGGACCCATGGACCTCTCCTCTTGGATAGCTTTATTACATCATACAAGAAAATCAACCCCCACCTAGTGGAGCCTTCTCCTAGGTCCACGCGTCTGCTGCCCAATGGTGTTTTTTACCTTCAATTTTTTCCTATACTCCTTCTCACTGGCTTAACTCTAGTATAAATACCTAAAACCTTACTCTGTAAAATCGATTCATACTGAAGATGGCTACGTTGTAGCCGAAATGTACATCTATGTTATGATGAATTAATTCTTTGTGGAAATAGTGGAATCCATCGTCTCCTTTGCAAAAGGTGATGTTTAAGAGGACCAAACAAATAGAAGTCGGGAGGAGAATAGTCAAGGCTATATGATAATCAGTGTGCCCTCATAATCGCAGAAAACTGGAAACATCCTCTTACTGCAAACAAGACAACCCAGATGCTGAGAAAGTTGAAGTGAAAAGTCCTCAAACATCCTCTGTATAGCCCTGAGCAATTTGCTCCAAGCAACTTCCATTTGCTCGACCCTCTTAAACATATTTCAGGTGAACACTTTCTCTACGATGAAGCCGTTCAATGCTCTTAATTGAAGTGATGAAGCTGTACAAAGCAAAGTCACCACCTGGTTCAGGAAGCAGCTCAAAGAATATTATCTTACTGGTTTGAAAGACTTGTGAAACTATGGGACAAATGCCTCAATGTACAGGATAATTATGCAGAGAAATGAAAGTAGTTTTCAACTCAGTATTCGTATTTGTTTCATTTCGGTATCAATTTGTAACTTAATTACTGACTTCCCCTCGTATGATTCCTCACATGCGAAAAGAAAAGATGCTGAAAAGCTCTTTATGAATATGGATTGAGGAATGTTTAAGAATCGAAGGTAATGAAGAGATTGAAGAAATATGGTAGAGTGTGATAAGAGCAATTATTTAATTCCTTTCATTGAAATAAGCTGTTGGAGGAAGTACAATTTAACTTTGACTGCCAGTGACAACTATGTTACATTGTTTTGGATTAAGGATTCATAGCTTTTTAAATATGCTTACAATTGTATAAATTTTCTGATGATATAAAAAGTTACAAATACAGTATCAATCTTTAAAACAGAGAATCCAGATGAAATAAACAACTACCACCCATTTCTGAGAGGCCAGTTTTGGCTAAAATTAACAAAAAGGTCACCTTTAAGGACATGGTCCTTACTTTGGCACAAGATAACCACCATTGTATCCATGTATTCATTAAAGCCTAAGACAGTGGGCATAATTTCACTATGTTGAAGGCTTTTGACACGATTTTTCTAGATCAATTTTACTGATAAACCAAGATAATGCACGAAAAAAAATTATCTACACAAAACATCATATAAGAATCCAGGATCAGCCCTTTACTCTTCACTGTCACCACTGTTTCTATTTACAATCAATTCAAACCATATAAGACTGAGACAATCATAAGGTTATAGTACAGCAGCTTGACCAAGATATTACCTATCTTCGTGGATGGTACTAAGAATGAGCCTATGTCTAAATAAGTGCCATTTTTTGTGAACTCTAAAACTGCTGATAAGACAATCAATTCCATTAAGGTTGTCAATACTTCATTTTTCCACCTCACTGATCTGATTGTCAAAATATATGCTTTTGCTTAAGTGTATCAACTTCAGCTTCAAGCGCCATTTAGTCTTCTTCATTAATGCATCAGTTATCCTGATGCCAGCACATCAAAAATTAGTTTAAGTTGTCTAACAACTGCCTACAATCACATGTTATATACTTCTTTTATTCATATTGTTACAAATTTTGTGATGGGGAAGTGTGAAAGACCATAAATCAAACCACTCTTCTACCCCTCAGCAGTTCAGCATTTTACCCATTTTCATTGTACTCATCAAAGTTATCAGTGGCTTGGTGACTGCAGCTTGGCGAGAAAATTCTGTTTATGATGCTCCCATGTCTGCAGTTATATTAATAACATTTTCTTTCTTCTTAGGTGATACAGTGTTTTTTTGATGTCAGTCTAAATGAGTCATTCAGACTTCAATCTGTCCATTATTGTGCCTAGTAGAATGTATTTTACCTTTAATAGTATGTTCTATGACTTTTGATGCCATACCTCTCGATATACCAATTAAGTAGAGATCTGTGCCCTCTTTGGTAATCTAAGATCGGGCACAATTTACAAACATCACAACATCTGTCAAAATACCGCTAACAAGTCAACAGACTAACATATTGATAAATATTAGCAAATGTGTTGACTATAGTGCTGGCTTTGATTGCCAGTCGCATAAACATCCAAAATCCTGATCATCTCCATCTACAATGAAGCATTTAAGTTTTGGAATCAGAATGTTGTTATTAAGATTATGTTTGTAACTAAGAATTCACGTGGACTGAATTGTATTCATTATTTTTAAAAAATAAAGGTTTTAAGTGTGTAAGGGAACCAGATTATGAAACAATGCAACATATATTGCCTTTTGGCATTTATGTTTGACTCTAATCTTAACTGTGATGCTCAAAACAGCAAGATTTTATCTAAATTATGTTGTTTTTGATAAAATGCTTAAGCACCATAATTAATTAAGTTTGATTAGACAACAAAAAGAAATATTTTCCTTATTATAGATTTTTCATTTTTATTTGTCAACTAATAGTAGCAAAATACTTAGGCCTAAGGCAAAGTTATAAAAATGAAAAAAATGATTGGCAGACTGTATACCTGGATTCTAATAGGTATACAAGGCTCAACAAAACTGATTGTCTGGTATACAAATGTTACTAAATATCCAAGGTTGCCACTAAAACATACTTCATGTTAGTCATTTGGTTATTACACATGTAGCCATTTAACGGAATGGGTTGGTGGAAACCTATAAAAGCTGCATGCATTTCTACAAAATAAATTTGAGGTACCAAGGAATTTTCATGAACAAATTCCCAGGAGCAGACCAACTTACAACTACCAGTTTACAGAAAAAATCAAGCTCTTTTAATGATGAGAATTGTATTGTGCTTTATTACCGACAACATTAAACTTTATCCTAAAATCTATTACAAATACTTCAAGGCACAATTGTATCGTGTGCAGGCTTCAAGCCAGCGGCAACAATATATAAATGTGCAACAATAAAGAACGTAGTCACCATCCCTTGTCATAACGAATTGTTTATTGTGGCAATTAGGCAATTTGTACTAATGAATTTGTACCATTTCAAAATTTTCCGTTAACATGGATTGTCATCAGCACCGAGTATGTTTACCAAGTTTCAGCTCCCTAGCTTGTTGGGAAGTTCGTTTAATATTGATTTCAAGATTTGTGCCAAACAGATAAACTTGTGGCGAGTTAATTGAAAGAGTGGAAAAAGGATGATGAATTTCGAATAAGTCAGTCATCCAGGAGAACCATACAACGATAAAATATTTGGAATTTTTCTAGACATTCTTCATCAATTCGGGTGTACCCAAAATAAATATCATCAAGCAATAAAAATATTAATAGGAATGAGTTGCATAATGCTCTTCTGTTGCAGTTGTATCACATAATGAAAATTAAACACCATCAATATTTATGTAATATTGATGGACGTACATTTCAGCTTATACCAAAATCTGGGCCTAAATACTAGGTTCTAGAATACTAATTTCCGTAAGTCTGGAATTAGAATGTGCTATTTAGACCCGGAGAATTGCTCCATTTATTTTTTTTTCAACCCTCTTCTGCAAGAATAATTTCTACATGTACTAGAACCTACCAAATGTAGCCAATACAAAACCATTGTTACTGCATCCATTCACAGAAGACTCAAAATAGGACTAAACTTCAAATTCGTAATTTAATTAACTCAAAGCAAACTCGCATATACCCGGTAAAAAATATGCTATCAGATAAGAGGAAATTACATAAGCTGGTGTCAACGTTTCCCATCCATAATCTCCTCGTGCACAAAGATATTAAAAATATTTATAAAACTGTTATGAAATTAATCTATATAAAACAAATTAACAGAATGAATAAAAGCTGGCAATTTTAAATCACTAGATTATTTTTACTTGATGTTTTATGAAGTTTTAAACCACCCAAATTGGACTGCTTAATCAGAACACCTAGTTGCTGGCATTGAACTTCTAATATTTTTTAAATAACGCAACTCAATATAATCCGAGACAGGTGAAAAGAGGTTAAAACAGAAAACGTTTTAAAACAGGAGGGGGAGGGGGACTTTCACTGATAAATAGGCCCCACGATCATGTAGGCCAGGACTAAAATAAAGGACATATCCAAAGTATATCCTTCAGTGTTGCAGTCATAACAAAGAGGATGAAAATTAGGTTGATCTAAAAGAGCCCAGGTCCTGATTTTGGATATTAAAAACATCAAAATAAATTAAGAATAATTATTACATTTTCAACAACAATAACCACTAAATCGATCGCAATATGCTACAAATGAAGAACATGTCAAATCGTAATAATAAATGAAATGACTAATTCAGGTAGGGTGCAATCGCTAATAGGTTTCCTCTCATTTCAAATCCACCAGAAATTACTATTACTGCATATAAAATATGGATTGTTCATGGCTTTTGAAATCTGAGTAACCATATCATAACCTACTTAAAAGAGATGTCGGTAGTTATAATTTCATTCGACAGACCATCATCAAGCCTAGTGTTGTTTCTTACACGATCAGATCATTGAACGACATCATGTGTTAGTGATTTACTTTATTGCCATTTACGCTCCTAAAACATTCGTAGATCTTAAAAACTCGCTTCATATTTTATCATCATTTACATAAAACATTGTATAAATAGATCATAGTCAAGACTTCAAAATGGCTAAGTTTTAAGAACCAAATAATAACAAACGTTGAAAAGCAACAGTGTGTTAATTTAAGGCTTGTACAACCTGATTTAAACTTCAGATACTTATGTATGAACAAATATTTAGTTCGGTGGGTTTTATATTACCTTATAATGTCATATATTAATAATTTTCTGTACTTTCATTCACTATGACGAGTTCAATGTATCCGTCATATGTAGCCTTTTAATGCTTGACACAAAATAGCGGAAATGCTCCAGCGCTACTTCCGCTAGCGTTAGCGGACCTTCTACGCAGTGCATTATGGCTACTCTTCTAGCTCGACCTGCTGTCAAAAGATTATTCTACATTGGCGCACAAATCATCAGAAATAAGAAAATTTAATGGTTTATTTATTTATAATGGTAAAGGAATTTGAGTAAATTTGAGAACTATATGCCTCTGTTAGTAATTTTTCATTATACTATTGTCATTAATATTAGATAATTAATATATGCACAAGATGAGAGGTGAGGGTTCATGACCCTTTCAATAAAATAGCTCTATATGCAACTTCACCTGCTTCTACCATTCAGAACAAAAGCTGTAATTTCTAAATCATTTTATAATCTTCTTACCAGCTTAAAAAAAATAAACCGTCGCTCGATTGATATCCTCCAAATAAATCCAAACACAATTAAAATAAGGGAAAATGCTGCGACCTGGACTCGAACCAAGGACTATCGCTGCTCTAACTTATTGTCCATGATAGGTTGGAGGAGCGACAGCGAAAGTCATGGTCCCTGGTTCGAGTCCAGGTCGCGAAATTTTTCCTTCCCTTTACTACATTACTCGTAATTATGAAATGTTGAAGAATTTTCTTTAGTTTTGGCTTCTCTTTGAGTATAAAATCGACATTTAAAATTGAACGATTGTAATTTTACAAAGACCATTAAAATATTAAACATTTATTAAAAAAAAAAAAGTGAAAGGCATTTTTTTTCACAATCGCCTGCTTTATCTAGGCGAATAGATGTATAAGTAGTTTGGATTTAGCGAAAACTTTTTAGAGAAAAATATTTTTGATGTTAATTGATCTTTAACTAAGCTCAGAAATATTTTTTATGAGCTTTCTTATCGTAGCCATTATATATATAGAATCGGCTTGGCGTTGTTTTTAAATATTCATTTGAAACTATTTTCAAGGCGTGATAAGGTTAGAAACAGATAGTTACACGAGTGCTTGCCAGATGCAACTAAAAATTTTTAGGTGAAATGGTATGGAAGTTTGATTGACGAATGCGACGTATACGATTGTTATTTACTCGACAATATAAAAATATTTAAAAAAAGACAAAATATATAAATTGAAAGGTGCCAATTTGTATTCGTCGTCATTTACTCAGATATTATCAACTGCATTAGGATAGAGAGTGATCAACTGATCGTCATATAGTTATCCAAGAGGTCAATAACTGAAAATTACTACTTTTACCAAGTGCTGCTATCTTTTCTGAATTCTTGTTAAAGTTCATCTCCGGACATTTCGACTTGTGCAAGTTGATTCTTCGAGCATACCCCTTTATGTTATACTTACTTTTCAAACCCGCTTATCCGTTAGGATCGCGGGGTCAGCAGCCTTACGGAGGATCTCCAGTGACCGCGATCTTATGCCATCAGGCGCATGTCCTCCATGGTAATACCCAAGCGGCTCGAATCCTGATTCTTCATGTAGTCTATCCACCTGGTTCTAGGCCGACCCCTTAGTCTCTTACACACTGGCTTGGAAAATAACAACTGCCTAGGAAGACCAATTTGCAGCATCCGTATCACGTGGCCGTTCCAGCGCAACTGAGATCTCTCAATGCGGAGAAGTAGCGGCTCAACACTTAAAGACTCCTTTATTGTGTTGCTGTGCACTCTATCTAGTAGGGTAATACCTGCCACACCTCTCAGAAATCTCATTTCCAGCGCTTGTACCCGCGATCGCACTCTTTCCGTCATTACCCAAGACTCATGATCATAGGTGAGAATGGAGACAAAGATAGATCTGAACACTGAGAGCTTGGCTTTGTTTCCCCACTCACATTTCGTTACCACGGATCGCCACAGTTCACGTCTGACACAGCTTGCTGCACCGATCCGAGCATCCAATTCTTTATCCTGCCACCCATCACTCGTGAATGTAATCCAGGGATACTTGAACTTCTCCACCTGTCTCAATGGGGCTCCCTTAACACGGAAGACAAGGAGGACAAGGTCGTCAGCAAATAGCAACCTCTCCATCAAGCAGTAGCCCACACAAATAAGCTCATCGCCTCGGCTGTCCCTATCTTTCCAGTTCATAAAGATAATGAACAAGAGGGGCGATAGTACGCACCCTTGGCGGAGTCCAACATCCATGGTGAGCTGTCTTGACTTATAGTCCCACTTATCCGGACATACATCTCGAGCTTTCATACAGAGACATGATAGCAAACAGTAATTGCCATCCACTCCGTACTCTTGCAACACTTGCCAGAGCTTCTCCCGAGGAATTCTGTCATGTGCTTTTTCGAGGCCCACAAAGCAAGCGTAGACATCTTTTGCATACTCCCAGGATTTCTCAAAGGTCTGCCTTAGAGGAAAGATGTGATCTGTTATTCTTCAGCCAGGTCGGAAACCACACTGCTCCCCCGACAGTTTGGAGTCGACTATTTCCCACCGTCTCTTCTCCAGACACTTATCGTACACTTTCCCAGATATGCTGAGCAAAGAGATGCCTCGTTAATTGTTGCAATCGCTCCGAACTCCCTTTTTGAAGATAGGGACCAAAATGTCTGCCATTGCTTTGGGGCCTGGCCAGGTATCCAAACAACTGATATACCTGAGTCAACCACAGGAGACCATCCTGATTTAAGGCCTTTAACACCTCTGACCGGATTTCATCATCACCTGCAGACTTGCCAGTCTTTGTGGTTTCCGATCTGACTTCTGCTTCGGTGATATTACCGTGACTATTCTCCGCTCCAAGGTACCTCATGTACCTCAGTTGTTGCTGTCACCGGATTAAGAAGAGATGCAAAGTATTCCTTCCTCCTATGCAATACACCCTCCTCCGTTTTCAGAAGCCGCCCATTTGACTCTTAATAGTTTGTGAAGAAAAAGACTTCTTTCCACGGAGGTGGCCCACGGTCTGCCAGAATACCTTGTTTTCTGAACCATAGTCTGACTCCAATTTCTCCCCGAACTTATCCCAGGCCTTGGCTTTGCTGTTGATGCTGTCTTTGCTGCTGTTTTTCGCGCCTCAGTGTACCTCACTCGACTCGAAGGTGACTTATTTGCAAGCCATAGCAAACAAGCTTCCTTCTTTGCCTTGACAGCTTCTTGGACTTCACCGTTCCATCATGTAGTCCATTTCTGGCCGCCCTGTGCCACACTCAGTCGCTTACGACTACAGCAGATTGCAGATGAAGTTATCACAGCAGTTTTAAACAATTGACACTCCTCTTCAACAGTACCACGATCACTGGGTAATTCTTTGAAACTTGAAGATATGTTATCTGCAAAGGTCTTCCTCACAGCTCTATTCTCCAATGGCTCCCATTTGATGCGCCGTCTATCTGGACCTAGTATCTAGCTTGGTTGGCATGGATTCAGAGAACCGCAAAATGCAGACAACAAGGTTGTGATCACTTGATAGTTCTGCCCCTCTCCTCACACGAGTATTCAATACTGATCGAAATAAGTCAGCTGAGATGATTACAAAATCAATCAGTGACTTCTGATCCATTGCATCCCTGTACCTGGTATACTTATGGACATCCCTGTACTGGAAGATGTTGTTCGTGATGGAAAGTCCATTGTTACAACAGAGATCCAACAAGCACTTCCCATTCGCATTTAAATCGGAGTCACCATTCCTACCCACGTTTGGTCTTCAGCCCCTGCATGTACATTGAAGTCGCCCACCAGGATGACAGAATCTGCACTCCCTCTCTTGCTAAGAGCTGCATCAACTTCATCTAGAAAGCGTGGGTACTCTGTGACTGCATTCGGAGCATATGCAAAGAGTAGAAGAGCTTCCACCCTCCTTATAACTCCACAGTTCCAGAACCCGGACGTTTCGCAGAGGTAATACCTATGATATCCAGTCGATATCGTTTGACTTCCTCCACAAACTCAGATTCCTTTCCTGTCATGGAGAATACGTTCCAAGTGTCGATTGACAGCACCGATCCCGTTGTCGCTTTACCCGTTTCTCCTCCAGGATAAAGGCATGCGCTTTCCCCAACCGTTTCCCAAAGCGCATAGAGAGTGCACTGGTGGGGGTTCTCGGAGGCACTACTCTGAGATACCCAATGATGTGAATAAAAGAACATCATTGGAGATACCAGCCGGGAAACTGTTGACTATTTTTCGAACGGGAGTCTTTACCTAACTCCCAAACGCGGGTGACTTTAATCTGCGTCAACCCCGAATTTTTTTCGTCGACATCATGAAATATATGTTTAATATATCATTGGATGCTCTTCGTCTCACTTCTCAACCGTGATTTTCTCGTAAGGGTGACCTTAAAGTAGCAGTGCTACAACCAGCATAGCTCACAGAATTCCTGAACCACCCAAACCCCTGACCCATTGTAAGGGGGTATACACTCAGGGGCCCTTTATGTTATAAAAAATGAAAATTAAACAGAGGGCGGTAAGACTCTCCTTCAAACTGCAGGATCCTACCACTGATTACCGCCCGGTGTTCAGTTTTCACTTTTTATTATATTCCAAGGTTTTTGTGTCTCATTCTTCTTTTCTTCTACATCCGTCTTTTATGTTATAAGAATTGAGCTTATTATTCTTGTTAATATTATAATTTGAATTGCTTCTACAGATAGTCGCCCACGCAGGCATGCCATAGAGGAGTATGGTCCGAATAACGACTTGTACAGAAGTAACTTATTGTCGATGCTGAGGGTGCTGTTCCGGCCCAGGAGAGCTATGAGACTGTACTTAGCCCTCTTCGCTTTGTTCAGAGCGTAGGTCACGTGACGATTCCACGAGAGTCTTGAGTCGATGATAACGCCAAGATCTTTGCAGTTGTTTACCCAGTCCAGTTTCGTATTGAATAGAACAAGAGACTCTGGGGGACGCTTGAACTTTCTGTTGAAGTACATAGCCTTGCACTTTCCGACATTAAGGTTCAGCTTCCAGCAGTTAAACCAGTCTTCGAACATCTTCAAGGCGTGCTGTAGACGTGTGATAACGTGAGCCGGCTTGTGTGCCCATGTCATACTAGCAGTATCATCAGCATAGAAATATAGATTACAATTTTTGGGTTTCGGAAAATCATGCACAAAATAATTAAATAGCACGGGCCCGAGGACAGAACCTTGAGGGATACCGGCCTTTACAACACGGGGCGTGGATAAATTTTCACCAACTTTAGCTTGGTAGGACCTGTCGGTGAAGGAACCCGTCTCTAATCATCTTGTAGACAATACCACTCCGCAGCAGGTGGAAAGGTTCAAAGGGTGCTCAGGTCTTCTACGAGCCTCCATATCTGCATCTGACAAGAGTGGGCGGCACAAAAGCCAAACTGATCTTTCCGAAGTAGATCATTGTCGAGACAGTGGTCTTGGAATCTGACGAGGATCGTTTTCTCCAAAACTTTAGACATTGAGGAGAGCAGACTAATAGGTCTGTAGCTCGAGGGAATTGCTGGGTTTTGCCCCTGCTTGGGGATACTCAAAATAATAGATTATTTCCAAGATGCAGGGAAGTAAGAAAATTTCCAGCAGTCGCTAATGATATTGGTGAGATATTCAATAAAGTTCTTTGGGAGATTAATAAGGGCGTTATTGCTCGCCTTGTCTCTTCCTAGAGCCTTCTTCTTTTTCAGTTTACTTATGATGGAGGCGATCTCTCCAGCCTCGATGTTGTTCTTCGTTAAAAGCTGCGGAACTTCATCAAAGTTGACAAGACCATCTTCCACGCGCTGAGACATGATTCGGCTCTCGGGATTGTTGATGACAGGAGTAACAAATTGCATTTCTAGTGAATCTGCAATGACTTGGGCCTTGTCCTGATCACTTTGCACATAGTCACCTTGTGGTGTACGGAGTGGAGGAAGCGTATTATTCTTCTTCTTCTGTAAAGCTCTGGTCATACTCCAAATGGAATTGTCGCGAGCCGACAAGCTGTTGAGTTTGTCATTTCATCTAGCGTCGCGAAGCTCTTTTATCTCCTCTTGGACTCTTCGCACTAGCCTGTTGTACTTGGTTTTGAGCCAAGGTTTACGATAGCGTTGCCATAGTCTACGGGTCCTGTTTCTTTCAGCAATTAGGCGTTGGATTCCAGTAGTGAGTTGGATTCGATGAGGAGGTTTATTCTCTGATGGATAGTTACTAGCTTCTATGGCACTGTTAATACATCTGGTGATGTCTTCAACACGTTGATCGATATTCGTTGTTCATAGTCCTTAAGAATATCTTTGTCGAGCTTCCATTCTTGATGATGTATGAGTTCTTGTCTGAAATTTATGTCGACATTGTCAAAGTTCAACGCCACAGACTTGTGGTCAGAAGAAAGGTCATCAATCGTGAAGATATTGTACGGTTTGAAGAAATCCTTCAAGAGCGAGATGTCCAAAACGTCACTAGTAGGGGAATGGTCGCAGTAGTAGGTGTCCTCCTCAAGTCCAGCCGCGATGATATCATCTTTTCCTTGTATGTACCTATAGAGAATCAAGCCGTTGTAGTTCTGCGTTCTGGAGTTCCAGCTTGGGTGTTTGACATTTAGGTCACCAGCCAGGACGACTGGAGTGTCACCACTGAAGAGTTCATCAAGCTCGCTAACGTCAAGATAATGTTTAGGTGAATTGTAGAGCGCCACGAACTTCACTTCACCACAGGAGACGTCATTGAGAATGATGGAGGCCGATTCCATGCCTGCATAAGACTTGGAGATTAATTCTTGGTGTTGAATTCCCTTCTTAATGATGATCGCAGCGCCCCCAGAAGCACATCTTGCAGTATTTGAAGCCATACGATCCATACGGTACACACAATAGCCAGGTAGCTTGAAGTCTTGGCTTGGTTTGAGGTGCGTTTCACAGTGGAAAGCAACGTCGATTTCTTGATTTATCAAAAAATTGTGGAACTTAATACGCTTTCGGGGAATCCCCCTAGCGTTTCATATCACGCACCGAAGTTCACCTTTGTTGATTACTGTATAACGTTTTCAGCCATAATATAATTAGTTGGTCGTAAGGAGCCCACTCAACTGTGGGTAACTTTTGCCTAGATTAGAAAACAGATGAAAGATACGTCCTAATTGCTTATACATACCTGGTAGGTCGTTGATGTTGAGGCCTTTATCTTCCGTCGTAGACACAGCGGCAGCATAGGATTTGCCCGCTGTCACTTTAGAACTAGGCATCCTTTGAACCTGGGGGTATTTTGGACATTTCGTGTAACTTGAAGTGTGCTGTCCACCCCATCTGATGCACTTTGGGGGGGGTCTTGTCTTTTGATCTTGGGGAAATCTCTTGACTGGTGCCCCTCAGCACATTTATTACAACGAGGATCTTCCGTGCAGCCCATGGATACGTGTCCGAAGCGCAGGCAGTTGTAACACTGAAGTGGCTTCTTGTTCCCTCGAAAGGCCTCCACTGAAACTGCCAGCGGCCCAATACGTGTTATGTTTTTCAATGACTGGTTGTGTTCGGTGTTCGGGAGTAGAACCAAAACCATCGGCATATCAGTGGACCCTTTGGCTTTCCTCAATCGAATAACTTTTTCCGGGAAGTAGTTGGCTCTTTTTAGGTCTTCTTGGAAGTCATCGAGGTCATACGTAACATCCACATTACGAATTACGTATTTCAAGACCTTCTCCGACTTCAGTTGATGATGCTGAATTTTTAAAATATTATCAGACTTAATTCCAGAGACTAACCTGTTGTGTGTTTCTTCATCTTCACATTTAACCTTGACGGTTTCAGCTCTGCCCGTATGAACGGTGATCTTTTCCACTGGAACATGCTTCTCGAGCTCAGTTAAAATCGTCTTAAAAGGGACGCCATGAGTCCGCACGATAATTGGCGGTACATACCTCTTCGTGATCCTATGGACTTTATTAGCCGAGCGACCTTGTACATTCTTCGGATTCCTCATTCTAGTCGCGCTGACGACTTCTTCGTTTACTCTGGAGACGGTCTTTAGGTTATCGACCCTCGTGCCTTTTCTGAATTTTTTATTAGCAACACCAATCCAGGGACTGCTTCATCGGTTCCATCAGAGTGACTTCTCTTATAGCCACCGTTTGTCGAGCAGTCACTATTTTCAATTATATCCATAGACTCTAAACTTTTAGCACAGGCAATATTATTAAAAACATTACTTACCTTGCTGTTATCAACAGGTGTATCCTTCAGTTCGCTTATCTTTTCAATGACATCTCTACGAGAGTCCTTGATTTCCTTGTTGATACCTTCGAACTTCTCTTCAAAACTTTTATGTAGGGATTCGACTTTTTTTTCCAGTGCCCTATACTTAGCATTTATTTCATCCCGGAGAGCTTCTATCATTTCGTTGAACACTAGGTCAAAAGCAGCAAACCTAGCATCCAAGCAGGCATCCCGGTAGGCCTTTTCACAAGACACAGTTTTACCATCCGCCACTAGCAAAGGCTCCTTAGCCGACTTCAACGTGGTTAATTTGGACGAAGCCATCACATTCCTAAAATATAATTGTATAGAACCACGGGGGGAGAGGAACCTCGCAGCTAGGTGTGTGCTAAGGAAGCCGTCCTAAGAAGGACGCACCTAGCTTTAAGGAAAACAAGTCATGTTTGCGAGAAAGTTAATTCTACGCCAGGGACCCACTCGTGAATGATTAGAATAAAAATAGATGATATGAAAAAAAAAAGTCCTTAGTTAGGTTTACGAGGAAAGTAATCCCAACGCCAGAGACCCAGAAGGATAATGAGCGTCTTGATGTACTGGTTTACGGGAATATTAATTCCAACGCCAGAGAGCAGCACATAAGACGTAACAGAAGGTGAATATCGCCCTGAAACGGGCGCACCGTGAAATGAGAGTAATGAGATGATACCTGAAAAGAGAGTAGAGGTGATACCTTGAATATCTAGTCCGTTCTGATCGTTCTTAGTGATAGTGAGTCGGGATGATCCGCTCCATAGTTGAAGAATGGCAAGGGCATAATCACCCGGCTATATATGGGTTGTCCACCAATCAGGTGAAGATGAATCAGCTCTGATTGGTGGGCTTACAAGCATGAGGTAATTACATCGAATATATGCTAAGTGGTAAATTACAATGATTGGATGGCAAGATATCCTCATTAAATGAAATGGAATGAGCTAGATTTAATAAATCTAAAGGCAAAGTTTAAGATCGAGTCGATAAATAAAAATTAAGATAAAACAAGTGACATCAGGGAGTGTTAATTATGAAATTATATAAAGTAGATAACAATGAAAAGTGGTGTCCGTTGTCCTGTTCCGCGAAGGCTGATTTATGATCACCATTGATCCAAGATCTTTTATGCTCTTTAAATCGTTTCTTGAAAGACCTTTTGGTGGAGCCTAAATAAAAGCAACCACATGTCGGGCATGTGAGCTTGTAGACCCCACATATTGAGTAAACGTCGTCATTGTTGTCCTCTTCCTTTGGGTTCAATACGTATCGGCACTTGTTCGCCGTTCTGTAGGCGATTCTCAATCCATGGTTTCTGAGAACATTTGTGACTCTGGCAATCTCAGGGCCCGTGTACGTAAACGTGGCGTATTTTAAGTTCTCCGTCCTAGGATCTTCGTTACTCCGTCGTACTTCGCTATTGCGTCTCGTTTTTCGAAAAATAGACTTGGTGACTACAGTATACAGCACAGAGGACATCGATCAGAGTGTTGAGGTCATCACAAAGCTTATCATCAGTGCCGCTAAAGCTAGCGCCTATCCATCAGAGAGCAAACCCCCTAACCACCTCGACCTCACTCCAGGTATCAAACGGCTAATCGCAGAAAGAAATAGGCCCGTAAGCTTTGGCAGCGCTATCGAGAAGCTTGGCCTCAAAACAAATTACAACAGGCTTGTGCGAAGAGTCCAAGAAGAAGTCAAAGATATTCGCGACGCCAGGTGGAACGATCGGCTTAAAAGCCTGTCGGCCCGTGATATCTCTATCTGCAGTATGGTTAGAGCCTTGCAGGTGAAGAAGAACGCTACGCTTCCTCCACTTCTCACCCCAGATGGCGATTATGTCCAAAGCGATCAAGACAAAGCTCAAGTCATTGCAGACTCGTTGGATAAGCTGTTTGTAACTTCCGTCAACAACAATCCCGAAAGTCAACTCGTGACCCAGCGTGTGGAAGATAGAATTACTAGCTTCTATGAAGTCCCACAACGTCTGTCACAGATCCGAATTGAAACTGGTGAGTTCAGCACTGATTATTTGGAAACTGAAAAAGAAGAAGGCTCCTGGAAAAGACAAGTTAAGAAACATTGCTCTAAAGAGACTCCCGAGGAACGTTATTGAGGACATCACGACCCTAATTAATGATTGCTGGAAGTTTTCTTACTTCCCGACTCTCTGGAAGCAATTTACTGTGCTTAGTATCACCAAACTGGGGGAAAATCCAGCTGTTCTCGTGAGTGACAGGCCTATTAGTCTGCTCCCGTGTATTTCTAAAGTTCTGGAGAAAACGGTCCTCTCCAGGTTCCAGGACCACTGTGCCGCTAAAGAGCTACTCCGGCAGAACCAGTTTGGCTTACTCCTGTCAGATGCAGATATGGAGGCTCGTTGAAGAGTTGAGCACTTCCCATAACTTTTCTAGGTATTGTGGTGTAGTCTTTCTGGATGTAGCAAAGCTTTTGATCAAGTATGGTATGAAGGTCTTATCTATAAAATGATCAGAGATACTTTCCTCCTGATTTGATATCGATGGTCTATTCTTTTCTTACCAAGAGCAATTATCAGGCTAAGGTTGGCGAAATTTTTTCCTCTACCCGTACAGTAAAGGCCGGCGTTCCACATGGCTCTGTCCTCGGATCTGTCCTCTTTAATTATTTTGTTAATGACTTTCCGAAGCCGGAAAGGTGCAAATTGTAATTTTACGCGGATGATTCTGCTATTATGACTTGGACGCGCCAGCCATCCTTCGTTATTACTCGTCTACAAAATGCCTTGAAGAATTTTGAAAAATGGTTTAATTGCTGCAGACTGAACCTGAACGTAGGGAAATGCAAAGCAATGTTTTTTAACAAAAAATTTAAGCGGCCTCCTGACTCTCTAGTTTTATTCAACAGGAAATTCGACAGGGTGGATAATATAAGTACCTTGGTGTCGTTATAGACTCAAGGCTCTCCTGGAATCGTCACGTGACGGTCGTCCTGAACAAAGCGAAAAAGGCCAAATACAGCCTCTTAGCCCTCCTAGGATGCAACAGCACCCTCAGCATTGACAATAAGCTTCTCCTATACAAGACACTTGTTAGGACCATCCTGCTTTATGACATGCCAGCATGGGCGACTGTAAACAGAAGTAGATGGAAGGAGCTCCAATCATTTCAGAACCGCGAAAAACCAATCAATCCATGGTGACTTCAACATGACTCATATTGTGACGTACATCCAGGACCTATTCATGAATACGATCCAGAAGAGTGAGAGTGCTGGGATCCTGAGGCATTCGACGGAGATGAAGTGGCATACAAGGTACCGAAAGCCTGGACACATTCTGGATGTCAACTTTGAGGACATTGGAAACGTTTCTTTCCCAGATTACTGGAAGCTGTGATGCTTATTTTCTAGTTACCTTTTTTGGTGTATGATTGATTTTTGTTCTGTGTTGTTCTGTTTTGCATTGTTGTTTCTCGTCTGACAATCGTCAATCTTATTTTGTTTTCTATATAATGTGGAGGACCTATTGGGTTGGTCAGGCTTCTTACCTACCTCAGTGTATCTCCTTTGGCATTTATCCTGGATAGATGAATTTAGTGAAAGCGCTGCTTTCGTCCCATCTGAACAAATGTTCACTTCACTGTTCGGTCAAAGTTCCCGAAGATGAGATGCTACTCGAAACGCCGTCGAACGCTTAATAAAGACGCTGCCTACTGCTATTCCTGTTTTTTTTCTCACTATTTACACACAGCAATATAGATCAAGGATGCAGATATTAAAATCCTATTTGTTTCTTTTTTTTTAATGTCCGTATTCCTGAATTCTAATCAAACTTCTTTAATTTTAGTAAAACAAGAAGTCAAATCCATGAAAAAAAAGAGCACCAGTACTGATAAAATCATGCTATAATAACATTTTCACTTTTAAGTCAAGATCAAATACCGTATTTTTTACACAGCCATCGCCTTTAAAATTTCATTTTATTAATGGTAAATTTTACAAGCAGTTCTATTACGCTCGTATATTGCATTTGTGAAACTGTTAAGAAATTAGCATAAACTCAAGAACGGATGAAGGTAGGAAATTCAGTATTGCCCTACCTTCATCCGTTCTTGATAAACTATAATTACAGTATTTTGCATAAATATTAATGATATCTCGTATTAATTGATGTCATATCGTATTAATTACTTGGTGTAAATTTTTGGTGGAAATTTCTAATTATTATGTCCAAAAATTTATTTCAGTTTTATGAATAAGTTGTTTTATATACGAGGGAAAATCAAAAAGTAACGTTATTTATTTTTTTTTAGAAGATGCTGGAGCAGACATGAACAAAATATACGAGCCATTGCGATTAAGGAATTTGCCCCATCGTGGTATAAGCACGGAATAACTAATACATTGTCAACGAGACTCGTTCTTCCCTCGGTAAACATCTTGCACCATGCCCACACATTTGCGTAGGCCATGCAGTTGTTGCCGTACACTTTCTGCATTTCACTCTGAATTTCCTTGGGTGGACGAAGGAAACGAATTACAGCTCTTTGTTCTTCCAGCGTGGACGATGTGACCACAGATCCAGCTCTTTTACCAAGAGCACATAAGGATCTTATGTGCTATTGCTTTTACTATATACCAGTGGCGGCTCGTAAGAATTTGTAAGCTCGCATAGCACACGGACTATTGCAAATTACAGCTATAGTTACAAAATTTGCTTTCGAATGGTATGTTATCACAAACAAGAAAATAATGATTTTTAGAGAAATATACAGGGTGATTACAAAAGAACTTCACATTTTTAAAAATTTATTACATCAAAGCTATTCAGAATATAGACACACCA
>JAHWFO010094570.1:768275-803746 GCA_023313115.1 Rhysida immarginata
ACATTGAATAAAATTCCTGACTGTAATAAAATTAGATAACTGCGTTGCAGCGATGAGAAAATTGATTTTGAAACGATGCCGATATCGACAATCGAACAGCGCAGTGAAAAAACAAAACGAGTGGTCCGGAAGCAATGCTTTCACTACCATACTCGTCCAAGTAGTATCCAAGGGAAGTACGCTGAATTAGGAAAGAAGCCAGATGAACCTTGTTAAGTCATCCAAAGAATAAAGAGGAGTCCTTTCCTATTAGGACAGTGAAGCAGATTGTTGATTGACGAGGGACACGAAGGAGCTAGGAGATCCAGTAGTCTGGAAAAATAGCCTTTTGGATGTCTTCGAAGTTGACGTCCAGGAGATGACGAGGCCTGCGATGCCTGAGTAAACTTCGAAAAGTGAGCGGGTGTTCCAGAATATCTGCAACCAGAGGATTAGGATGGTCCTTGATCTTCGGAAGCAGCCTCTTCAACGACTCCTGTACGTAGTTTCCAATAGGAAGTATATCAAAATCTTCAGCAATGGAAGTATTTGTTGCAGCTCTCCTGTCCAGTTGGGCGATGGTCCTCAGGGTAATGTTTTGGAAAGTTTGCAGGTTCTTCCATCTGGACTTGCATATTGTGGCCCAGGCAGGCATACCATATAACAGAATGGTCCGGATTACCATTTTATATAGCAAAAGTTTGCTATCTATTCCAAGAGCGCTGTTTCGCCCCAGGAGGGCGACCAGGCTGAACTTTGCCTTCTTAGCCTTATTGATAGCATAGGAGGTGGTCACCCCAATTTAGCTTGGCATCTATCACCACTCCGAGGTATTTGTAATTCTTCACCCATTCGAGCTCTCTGCCCGAAAGAAGGAGAGGCTTCGGGGGTTTCCGAAGTTTCTTGGTAATAAACATAGCTTTGCACTTGTCGACGTTTAGTTTGAGTCTCCACTTAGCAAACCATTTCTCGCACTGATGTAAGGCATTTTGTAACCGAGATGTGACGTGAGCGGGATTGCGGTCGGTAGTCATGATGGCCGCGTCGTCAGCAAACATATAGCTCACACTTAGTAAAGATTGGGAAGTCGTGGATGAAGAAATTGAACAATGCAGGGCCCAGGACAGAGCCTTGGGGAACACCAGCATTGACGTCACAAGGGTTTGACACTGAGTAGCCAACCTTAACACGAAATTTCCTGTTCGTCAGAAAGGAACTAATCAAAGCAATCAGATCGTCAGGGAAACCACAAGTAATCATCGTGAATATGAGTCCGTTATGCCAAACTTGATCAAAAGCTTTCCGAACATCCAAGAAGACAAGACCACCGTACTTTGCACAATTTAGAGGAGTGTTTAGATCTGCAACAAGCCTCCAGATCTGAAGTTGGCAGGAGTGTCCAGGTCGAAAACCAAATTGCTCCTCACGAACAAGATTGTTGGCCACACAGAAAGCATTAAATCTCCTTAGGATGACGCGTTCGAAGACTTTGGACAACATAGGTAGTAAACTTATGGGTCTGTAACTGACAGCAAGAGCAGGGTTAAGACCTGGCTTTTGTATGGTAACAATGACGGATTCTTTCCACTGGTCGGGGAAGTAACCAAGTTTCCAGCAGTCATTTATGGCTTTGGTAATAGTTGAGACAATATTAGGAGGCAAGTTCTTCAGAGCACTATTGGTGATGGAATCAATATCTGCTGCTTTTTTGATTTTAAGTCGCTTTATGATATCGGAGATTTCATGAATACTAATGACATCCTCAGGGGTAGGAACACGATGGATGCACTGGTAAGCGATACAGCCATTGTTCACAAGCTGAGTGTTTGAGAGACTGTCCAGGTTGGTCCCAGTAGGCGTGGTAAATTGGATCTTCAGGGAATCCGCAATCAGTTGAGCCTTTTCCCCGTCACTGGTGACGAAGTTGCCATTGTCTACAAGCAGCGGCGGCAATTGGATGGGCCTGTTACCCTTCAAGGCCCTTACAGTACCCCAGAGTGAGTTGTCCTGGACAGACAAAGATTTCAGTTTTTCACTCCACCTTTGTGCTCGTAGAAGTTTAACCTCTTCCTGGACCTTGCGAGAAAGAGTTGTACTTCTTCTTGAAAAAGAGTAGTCGCTTGCGCTGCCATAGTCTTCTATAGGAATTCCTTTCAAGAATGAGTCGTCTGATGTAAGGAGGGAGGTCGAGGTGCTCGGGGCGCTTCCTATCAGTAGTTGAGGTACTTGAAGTAGTAGCATCATTTATAGCACGAGTGATTGCACTGATATTTTCGTTGATGTCCCCGTTATCAATAACTTCCCTGTACGGAATGCTATTTTCTCGAAGGATATCCTTAAAGAGCTTCCAGTCTTGCTTGGTGCGCAGCCCTAGCTTCACATCGATGTTTAAGCCCTCGAAGATAAGCATGACTGGTCGGTGGTCAGAGTTTAAGTCGTCTACTGTAAAAATATTATACGGCTTGAGGAAGCCCTTAAGAACAGCAATGTCCAGCACGTCACTAACCGGAGAGTGGTCACAATAATATGTGTCATCAAGAGGACCAGCAACGAAGGTATCACTCTCGTTCACAGTGTATCCATGTAAGATATTGCCGTTTTGATTAGAGCATTTAGAATTCCATGCAGGGTGCTTGGCATTCAAGTCACCCGCCATAATAACTGGAATGGGCCCAGACAGCAGCTCATCAAGCTCGCACAAACTAAGCTTGTGCTTAGGTGAATTATATAAGGAGGTGAACTTAATTTCGCCTGCGTCAGCATCGTTTATGATTAGGGAAATTGCTTCCATCCCTGCGTAATTTGGGGTGGCCGATATTGCACTTGTTTAAAGAAATATTTGAGCGCCATGTGACAGGATTTCAGATCTGAATAGCTGAACCAATCAGATTTCGCGAATCAGATTTCCCGTTAGTCTGAAAGCACGTGATTCGTTAGTTTGAAAAATTCGACTAAATAACCCATATTTGTTTATCGAATAATCGACTAAAATTATCGAATAAAAAGTATCCACTGATTAAAAAATCGAGTATTCATTTATTCGAATAATTCAGAAGCAGTCACATATGAAATGACTTTGAAAATTATTTTACTTTACACTTCGAAATCTGAAATTTTATCATTAAAATTGTTCCTAAAAGGACTATTTTTCAATAAAATTATGAAATTTTCTTTCGTATAAACCGTATTTTAATAAAAATATGTTCGTATAAAGCAGAAAATTTTACATAGTAATTGCTTTCTCGGGGACGGGCCACAAAATGTCTTCTTATTAATCGGAATTTCGTACTAACCAGTTTCGTATTAACGAGAATTGACTGTATCTTGTTTATTAATTTCCCATCATTCCATGCCGGCCAGGTGACCGAGAGGGCTAGAGCGTAGGCTTTCTAGTTCTCGAGTCTACCTGGTCGTGGGTTCGAATCCCGCCATGGGCATGGATGTTTGTGTTTGTCCCGGGCTGCGTACAGATATAACTTGTGTAAAAAGGCGCAAAATGACCTTAGGAGTCGACGCCAAAATTCTAATAAACCAACCAACCATCATTCCATACAAGCCCTAATGGGGCTTCGGAACATGGGTGACTACTGTGTATATGTATTACTGGTTATTTGGTTATTGTTTATTTAGATTTGATAGTAGTTGGTAAATGCACTGAGTAATTTTATATTTTATACATTTTAAGTTTTATATTTTCAATAATTTTTAATTTGAATAAATTTGAATAATAATAATGTAACAGCAACTGGGAAAAAGACCTTCAGATAAACTGGAGGTCCGGACCCAGTGTTGTCCCCCAACAGGCGAAAGCCCAAAACGGGGTTAATGAAAATACACTTAAAAAACTAACGAAAAATAGAGACTGAGAACTAGAAATTTAAGTAGAGCAAATAAGGAGACATAATAATATATAAAAGAAAAGAAAGTATAAAAAGTTTATTACAGATATTTCCACCTTGAACAGTACAAAGGACAAAGAAAGAATTGTTTCAGTACCATAAAACCATGCCCTGATAAAAGGCCTTAACTCGATTTTCAAACCGTTCCATATCTCTTTAGCTTTTAGCAACCCCAACCAGTTGAGACATCTTTTTATCAACCCTAAGGAACACATTCCACATCTACAGAAATCCGGGATCTACGAGGCCAGGTGCTCGCAATGCCCTATGGTGTACAAGGGTCAAACTTCCAGGAACTTAGCCACCAAATTCAAGGAGCATATGCGGCATAGACGTTTTGGCAGAAGCAACCAGTCCGCAATAGCCAAGCACTCTCTGGACACGGGACATGATTTTTCATTAGAGAATTTAAAACTTGTACAATCTGTCAATAAAAAGCACCTACTAGATGCTTTTGAAAGCCTTGCCATAAACAAAACCGACAAAAACCGGTTATTAAATCTTGATAAGGGCCCCATTGGTGACTCTGCATTGATTTAGTGGGTGACTCAGCTTCCCAATCGATGAATTGCCACCTTCCACAAGTCTCTTGATTGGTTGTTCTCCGTTCTTGTTCACTATATAAGACTCGATATACCTTCCCAAGTTAGTTCATTACAAAGAAATTTCGGAAACCCCCGAGTCCTCTCTTCCTTTCTGGTAGAGAGCTCGAATGGGTAAAACATTACAAATACCTCGGAGTGGTAATAGATGCCAAGCTAAATTGGGGCGACCATGTCTCCTACGCCATCAACAAGGCAAAGAAGGCAAAGTTCAGTCTGGTAGCTCTTCTGGGGCGAAACAGCGCGCTTGGATTGGACTGCAAACTATTGCTGTACAGGACGGTAATCCGAACCATCTTGCTTTATGGTATGCCTGCCTGGGCTACAATATGCAAATCCAGATGGAAGAACCTGCAAACTTTCCAAAACATTACCCTGAGGACCATCGCCCAACTGGACAGGAGAGTTGCAACAAATACTTCCATTGCTGAAGATTTTGATATACCTCCTATTGGAAACTACGTACAGGAGTCGTTGAAGAAGCTGCTTCCGAAGATTAAGGACCATCCCAATCCTCTGGTTGCAGATATTCTGGAGCATCCACTCACGTTTAGAAGTTTCCTCAGGCATCGCAGGCCTCGACACGTCCTGACATCAATTTTAACGATATCCAAAAGGCCATCTTTCCCGACTACTGGATATCATAGCTCCTCGTGCCCCTCGTCAATCAACAATCAACTTATTCGTCCTTATAGGAAAGGACCCAATCTTATCCACTGGATGACTTAACTAGGTCTCATCTGGCTTCTTGCCTAGTTCAGTGTACTTCCCCTGGTTATTTCCTGGATGAGTATGGCAGTGAAAGCGTTGCTTTCGGACCGCTCGTTTCGTTTTTCCCTGCGCTGTTCGATTGTCGATTGTCCCAAGTTAGTTCACTCCGTGTACTTCCTTGGGCTGCTGAACGATGAAAGCAAGGCTTTCGAAAAGCGCTTACAGGTCGTATTTTTCCTTATTCTTTTGTTTTTTGTCTTATTTTTTTGCCTTATTTTTCATTTATTATTTTTTCCTTTCTTGTTGCCTTGTTGTGGTAAAAGAGTATCCTCTAGTTTATTACTTAACTATTTTTATCCACATAAGATTTTATTCCATTATTCGAATCTTAAAAAGATGTCTTTTATACACCTCGTTGAGAATGTATCACAGATACAGGGTGAGTTTAAAGTCGCGCATATCTAAGTTTAATGGGCCGTAATTCAGTGAACACGCATTGAGTTTCGATTTCCTCCCGGTAAATGGCAGTGTATATTGTTTCTATTACAGTGCTTTATTTCGAATGTATTTCATTCAGTATCAGTGATCTCGTGCTCAGAGACTTAATTTGTGAAGCGTTTTTTGTTCAAGACCGCGGCATATTGTTTTGCCAGGAACAGCGAATATGCATCTTTTGAATGAATTTTTCGATCAGCGCGTTATTTTCCTGGGATTGTGGCCCCCTCGCTCGCCAGATTTATCACCCACTGATTTCTTTCCATGGGGTTATCTGAAAAATGTGGTTTATGTGAATAGTCCATACCATCTGAAAAATGTGGTTTTACGATTGCTGAGCTGAAAACGAACATCACAACAGCCATTTATAAGGCGCAATTCCACTGAGGCAACACTGAATTCTACATGCTAAAAAACGCATGCTACATGTTTTCTAGAGTTGCCTGTTTCTATGTGTGTTACTATGTGCCACAAATTTTGCTACTTGTCGCTTCGTGTTCCTTCGGTTGAAAGACTGAGTGTAGCATTGACGCATGCTACATGTTGCCTAAAAGTTGCCTCAGTAGATTTTTGCCTTAACATCAATGCCGCCATGCTTTGCTGGTTCACGAAATCTGGTAAATCGAACACGTTTTTGTATTCACGAAAGAGGACGTCATTTCGAGCATTTATTGTAAAACCTAAAGTTTTTCTGCTAAAAATAAAAGCCAACATGCCAACTGATCTCTGTGATACTTTACTTTCATTTAAATTCTCAAACTGGTATTTTTACGGGCAGCTAAACTTTGATGTGCGCGACTTGGAACTCGCCCTGTATTAAACACACATATACGTACTGTGTGTTTCAAAAGATTTAGAACATTTCTGAGACATATTTAACATTAGGAAAACTCTTCTATTGGTGCAAAGAATATATCACAGATACAGGGTGAGTTTAAAGTTGCGCACACCTAAGTTTAACGGGCCGTAATTCAGTGAACACGCATTGAGTTTCGATTTCTTCCCGGTAAATGGCAGTTCGAGAGAAAAACAGTTAAGCAATATCTAATGCTATAATTCTCTTATCCGTCCGTCGGTCCGTCCGAGGTCAACAATGAAAGTTCAACAGTCCGTCCGAAGCCAGGATTTGTTGTGGTTTAAGATAATAATCAGCCATTGTTGTGAACTAAATAAATAAACTGAAAAATGTTTTATGGAGATGAACAGTATAATGTTGCAGAATATTAAATTTTGAAAATCATTGATGCTCCACTTTCATTTCTTTACTCTTCAACCTTTATGGTTGACACACGTCATGTGACGGGTGGATTTCTAGTTATACATATTTGACAATTGGCTGACATGATACCTTTTAAAAAAAGAAATGAGAAAAGGGATTCCTAGCATCTAAATTTTTCTAAATGCAAGTTTTCAGCATAATATTCTTTGCTTTTAGAGAATTATCCTTTTTGCTTTGATAAAGGACAGTCTCTATCCGAAACGTCAGCTTTTTTATTTTGATTTTATTAATAATTTATTGCCAATTGTTTATTTAAAAAACGTTTTTTATTAATTATTATTTATTTATTTTTTATTTATTTAATAACTATTATTTATTGTATTCCAGGGTTTTGTGTCTCGTCCTTCTCTCATATATATCCGTCTATTGATATGTTACCTAGAATACGACATGCCATTAGCTAATCTCAGCTTTAAGATTATCCAAATATCTAGCTGATAGAGCAGCTATGTCAAACTTGCAACCTTCGTGGACTGTTTAAATATATTGAAGTTGCACATTGCCTGCTAGGATTTTCCTAATCGCAAGGCACTAGAATTTACCATACACTTCTTTTCCTCAGTTGAAATATCTTGATGTTATTAGGAAATTGAGCAGAGCATGCATGGTCCTGACTAAATGATACCTGATAGAAAACTTAATCCTATGGGAAAACGTCCAAATCCGATAATTTCGATGAAAGGACAAAACATTTGATATGTAGCGTAACCCATTTGTGCTGACTTTCAATTTCCTACTGTGTACGAAGTAGGGGGTATACGTTTGCACAAGAGGATAAAGCGAGAGATCTGGAAGAATTTGTTCCATGTGGTGGTCCAACATATTATACAGGGTGTCTCAAAAGGTCGTTTACAAACTTTACGTGCTGGTCTGTCAGAACAAGTTTTACATAGGAAGTTGTGTCCGAAAATCAAACCGTGGGGTGCTGCAGCAACATGATCAAGACACATAAAAGCAACATGACTTTATTAACAAAAACAAACTTAAGAATCATATTACAGAAAATGTTCAAAATTTGTCCATCCAATGCAATGGATGCTTCACACGTCGACGAATGGAATCACGGGCTCGTTCAAATTGTCCGTGTGTGTCACGAACACGTGCTGCCGCTTCCACGATTCTGGGGACGAGGTCGATGGCAAATGTTACGGGTGTCTCGCATACCAGGGACTTCATGTATCCCCACAGGGAGAAATCCAGGGGAAATGAGGTCAGGAGATCCCGCTTTCCGTTCTCTAATACGCCTGGGAACATCGCCCTCTAACGATGGTTGGTCACGTTTTCGGACACAACTTCCTGTGTAAAAACTTGTTCGTCATGGTCTGATGGTTTCAACATAAGGTTTGTAAATGACCTTTTGGGACAGCCTGTATTAGTAAGATATTCCAATACCAATTCAATATTTATGATAGGTTTTAATTTTTTTGTTATAGGAATTATGAAGAACATTCCAGTCGTGAAGAAATCAGTCATGAGGCTTTTAAGAAAACCTCATTTACAGCGGTTTAACTGTTTATATTATTCGACATCATTATTGAAGACTGAAGAACAACAAATGCTTCAATTAGCAGATAACAAAATAACTGCATTTTGCCAAGAGCAACCAAAGCTTGAAAACCAATATACAGGAGATGTAACGTTACAAAGATATCTCAAACATGTTCTTCCTAAGGATGTAAGTAATCTCAAGGATGTGTCTTATTTTAACGTACACGTGTTGTAGTGATAGACATTCTTGAACATTCATCGACAAATTTCATCTCTCTACTTTTCACAAAACGAATGAAAGAACGCTGTTCCCCTTTGGTACATGTTGCAAGTGTGGCACTTAACCTAACCTAACACTATTACAAATGCAACAATTTTTATCGCACTTTTAAGGTTTTCACTTGAATCATTCTCGTAAGAAACATCATATATCAGCGATAATTTCTTTCCTCTTTTAGGTATTGGGTGATATTGAACCTGATTTGCAACGTTTTGGAAAACGTGTCACCCAAGATATCCATGAATTGGGATTAGAATGTGAAAGAAGTCCACCGATTGTGGAACACTTTGATGCATGGGGCAATAGGGTCGATCGAATCATCACCTGTGAAAGTTGGAAAAAAATGAAAGATATATCAGCTGAAGAAGGCGTTATATCTATAGCTTATGAAAGAAAATATGGGAAATGGAGGTGAGAAAACCTATACATGTACGAGGGCATATTGAAAAATAATGCCTCCATGGCTGTAACTTTTTTATTTTTTAACCGATTTTCAAAATTCTTTTTGTATCTGATACTTACATTTGTTCTCTATGTAATGCACTATTCACTTTTCGACATCCCTTTTCGACAGTTCCCATCCCTTTCCACGCATTGCGCCAACGCGTGACTAGTCGGGTGAACCCGTCGGAGACGAATTCCGGGGTTGTCGTCGACACCAGGACCGAACGGCAGGTTTCACCTCGCCGTCAGAACGCAACTCATGGCCCTTAAAGTGCTCTTTCCTCTTTGGGAAGTGGTGAAAGTCGCAAGGTGCAAAGTCTTTCATTTTTGAACTGCAGTTTTTCATCTTTGAAATGTAGGCGCTGCAACCCCCTCTAATGTGTGGCGATCGTGTGCGGACGTGCCTTATTGTGCTGCAGAAGAGGATCCAAAGCTGCCATTCAATCCTCGTGTCGACGACAACCCCGGAATTCCTCTCCGACGGGTTCACCCAACTAGTCCACGCGTTGGTGTAATGCGTGGAGAGGAATGGGGACTATGTCGACTAGTGCATTACAAATGTAAGTATCAGATACAAAAAGAATTTTGAAAATCGGTTAAAAAATAAAAATGTTACAGCCATGGAGGCATTACTTTTCAATATGCCCTCGTATTTCGCATTTTATGGGCGACATAAGTTTCATGATGTTTCAAAGGTGCGCTTCTGGGAACCGGAGATGATTTAATAATACATGAAACTGTAAATAAATCTGAGGGATTTTTTCACGCCATACCTCTGGGCATCAAACCAAGATACTTTGGGTCATAATTTTCATTTCTTTGCGTTTATTTAATGTTTACAAACATTTATTCATTCCGTATTTATTAATTTTTTACGCATCACACAGAAAAAAAGGATTTAAATCAACATAGCTGACCTGTGTGAAACTTCAGTGTATATTCTTAAATACACTGAAATTCAAACTAAATTAACAAAATCAAAAACAAGAGCTATTCAAGACTTAACGAAATATTTTAATGAATTTTTGTAGGAACCACGAAAAGTCCAAAAGTGAGCTTAGAAAGTATAGCGCAAAAGAAAGATTAATAGGAAGTGTTTTTAAGATTAACATGAAAAACGGAAGGAAAAATATACCGACCTAGTTTCAACCTATGGGGGGGGGGGGGGGGGCAAGCGGTCTAAAAAAAACAATGCTTTTATAAGATATTTATTTATTTATTTATTTATTTATTTATTTCAATAAGGTTAAAGAGGATTACATTAGTGCCCTTCAAGGCCAGTATGGTATAAACCAACGGGTTAGGCCCATGGAAGAAGGAGATAACCAACGGGTTATCTCCTTCTTCCATGATTAGGCCAAGAGGGCACTGCAAAATAAAACAATATAAATTAACAACATGGGTTAGTAAAGTACAAGTAAATAAGTAACAAATCGCAAAAAAGTTTACAATATAAGAAAGTTAAGTCTAACTGAATTAAGTTAGAGAGTCTAAAACTAATAAGTCGAAACCATGGACCCCGCTTGTCACTGACCACATGGGGATCACTCAGGCAGGTGGAGGCTCCATACTGATCCGGGGTGTTTTTTCGTGGCATGCAGTGGGTCCATTGGTGCATCTGACATCCACTCTGCGTGCTGCTTCCTACGTCGATCTGCTTGGGGACCATCTGCACCCCTTCATGAACCGTTTTTACCCCGCGAGCGACGGTATCTTCCAGCAAGAAAAAGCGCCTCTACACACGGCTCTTGTGACACGGCAGTGGCTGGAGAAACATGCTACCGAGTTCACGACAATGATTTGGCCTCCACGTTCCCCAGATTGCAATCCCATTGAACATTTGCAGGACGTCATTGAACGACCTGTCAGGTCGTCACCAACACAACTGATAAATGGAGCATTGTTATGGAGTGCAGTGGAAGCGGCATGGCTTGCAGCGCCTGTGGATGTGTTCCGGGGACTGGTAGACTCTTCCACGACGGGTCGCCGCCGTTATTCGGGCCAGAGGGGGCCCAACGCGTTATTAGGCAGGTGTGCCATGACTTTTGGTGAGTGAGTGTATTGTTTTTGTAATTCGCAGCCGTTGATTAAGCCATATTCTCTGCAAAAAGTTTCCAGGATCGGTCTTTTGCGTTTTTTTATGATGCCTTAGTCCAGCAGTTGTAGTAAAGATGTGCAATTAGGTGGAAGGATCTCTAATAGGACATTGCTTAAACATACATTAACAAAATGCGCTGAACATTGTCTGTCATCAAAATTACGTTTCTCTTTTTTTCTGCCTATATCTGAATTGAATTTTAGTGGCCGTTCCTGGAAAATTTTTCGTCATCCATCCCTAGTCGTTGTTCTTGTATACACATGTCAAGAAAACAACGTCTTTAAAGAAAGGAGATTTACAGGGTGTTGACCAATTAGAGCAAAGCTTTCGAGTTATGATCATTGTAATGAGGGGATAGCTTACCTAGGGAGTGTTAAATTGATCGTTACTTAACGATGGCTTTTGTCACTTATTTTGCTTATCACTTTCTCAATGAAAACAAATTAAATTAAATCAAATTAACCCTGTTGTTGAAGTTAGACTACCTTAATCTACTGTTTAAATCCCGAAGCGATGTATAATCCGCACCAGTCAAATTTTCCCTTGACAAAAAATTAAACGTCTTATAGCCCGCACCTTATCTGCATCGCTAATGTTCGCTAATTCTCAAATTAGGTTTCAGTAGTATGATGCCAATTCATTAGCGCAAGTTGACGTCATTACAGAGGTTTGAACGGGAAACTGACATAATGCCAAGTCTCCTTTTACAAACATCTCTGGTGAAAAGGCATTGTATTATTTCGCATGATCATGAAGATCCTTCTCAAATGGCGTGTATATTGCCCATCTCCTTCGTGATTGCTTAAACGGCAGGGGGCCTACTTGGGTGATCGCTGACACATTTTTTCATCATATAGGCCTTGGGAGGGGGTAGAGGAAGGAAATGCTGAAGAGACTCTCAGTTTCACTTTTACCTTAGTCATATCTCCGATTTCCAAGAAGGCTTAACGAAAATTAACGATTCTAAAAAAAAGAGAGCGACAGATAGTCCGCAACGACGGAAAACTTGCACTCCTATTTTTAACTTTTTCAGATAGTCGTGGGCTATACACTGTAAATTACGGTAGTTTGTGAGCGAAATTACTATATTCTGGAATAAAAATATCAAT
Organism: Rhysida immarginata; assembly: GCA_023313115.1. Lineage (NCBI taxonomy): Eukaryota > Metazoa > Arthropoda > Chilopoda > Scolopendromorpha > Scolopendridae > Rhysida > Rhysida immarginata. Next base: position 780,660 of record JAHWFO010094570.1, read on the forward strand.
GTATTTGTAAAGTCTAAATGATTTAAATCTATATTGTAAACTTAACAGCCAGTCAACTGAATGCCAAGCAAGTTATTCAAGGATTTAATTAGGTGAAGATCTCGCCCCCCCCCCCGGAAAGAGGTTTTCCTTGACGCTGAAAGATTGCATGTCTTTCATTTCAAACATCCATGTGTTCAGACAATCTCAATTAATTACAGACAGAGAAATAATTAAAAATCTAGAAAAAATCGAAGCAAGCCCATTGAGATGCATGCAAATTAACCTGGATGTTTCATTCATCCGTCCGAGGGTGCAATCGTCTGCTCACAATATACCACTATTAAACCATCGGTTATTATGGGAAATTGCAAAGCTGTCCATTCTGTGTTAATCTCTGGAAAGGCTGTCTCCAAGTGTCAATGTGTAGGCCCAATGCTAGGGCGGGCACCTGGCTAGCAGATCAGGATTTCCTCCTTTCCAAACCATCAGAAAATTGATGAAAACTCAAAATAATAAATAAGAAAAAGTCGCGAAATTTTTCCTTCCGTTTTTCATTTTAGTATCTTTACCTTATGTTAATATCCTAAAAAGTGTTAATATCCCTTTTTCAAACTCATATTTTAAAAAGTGTGGTTGTAATCACCCCTAACTGTCGCACAGGTATCACAAATAGCCCTCATCATGTAATAATTTTTCAGTCAAAAAATGGAAGGAAAAATTCTGCGACCTGGATTCGAACCAGGAACCTCGACTGTCATGGTCGACGCCTCTACCAATTGGGTTATCGCAGACACCCGGACAGCCATGCTGTCACAAGGTGTCTTAAAGGCAACCAATTTGTCAAGGTTGAAAGCCCAATGGGAGGCGGGCACCTGGCTCACAGAACGAGAATTTCTCCTATCCAATCGAAAGTTTGATGAACTCACAGATAAATAATTAATAAATAATTAAATATAAACTGGAGATGACCTCCAAACATGGTGTAATAATTTTTCAATCGAAAAATGGAAGGAAAAATTCTGCGACTTGGATTCGAACCAGGAACCTCGACTGTCATGGTCGACGTCTCTACCAATTCGACCTGGATAGGAGAAATTCTCGATCTGTGAGCTGAGTGCCCGCCTTCCATTGGGCTTTCAACCTTGACAACTTGGTTGTCTTTAAGACACAATTCCCGATCCATTGGGCTTTCAACCTTGTGACAGCATGGATGTCCGGGTGTCTGCGATAGCCCAATTGGTAGAGATGTCGACCATGACAGTCGAGGTTCCTGGTTCGAATCCAGGCCGCAGGATTTTTCCTTCCATTTTCGATTGAAAAATTATTACATCATGTTTGGCGGTCTTCTCCAGTTTATATTTAATTATTTATCCCTCATTATGTTTACAAGGGTGTTAATGAAAATTTTGATTAACAATTTCCATTATTTTACTAAAGAACTTCTTGTTATTGAAGTTTTCTAGGAGGCTGGATGATGTCTTGCAACTGCTCACCCCAGAACATGCCAACCATGCCTTACATAGTGTATACGTTCTTCTTCTCACTCCTACTTTTAAAATATTCAGTTTAAAACCTGACTAGGTCGATTGAAACCACCTAGCGAGAAAGTTATAAAATTATTGTCGCCCATATAAAATCATACCGCCAAAATTCCTTACCAAAGATATTTGTTATTAGATTAGCGTTATTCATCTATTTTGTAGGTATCATTCTTTAATTTTACTGTATTTTCCTAAACCTTTATTTATCTTAGCCGTCTTTACCAAATGGCAAAGATTTATCTTTTTACAACGTCATCAGGTATATTCGGTTGTCCTTTAGCAATGACGGACGGTGCAGCTAAAACTCTTGAAGTATTGGCATTCTTTACATCACTGTATAATTGAGTAACTGTGATTAATTAAGGAAACCTTATTGATTCTTATTCTTTACCTTGCCATCTAGACATTAAATATTAAACATCTAGATTTTGCCTACCATAACTTGATAAGTCGGGATCCAAAAAAATTTTGGACTTCAGGCCAGTGGATGACGGAAAAACGAGGTGGCTCAGATGTTGGTAAGCAAGAGTTCATATACGAAATTTTAAAAATAGTGAAACAAAAAGAAATGTCTACTGATATTAAAATCTAATTAAAATGTAGGTAATGGGACAGAGACCTTGGCTTTTCCACAGAAAGATGGAACCTTTTATCTTTATGGTTACAAATGGTTCTCTTCAGCCACAGATTCAGATATGGCCCTCACCCTTGCAAGGATAGTTGATCAGAATAATGAGTTTGTACAGGTATCAAAATTTTATTATTCAGATTCGTAATACCAAAGAAAAAGAACCAACTTCTTGTACACACAAGAAATATATTGGGCATTTCGGCTGCCATGATTGATTCTGCTGATTAATGGCCAAAAGGTCGCCGAAAATGCGCATACGGTTCAATAAATTTCTTCTTCTTTGGTATTGTCATTATCCACGGTCTCTCGGTTTTTTTCACTTATAGATTCGTAATATTTTATGCTTTTAAATTTAGATTAGTTAGAAATTTTATACTTTATTTGACTATTTTCCAACAGCATTCCAGTTACAGCACTCACGATGTTAGATGATTATAAAAGCCTTTCGTTGCAAAACATTCAGCTTTGACACCATTATATGTAAAAGCATTTCTTTGAAGAATTTAATTTTCTCTTTTACTAACCATTTAATCGTTTATATATATATACTAGCTCTTACCCGGCGTTGCTCGGGCTGTTTTTTTATGACATGTGGCAATTTTTGTTTGTGAATATTTAGAAAAAGAACACATGTAAAAAGCTCAGAATTTTTATAGAAAAAATACATGTTTTAGGTTCTGCTATAGGGCCGTATTTGGAGACGCTATACATTAGGAGCTTTTTAAAAAAATCTTTTTGAATTTTCAACATGAAATTTTTCTATTTAAATTGAAAGCTGGTTTCGTTGCTCGAGCTCAAATTCGAAGAAATTTTGATTCAACTGAATGTGAATACACAACCAAAATGAGCACATGAAAAACGTTTAGGATTAATAAACCATTAAGAAATGACATAACCAAGTACCGAAGGGCTAAACTAAACCATTCACGAAACCATACTTTTCAGCTGCCCCATGTTAACATTGAAAGTTTCTAATGGATCATAATGATACCATTAAACCACGTATCTTTGAACCAATTTGAACTATCATTAACTTTACGTTGTATTCATTATTACACATCATTCCAAGTTGTTTGATATATTGGATGCCATATCTTAGCTTTGAAAGTTCCAATGAACTATAATGGTTCCACTAAACCAGGTGCCTTAGAACAAAATTCGACTATCATTAATTTTACTTAAATAAATAAATATAGACTGGATATAACCTCCAAACATGATATATAACATGCATGTCTTTGCATTCTCGATCTGTGAGCCTGGGGCCCGCCTCCCATTGTGCTTTCAACCTTTGACAACTTGGTTTCTTTAAGACACCTAGTGACAGAATAGTTGTCCGGGTGTCTGCGACAGCCCAACTGGTAGAGGCATCGGCCATGTTAGTCGAGGTTTCTGGTTCGAGCCCAGGTCGCGGGATTTTTCCTTCCATTTTTCAATAGAAAAATTAATTTTATGTTGTATTCATAATTACACATCAATCCAAGATTTTTGATATATAACATGCCATATCTTAGCATTGAAAGTTCCATAATAGTTCCGCTAATCCAGGTGCCTTCGACCCAATTTCGACTATCATTATTTTTACGTTGTAGTCATTCATTACACAACATTCCAAATTTGTTGATATATTAAATGCTCTATATTTGCTTTAAAAGTTTCCAATGGAGAGTAATGATACCATTAAACCACATACCATTGAATCAATGGATTATCATTACGTTATATTAATTCATAACACATCATTCCAAGTTGCTTGAGATATTACATGCCATATCTTAGGATTGAATGTTCCAGTGAACCATAGTGGTTGCACTAACCAGGTGCCTTCGAACAAATTTCGACAATCATTAATTTTACGTTGCATTCTAAGTTGTTTGATATACTGTATAACATGCCATATCTTAGCATTGAAACTTCCAATTAACCATAATGGTTCCACCAAACTAGGTGCTTTGGAACCAATTTCTACTATCATTAATTTAACGTTGTAGTCATTCATTCCGCATCATTCCAAGTTGTTTCATATATTAAATGCCGTATCTTAGCATTAAAAGTTTCCAATGGACCATAATGATACCATTAAACCACGTACCTTGGAACAAATTTGAATTATCATTAATTTTACGTTGTATTTATCTTTAAGTTGGAAATGACCATAGCTGTTGAAAAGGACGTTAATACCAAACAAACCAAACCAACCAACGAATCAAGTTGTTTGATATATTACATGCAATATCTTAGCATTGAAAGTTCCAATGAACCATAATGGTTCCATTAAACTGGGTGCCTTTGATCCAATTTCGATTATCATTAATTTTACACATCATTCCAAGTTGTTGATATACAGGGTGGGGCAACATAATTTCAAAACGCAATAAAACCCATTTTATGAGTCAGTATGTTTTATATATACCGGATGGGCAAGAAATAACGTGAGGTGTTCAGAGCTCGCTAGCGGGAATTCTATTAGGCAAAATGCAGTACATTTTGGTGTATTTACTTAGTGGAACATGCAGTTTCGATTTCTGCAAATAAAAAAAAAATAATACCAAAAGTCGCCATAGGGGCGCTTATTTCAAGAAAACAATGAATACATTTGCATAAGCGCGTTCCGTGTTGAGCAATCATGACAATAAAAGGCAAGGCTGAGGATTTCCCATCATTCACGAACGAATGGCCTGACGATGACGCTTACGAGGTCTGTTCAAAAAATACGTAGACTGTTTGAATTGCGCGGGCCCTGTTGGTCCCAATCAAAATCGCTTGGTGTCGCCATCTTCTGACAGATCGGCTGATTACAAGGCAGTTTTTTGATTGCAAATATCAGTATTGGTTGATTAGCTACGCGGTTGTTTGTGAAGTGTGTTTTTTTTCGTTTGGCGGTTTTAGAATGAGTGACTTGAACGAGCAAAGAGTTGCTGTGAAATTTTGTGTTAAACTCGGAAAAACTGCCACTGGACGAGTGGAAAAGGCCAGAAATGCGGACGAGAGGTGACTGGTTGTTTCATCACGACAACGCTCCAGCCCATTCAGCCCTCAGAACTCGAGAGTTTTTGGCCAAACACTCGATCACTGTTCTTCCTCACCCACCCTACTCACCTGACCTCGCTCCTTGTGACTTCTTCTTGTTTCCCAAACTCAAAAGACCTTTGAAAGGAAGGAGATTTGAGACGATTCCCGACATAAAGGCAAATACGACGAAGGCGCTGAAGGACATCACAAAAGAAGCGTTCCAGGACTGTTTCCAAAAGTGGAAACATCGTTGGGATAAGTGTGTGCGTCGGGGAGGAGAGTACTTTGAAGGGGACCCAGATGTGTAACTTCTGAATAAAGTATATTTTGTTTTATGACGTCAGTCTACGTATTTTTTGAACAGACCTCGTACTCTGCCTGACCGGGCGTTATTAGTCAAGTTGTTTTATCAGAAGAGCGACAATGCAAGTGCTGCCCTTCGTGAATTCCGGCGATTGAAAACGTTACGAAGAGGACCGATGAGCATAACTAATGATTGAACGATGACCGTTATGACGGTGGATGACCGTTACGGAAAATGATTGAACGATTTGAATCTACCGGAACTCTAGGAGTGCAACCAGGCCGGGAACGCAAACGAATCAGGCAGCAACACGTTGAAGAAGTTGCAACTGCTGTTGTGGAACAGAAGATGACTACTGTGCAGGGTACCAGCAGTGCACACGCAATAGCACGCCAAACAGATATCCCATATTCGACGGTGAGGAAAATATTGCATAAGATATTGACATTTTATCCCTATAAACTCACACCTGTTCAACAATTGCTTCCTGGAGATGAACGTACCCGAACTGACTTTTCGTTGAGATTTTTAGCACGTATGGAAGTGGATGATGCATGGCTATGGCAAATTTTATGGAGTGATGAGGCACATTTTTATTTGAATGGTGATATCAATACCCACAACTGCCGTATTTGGGCTGCATCAAATCCACAAGTGTGTCTGCCCACTCCTATGCATTCACCGAAACTAACAGTATGGCGCGGCTTTACTGCTTCTTTCATCATCGGCCCGTATTTTTTTGAAGAAATCCGTCCCCGTGGACCGGTGACTTGTTCCGTCAATTCTGTCAGGTATGCCGATATGCTTGAGAATTTTGTGATACCACGATTGCAGGAAAAGGGTTGTCTGGATTCTACCATTTTTATGCAGGATGGTGCGCCACTCCACATCGGACGTCAGGTGCAGCAGATCTTGCGAGAACGTTTTTCAGACAACAGAATAATTAGTCGTGCATTTCCCATGGTATGGCCAGCCAGGTCGTCTGATCTCAACCCTTGTGATTTTTGGTTATGGGGATATTTGAAAAGCCTTGTGTATCAAGCACATGTTCCTGACCTCTCAACCTTAACGGATCAAATAACGTTAAAAAATCAGACTAATTAATGCAGATATGCTGCGAGGTGCCGTAGAAAATGTCGTGTACCGCATGCAGCTATTGGAACAGCAAACTGGTGGTCATATTGAAACACATTTGTAATTAAAAATAAAACATTGTTTATTGTTGTTACTGAAGTTGGTTTGTACGGTATTTGTTCATTTGACAATTAGGTATTCATTGTTTTCTTGAAATAAGCGCCCCCTATGGCGACTTTTGGTACTTTTTTTTTTTTTGCAGAAATCGAAACTGCATGTTCCACTAAGTATATACATCAAAATGTACTGCATTTGGCCTAATAGAATTCCCGCTAGCGAGCTCTGAACACATCACGTTATTTCTTGCCCACCCGGTATATAAATTTTTTTTTATAATTTAGGTACATATTTAAAGTTTTGTTTTAGACAATCTTGAAAATCATATGAGGTGGTGACGTCCTCCCTGGTCCATACACTGAATAAGCTGATGTCTGGCGTTTCTCATAGCATAGGGTATTCGGCAATTTCTGCCCGTATGTTGGCTTTCAGGTCTTGGAGGGTCCTTGGACAGTTAACATAAACGCGCGGGATTTCAAAAAAACAACAACAAAAGATTCGTAATGGGCCAGATAGGGGGAGCAGGTTGGCCATTTCAAATTGCCCTTTAATGAGATGAGGTGCTCCGGGAAGTGTTCCGTCAAAACAGCCATTGATACCCTTGAACTGTGAGCCGTTGCTACATCCTATTGTAACCAAATGTCCTCTAAGTTCAGTTCATCAGTTCGTGGGGAAAAAAATTCCTCCAACATGTTCACATACTGGTCTGAATTCACTCTCATTGTTACTCATTTTCTTCGACAAACCAGGACAATTAATCCCAGCTGAGGAAATTGCACACACCACTGTGACTTTAGATGAATGCAAAGGCGTTTGATGCAATTCTCTGGGGTTGTTGTCGGCCTAGTAGCGCATGTTCTGTTTGTTGACGCATCCACTTAAGTTACAATGGGCTTCATCACTGAAAAAAACAATTGTGTCCTGAGGAATGTTTTCGAGAAGCACGATGGTAATGAAGGTCATCGTGAAGAATTCGCCTCATTGAAGGAACGGAACGTCCAATAACAAACGCATGTTTGCGCGCAGAATGCCGTGGGGATCGCAAGATTGAAGCTCTCACTGCCTGAATGTTCACAATCTGATTGGCGAGGGAATCCAGATCTTCGGCTTGTCGTACTCGATGTTTGTCTGAACGTAGTGACCCATGTTACAATTGATTTTTGGTCCGGAACACGGCCCAACGGGGCTGTATTGAAGCACCGTTGGAAGGCGTGCTGGGTTGCCATCACAGACGATCCATTCGAAAACCAGGCCTCGACAGCAAACGCTCGCACTTTACTGTTCCGCGCATCATGGTGACTGAACTGGAAGAGAACAAAACTTTAGAACTACGCCTGTGAATGAGACCACTCCTGCCCCGCTGCGGCCACTACAGCCTGAATGGCGCACATTTCAAAAAAGGAAGTTATATTGCCCCACCCTGGTTTACATGCCATTTTATAGCATTAAACGTTCCCGTGAAACATAATGGTTCCACAAAACCAGGTGCCTTTGAACCAATTTTAACTATCATGAATTTTGCGTTATATTAATTTATAACACATCATTCCAAGTTATTTGATATAAAACATGCCATATTTCAGCATTGAATGTTCCAATTAACCATAATGGTTCCACTAAACCAGGTGCCGTTAAAACAATTTCGACTATCATTAATTTTACGTTATATTCATTTATGAGACGTCATTCCAAGTTGTTTGGTATATAACATGTCATATCTTAGCATTGAAAGTTTCATTGGATCATAATGATACCATTAAACCACGTACCACTGAACCAATTTGGAATATCATTACTTTACGTTATATTAATTCATGACACATCATTCCAAGTTGTTTGATATAATACATGCCATTTTTTAGCATTGAAAGTTACAATGAACCATTATAGTTCCACTAAACCAGGCGCCTTTGATCCTATATCGACTATCAATAATTTGACTTTATATTCATTCATGACAGATCATTCCAAGTTGTTTGATATATCTTAATGACTTTACATTCATTCATGACAGATCATTCCTATTCTTAAAGACCATCAAAAAGTAGAATAGGAATGTCTGCAAGACCCACTCTTTATCTCTTTGTCTTCATCGATAAAATTGGATTCAGAACTTTAAAAGTTCCACAATTTCAGGGCCACTACAATCTGAATATTGGTGACTCTTTGACACCCTGTATTATATGCCATATCGTACCAATGCATATCTTACCATATCATATCTAAAATGCTCTCAATAGATGGCGACACAAAATTGAAACTAAAACTTTACAAAAAAAAACGAAAAATTGTTTTAAAATGCTCCCAAAGGATGGCACCATTGGAATGTCGATTTTTTATCGAATCATATCGAAAAAACATTTTGAGAAATATCAAGTAGACAGCGCTTCTCTCCTTCCTTTTAAGGTCATGTGTGCACAATTTCATCAAGATGGGAATAAAACTGTAGATTTGTATAAGAGACAAATATGTATACATACATACAACCATTTTTATATATATAGATAACGTGGTTCCCAAAATTACACAAAAACTGTAAACATCCTGATTTAATTTTGAAGCACATACTGTATTATTCATTCATCTGAATTTATGAAGTAGTGAAAATTCTCTGGTTGTTGTTTTTTCATTGTTTTGAATATTATCCGATGTTCGCTGAAGTGCTCTTTAGTGGTGTAGAAAGTCTATTTACTTAACTATTTATCAATATGTGATAAATGTTCAGAAATTCGATGACACAAGCCGCGAGTATTCATTACCATCACGAAGACGGCAAAGAACGGGCTACTTTCACCAGCAATACAAATGCAAGGAGAAGCTTTCCAAAAGGTTTGTGGCTGCAGCTGCATATTGTGGTTGTAGTAAGCTCAGGTTTCACAAGTTGGCTACCAATTTAAATATATAGGAATAAACATCAGGGACTGTGATTACTTACAGTTGGAAGACTAGGAGACAAAACATCCACTTGACCACATTTTGTGATTGTGGATATTTTGCCTCCTAGTTCTTCCAATTGGCTACTAATGTTAAAGTCAACTTGTTCTACTTCCAACAGAAATTAACGGACTCAATTTACAATCAAGCAATTCCCAGCCTCAATGATACAGATATCCACATGGTTAAGGCGTCGAGTCTCACATCACGTTCTTCGTTGGCCAAAAGAAACAGGAACCGAAATCAAGTTTATCCCATTTTCATCCACCCCGGTTAAGTCCCCAGTGGCTTTGGACTCCTTAAAAGAGAGCTTGGAAGTCGACCTACAAGGATGAGAAGCGTATAGAAAGCGCACGAAGAAGTGTGAAGCAACATCCTCTTTCCAATGCTTTACAATGTAAACTGCGATGTCGGGCCGCTGTCCGTAACAGGGGATATCACAATGAACACAACAAATAATAGAGAAACTGTATCTTTCAAATTAAGGAGAACTGGGAAACCACTAATCCACATAACGAAACTTTATTGCGATGGATACGTATTTCAGCAGCCACGCTGTCTTCTTCAGCATCCGATGGAAGCTTTAGATCAGAGAAACAACGTTTCCCAACCTTTGTATTTGGAGCAGCGGAGAAAGGATTTTAGTCTTATCAGAGAGATATTTGGTTACGACGCGGTCTTTTAGTAATGAAAATTCAAGCAAACCTGTATTCAAATTCATGGTGGAAAGAAAACATGGTGTGTGCAATTTGATTCATGCGCATGTCGTGACGTCATGTGGATTCCACAGCTGTTGTAAAAAGACATGCGGGCTCTGTATCGCTCGTATAAAATTTAATATTAAAATGTATTTAATTTTAATTATCATTTTCTGCTTAATACAAGACTTCCCCTAATAATTAGTAAGTATTTAAATGTTACTTATGTTGTTTGTAATTGGTTAGGATGGCAATGACGCGCACATTTTGCAATCCACATGACGTCATGCGCGAAACTGTTCATAATTGAGAATCAAATTGCACACACCATCTTTTCTTTCCCCCATGGTCGAATTTCGAGTTTGGATTAGTATGATCCCCAATTCGAATCTAGATAATCACAGGGCCGTAGCCAGGACGTTATCTTGGGGGGGTCGATTTTCAAAAATTCCGGACCTTTTTTCAAAAATTCGACTACGGGTCTGGATCATAATGCTTTTACTTTTGCCATACCTCAAAACACATTTTTAAAATTCATCCTTTTCAACAAGATATTCATCAACTGCATAAAGATAAAAATCGTATACACAGTCGTCAGTCCTCTAGTGGTCAATGACTCAAGCTTCACATTACCTCATTCGACAGCCATATTGGAACATCAGACAACACATCACGGCATGGCAGCTGGTGGACCAGCTAACTGTATAAGCATGAAACACTATATCCATTGATAAATAGTTCTGGAAGTTTGACTCTGTACGTAGCTGTTGAATTATTCATGTTTATGAAAGTATGAAAGACGATTGCAAGGAAAATCACAGAGTTCGAAAATAGTATCACAGACAGAGGTAATTGTGTGATACTGCCTCCCCCTCTACTAAGCGCTTTTTTCTTTCATTATTGGCGTTCAATCCAAGATAAGTAAATTATTAGCAATGTATGTAGAGTGGTTCATGCTTATGCAGTTAGCTACAACATTAACTACAGTACTATGCTGTGAGGTGTCGTCTGATGTTCCAATATGGCTGCCGAAGGGGGTAATGTGAAGCTTCAGTCATTGGCCATCAACAAAATTTTTTTGTATCAGATTATATCCATAATTATTTAATCTGTCATATGGAGTATAGGTAATTTCAGCGGTATCTTTTCTGAACAGTGATCGTGATTTTGTTTGGCAAGCCATACCACACCACAGGAAAATAGATACAGATGCGACATCTGAATGACAACCGGATGAAATAGGCGAAGTGAGATCGATGGTGACGCTAATGCAAGCTGTGCCAACGCCTCCTATAAAGAAAGCCTCGGCACTGAAAGTCATACATTATTACATCATCATAAGTCGGCCAAATTTAGAGCTTATTATTGTTAACAAAGGACGAGGTATGATGATGTAACAATGTAGGACGTTTCAGGTTGGAACTCTACCATTGCCAAGGTAACGTTAGTAATCAGTAATCAGAGTGCACCGTGCACATGAGTAAGTGTACATGTGCACGCGTTTATTATGGAACTGCGAATCCACTGAAGCTTTACAAAAGATGCTCAAAATGTGAGCCAGCCATATCCTCACATGCATGGTATCGGCACTACTCTTCGCTCTGCTTCACTGTCGTCTGACGGGTAGAATATGCGAGTTGCTCGTTGTGTAAAACTACGGGCGTTTTTTCTTAACCTCGGGGAACGATCTCTTCCTTTAAAGAACTGTTCGCTGGCATAACGGGAGAGACGACCGTTGCTCACAAAACTTCTAGAGCCAACTCCACGCTCCTTGCTGGGGATCGGGCTGGTTAATTTCTCGTTTGGCTCAGCACGCTCCTTCGATTTGCTTTCCATTCCAAAGCCGAATCACCTTTTTTCCCCCTCTCGTCTTGATCTCCTTCTCTTTTAAATCCTCGTTCCTGACGTCTGACTTCCTTCCCCCGCCGTTGGACCAATCCCTCGCTCTTCCTCTCGGCTTTTCCTCGGGATCGTCGACTCTTCTCGGCGGGGTCCGGCCGCTCCTTCTCTTGCTCTTTTCTTTTCTTAATTTTCACTGTCGCCTTCGTTTTTCCTCTTACATCGATAAAACGAGGTGACATGTTCCCACCGCCGAATCCGCGACCTTTTGCATCGTATTTTTGCATCGTTCGCGGCCTTTTCCTTCCTTCCAACTTCTTTCCTTTGGATGGCCACCCTTTTTCCTTCTCCGATGCCTTCTCTTCTGATCGCTCCTGTACATAATAAAAGCCAACATTATTCATATTATTTAGTTGCCTTTTCTTAATATTTTCTTGCGAGTTTAAAACATCGTTCTTTCGCCACTTTTCTTCTAAAAGATTATCTTTATCTTTCTCGACTGATATTCTTTTATTTATACCATTTTCATTATTCGCACTAAATTTACTCTTGTCTTTTTGTTTTTTTCTTTCTTTGAAAACCCCCTTCAATGAGAAAACGCTTGTATTACTATCTCTTCTCTCTATCTCCTTAAGGTTTTCCCTTTGATTACTACTATATTTTCTATATCTTTTTCCATAAACTATTAATGTTTCATATTTGTGATTTACTTCTTCATTCTCACTCCGATCTTGTCTCGAAGTTAATTGCAAAGTTTGCCTTTCTTCTTGCTTCCTTTCAAGAATTCTATTCTGTTTTCCTTTCTCTCTTTTTGGTCTTCCTTGACTTTTTCTTGAAGCTTAGGCTACTGTCTACCCTTCCTTCTTTGCAATTTTCCAAATTATTTAATTTCTCCTCTATTATTGCGAGTCTGCCAAGAATTTGTTTTAACAGATCATCTTTCTTGTGGCTGTTTTCTATTTGCACTTTTGTTGCTTCTTCTGTTTCAACTTTAGCATCTTTACAATCTTCTATACTTCCGTAGAAATTATGCTGTTTAAGCTTCTGAAGGCCATATTCTTTTAGTTGAAATTCGCTGTTGCTAATTTCCTTTTCTCGTTGCATTCTATCCTCTTCCTCTACTCTACGTGCTAATTTTCTTTCTAACGAAACTCCATCCTTCGTCATAATAGTAATTTCTCTACTATTTCCAAAACTTGTACTTGCTAAGGACTTTACTATTTCTATTTCTTTAAAACTACCTTCTTCCTTCTCTTGGGTAATTTTAAATTTCTTCAGCCTTGTCTCTTGATTGCATATTAACTTATTCCTCTCCGCATTGTTGGCTATCATCCTATCCACTTGCTTTATCTTTTTTCCACAAGCCTTTTTCTGATAGCTTTCCCGGAATTTCGGACTACTCGCAATCTCGGCATTAATAACCTCTCCTACTAACACTTGCTTTTTCTTAAACATTATCGTCCTAATTTCTTTTTCTATGATCATACTTCGAGCTCCTTGGAATACCAGTTCCTTCATGCTCCCGATCATTTTTAATCTCCTAATTTCCTCGCCTTCTTGCCTGCGCGATCGAACTAATTCTTCATTTTTCTTTTGGACTACTAGTTTCAATATTTCAATTATCCTACATGAAAAATGTCCATTTCTCACTGCACGGTTTCCAATAAACAATTCCGCAATATGGTGATCTCCATAAAACCTGTCGCGTGAGCCACCGACAACGTCACCGATATCCTATAGGCGCATTTTAATTTGCTGCCCTTAATTATATCTTTAAATTGTCGGATTTCTTCTATTAATTTCTCGTAGGCAGTTTCATTTAAATTTACTTTCTCCTTAGCATTATTAATTTTATAATTATTTTGATCATTTACTTTGTTAGAAGCTTCCTCCAAAGTTTTCCTATTCTGCCATAAATCTTTTCCTTTGAAGACTTCGTCGTCCCCTTGTATTACTTTGGCTTCTTCTAAACTTAATGATCCACATATTACTTCTATATTATTCCCTTCTATCGAGAATTTATTTTCCAATTTCTTTTGTTTAACTAAATCTTTAGCTTTCTGCGCTTCCTTAATTACTCTATTTCTATCTTCACTTACTTCATTAATTTCTACTTCCCGACAAAGAGGATTTTCTTCCTTATTACTTTCTTTAACATTAACCTCTTCTCTATCTGTCCCCCTCTGACTCAAATCAACTTTTCCTTCTTTTTTATGCCGCCTCTTGCGTTTAACTTGCTTAGGTTCTGGTAGTTCCTGCTTTATATTAGCTGCTTTTGCAGTTAATGTCCCATTAATTTCTACATTTGAATTATCTTTAGAAGTCCCCTTCTTCGAAGTTTTATAACTTTCGTTACACTCATTTTTTATTTTACTACTTGATCATTGCCTCTCCGTCTGTCTCATTACTTCTTTTAATTTCATCCTTTTTCCGCACTTATTTCTACTCGAATATCTTTAGCCAGACTACTTAAATATGCATTAACTTTATCTTCCTCCTTCCAATTATTAACGGAGTTAATTAATTGCATGTATCCTCTATTATACTCTATGCTTTTAATACTCTGTCTGCTAAAGTGCTCTTGTCTTAGTCAACCTTTTAAGTCCTCTTCTTCCATTCTTATTAACTACTATGCTCACCTCCTGTAGCTTTCAAATGCTTCTTCTTAACGTCTTATACCGTCAAACACTGTCCTCTTCGCTTCTTTTCCTTCTTTACCAGCTCCGCCTCGCTCCTTGATTCGACAAGAATCCTACAATGGCTTGACGGACTACTGAAGACGACGTAGCTCTGGACTCTTCTGACGTGATGCGTTGAGTCGGGCTGTATTGTTAATAAAAAGAATGATACTTTTAATTGAAGTGAACTTTCCTTAGTGCTAAGAAAAATAAAATAACCAATGTCCGTTATCAAGTAGTTGCTTAATTACTGGATTTGGGCAGTGGAAATGAATTATCTTTTCACAATGCTGGGTTTCCGAGGACGTGGTGCTCACAGTTTCTGCCACCAAGCTCCACCTCCCTCCTGTCACAACTTTTAATTAATTCAAATTTAATTCACTTCTAATAGCAGAGTAGTTAAGTTGTACAACAGGAAAGAGGACGGGAGAAAACCAGGATGGTTCAAAAATTTTATTCGTCACGGTCTTTGTGGGAATAATATCTGGGAATTAATTTAAGCATAAAATTTTCATCATAATTTCCTTCTGGAATAATAATTTATGGCATAAGTTGCATCCAAAAATTGATTCCAAAACAAATCAATGAAATAAAAAGTTCAAGTGGTTAAGGTTATATAATGATCTATGACAATGCAGAAACGTTAAATTGTTAAATATCAGGTTGCGAGTCGGGGACTTCTTCCTGTAGCAATTTCAGTGAGGACCGCTCACCATTCGTAGAATTGGAACCTGTAGAAGGGCACGGCCCTCGAAGGAAGGCTGGGTAGGTGGATTCCAGGACGCTCAAGGCGAATGATGAGGTACAATACGAGACAACCGTTGGACACGCTAACGGCGACCTATAAAGGTTTGTCGATCCGAAGGAGGGCACAAACGCCGACACGCTGCCTACCAAGCGCGGTAGGCCGAATGAGGCCTCATCAACGCTACCGGCTAAATGCGTGAATGTGCAGGGACGATGCTGGCCCGGGGAGTCCTCTGGAATCGTAGAATTATGATTTGGTGCAATGGGCGAAACTTCTTTTTCAGCCAAGGTCAGCAGGGCGAACGCCTCGGCTAGTTCGCTATCCACTAGTGATGCACTCTCCACTGGCGGGTCGATAGCAGGTAACAGGGGATTTTATGTTCTTTCTACCCTCTCCCCGCCGATTCGGAAATAAAAATCAACTTTTTTTTCATTTAACAAAGGACGCTCTTCGTTTTAAAGGTTACATTCTTTTAATCAAACTCCACTTAACAAAAGACTCCTCTTAGTGCAACAATTTCTTGAAGCAAGGCCACTGTTCATTATAAAACTTTTCGTTAACGCAATCGTTTTAGCAGTTCATAAAATATTTTAAAAAACTCCAGAGTTGGATGAAAACAACATTAACAATTCAAATAAACATTTTCCACCCCAATAATAAAATGCAAATCAATTGGGAAGCAGACTTAATTATAACTTGTTTTTTTCGCTGACAACAAGTTCACAATACAAAAAAATTCACTAACTTTCACAATTTTCTAAGCAAAACTTCTCAAATAATTACGTTCAGGGTCCGTTATTAGACACAAAAGCTCATATACAAGAATCACAAATAGTTTGGGGCGCTATATTCATTAAGTTCAAAAGTTATGAAATATTGTTGTTACAAATCTTTGATGAATACCCTGTTTTATATACTGGATAAATTTAACGAAACAATAAATTGGAGAAATATTCTAACAATAGAAGTTTCTTTGTTTTTTTAATTTGTTTAGGGTTCCCGAGGTCTTACAATGTTTTATTTAAACGTAAAAGACGACAATGGAAAATTGAATAATCTTGAGGTGGTAAAACTTAAAAACAAACTCGGTACACGTCAGCTACCAACAGCAGAATTGATACTTAATGGGACAGTTGCACAAAAAGTAAGGATAAGAAAATATGTAAAGTTTGTGTAAGTGAAAATGAAAGATCATCTGTGAATCATGAAGCGTTATTAAAAATGTTTTTTTTTTTGCAGGTATCCGAAGAAGGAAAAGGAGTAAGCGCAATATCGAACATGTTGAACATAACTCGGATACACAATGCTCTGTTCTCTGTTGGAAACATGCGTAGGTAATTGGAGCATGTTTAGTATGTTAACTTATGGTGAAATTAAGTTCTGATGATCAGTTTACTTTTCAGGATACTGAGCTTAGCAAGGGATTATAGTAAAAGAAGAAAAACTTTCGGAAAGTTTCTCTATCAGCATCCTCTTCATATGCAAACACTCGCTCGCATGGAATTGGAAGTGCGTGGTGCAGTTCTCTTTGTCCTAGAGACCACACGCTTGCTTGGTCTGCATGACTGCTCGGAAGCTTCTCGGAATAATGTACAATTGCTACGCCTTTTGACGCCTTTGATTAAACTGTATACTGCTAAGCGAGTAAGTCCTAATAATTATGAAGCACATTCAGTAAATAAGTTGAAGAAAAATTAAAGAAAAATACCTAGAGAGATTTATTGTTAAGGAAATGAGTTAAGAACTTTAATGAAGTGCGTGAAAATGTGCATGATGGCATCTGGCTGGAACAAATCCATTATCTAGTGATTTTTGTCTGTTTTTGCATCCGAAAAAGTTCCTGGTGGTCGGGGTTTCCTTCAAGGCGACGATGTCAAAGAAGCCTTGAATATGTGGTTTTAATTACAGGTTGCGTCATTCTGGATCCAAAAACTATTTGCCCGTTATGACAAACGTCATAGTAGTGGTGGAAACTTACCACGATAATAGTTTTTGTAGAATCCAATATACCGTGCCCATAGTATTTATAAATACACATAGCAGGCACCTGATACATAATATGCAAGAAAAAATTTATCAGTTTACACTGTAAAAATTAAAAAAAACCGAAATCAAAAAGTATTATCCATGACCTCTTGCAGAAATTTGCAAACTTTAGTAAAATATAAGCAAGTGGTTAAACTTTGACCAAATTCGCTGAACACAAATTATAATTTCAACATCATTTTTCAAACGTTTAAGCAAACTGACAAATATTAATAACCAGTATAAGCGCCATTGTTAATGCTTTAACCCTGTCAGCCATTGTTTTAATCAATCTTTGAGGTCAGTTTCTTTAATTTGGTCTCAACAACGGTAAATGGCTACTTGTAACTCGTAAACACTTGAATATTGAGTGCTATTAGTGCATTAAGTCTTTACAACATCGCTCACACATTCTCCATAGGATGGCCATCTTAATACTTCAATTGTTTCTTTTTTGAACCGCTCCACTCCATTGTTGATTGATGCATTGTCTTGTTGGAAACACCACTGGTTACTTCCAATGAGTGTGCTACACGGAATTAAATGACTGTATAAAACTTTTTGATAGGCTTCTGAATTAATTTTGTTGCTGATAATGTACAGTTCGGTCTTTTCGCTATGAGCCACCCATGCCCAGACAACGACTAACCTACCATCCATCTTCTGGCTAAAATATTCTTTGGGAGAATTTTCAAATCGTGCTAGTAGTACCTGTTCTCATCGGGGCCAACCAAATTAAATTTCTTTCGTCCGAAAAGACCATTGTCTTCCGTTTTTGGGTCCTGCTTATCACATTCTTGGCCCATGCCACTCAGTCATATTGATTTTGTTTGATTAACTTGGATTTTGGTATCATTTTCAGACGTTTTACATTGTCACTATTGTAATAATTTCCTATCCTTAGTGGCGCCTGCTGGGATGGATGGATCGCTGGCTATTTGTCTTGTGGACATGCCCTTCTTCGTTGAAATGAACAATTCATCTTTTATTCCGTTTGGTAACATGCGATTTTCGCGCACTAAGTTTATTTTTTCGATAATTATCACCTTTTTAAGTACATTTGGTATTGTTCCAATTGATCTGACAAAATAATTTTTCTTGGCCATGCAAATAGTAAATTTTTCGCACTTCAAGCTCACTAAGTTCTCTTCTACGAGGCATTATGATCAGAGACTGTCAAGATGATGAGACTGGACAATTTTCACTTTTCCCATACTAAAATCTGTAACCGTTTTTATTGGTGGCTCCCTCTGGAAAATGTTGCTCAAACTTAAGGGGCTGTTATTACGTGACGTATACCAGCTATTATTATGTGACGTGTACATTTTCCATTTGCTTCCATCCACTTCGTTTATTTTACTGCATCTTTATATTCGTTATATTTATTAATTTTATTTATATATTTTTATATAATTAATGATGAAAAGGAACTTTCTTTTTTTGGATTTCCATTAAAAGAAGAAAGGTGAGTGAGAATTAATATTTTTAAAATCACATAAGCAAAGAATGAGTAAAGTCCAAGATTCGTTTCCTAATGTTCTCGGATGTTGTCTAATTCATGCTCTGAATTTATTTGCGTTATTTATGTAGCATATTTCTCTTTATCATTTGCATTGATGTCTCTACGGCCATCTCTTACCTATCACCATCATGGGACTTTACCATCATGGGACTATCACCATTTCTCAAGCAATTAATTTCTAAAAAAATATGGTAAATCATTTACTTATTACGTAGAGTTCACACGCTAATAAAATTAGAGCATGAATGCGACAGGACTGTCCAATATCATCTGAGAAAATTAGAGAACGCTACACTGAATATTTACTCATTCTTTCCTTATGTGATTTTTAAAAGATAAATTCTCACTGACCTTTCTTCCTCTAATGGAAATCCAAAAAAAGAAAGTTCTTTTTTACCATAACGATTCATACAAAAAATTTGGTTGATCAAAATTTATGAGCCATTATCTTAGCAGCAGAGATTTAAATGTTACGTTAATTTAAATGCTGTCTGCCGTCTCCGAGCACAACGGTCATCTGAAATGACTCATCGCTCGTTTTCACGCAGCGTTTAAATTGAAACAAAAACTGTAAATTCGAAACTTAAAAGCGCCACCTGGATAATGTTGCCCAAGCTCTAAAACAGGAAGTGGTTACACAATAAATGATGAATTAGGTAGTCTCTTTCTCCGACTGTCTCTGATTATGATCAAAATTAGCAAAAAAAAAAAATTCGAAACCAAGAAATACATGTATTCTGGCTCATTTGCATGAATACCATTTTCCTTACAGACGGAAAGAGTAACCATTAATTTTTCACCTTTTAGAAAGTATGAAATAATGTATTTATAATTTGGGTTCAGCGAATTTGGTCAAAGTTTACCATTTGTTCAGATTTTACGTTTATTACAAGTTTCTGCAAGTGTTCATGGATAAATCTTCGTGATTTCGGTTTTTATTACCTTTTACAGTGTAAACCTGCATAAATTATTTCTTGCTTATTATATATCAGATGTCTGCTTTGTGTAATTTATAAATACTTTACGTACGGTAAATGAAATATATTGTTTATTATTTTAATAGCCAATGGAATTTTACTTTCTGGATTTGCTCGTTAAAATCTGTCGTTCATTATACGCTGACTTTCCATTAATATCCGGACACCTGTTTTTAGATAAAAAAAAAAAAAAAAAAAAAATTGCTTTTATTCTATCATTTAATATCTTGTGTTGACGTTTTTGGCTTTTATAATGGCGTTCAATCTTCCACTGGAATGTTTTAAACGTCACGTGACAAGTGTCATTTAGTTGCGTAGGACTGGTTCACTCTTTATGAAAGGGTGTCCAAATATTAATGGTAACGCAGTGTACTTGTAAAAAACTGAGTTAATATCTTTAAGTACAATAAAATTCTAATGCCTCTTAAAAATACATATTTAATTTTTTTCCAGCATAAACATTAAACAATGAATTGTAAAATGCGTCTTAGCATTAGTGAATAGTAAAGAAGGCACGAAGATTTATTTTTAAATTTATAAATATATATTCTTTTCCTTAGTCGGTTGAAATTGTTTCTGAAGGTATAGAAGCCTTTGGTGGTCAAGGTTATATTGAAGACACTGGTTTACCACGACTTCTAAGAGATGTACAGGTAACAGATGCACCTCAGTACAAGCATAAATTCCTTATAAATAAAATTATAAAAAAAAATTCTTTTATTTTAACTGTCAATTTTAAGATTACTCCAATTTGGGAAGGTACGACCAACATTTTGTCACTAGATCTCCTTCGAGTCTTTGCAAACCACCCAGACGTTTTCGACGTTTATGAAAGTGACATTATCAAACGTCTCGAATTTTGCAATGGTATTGAAGAATTGCAGCAGCCCATTGCTTGTATTAAAAACTGCTTGAAGCACATGAAGATGTTCTTGCAAAAGCATGAAATTATATCGCTGGAGCTTGCAGCCAGGGATTTAGCATTCACTCTTTCAAGAGTTTATATTGGTAGGATGCAGTGGCTCATGTCTGTAGCATTGTGTTAATATTCAAGGCTTTTGTTATTTTTTTTTAAATCGTAGTTTTCTTTCACAGGTGCTTTATTAATTGAACATGCAGCTTGGGAAGATTCGAAGAAAGAAGATATACTATGTGCTCAGAGGTATCTTTAAATCTATTCTTAAATTATGATCGGAGTTTTTTGACATTATTAAAACCAGAAACAGCTGCTTGATACATTAGTTCATACGAGTTAACAATTAGAAGAAAATTCGATATATGAACTATTTTTATGGTGATTGTGCTGTTTAAGCAAAGATACATACTATAGTTCGTCCAAAAAGTTTACAAAATTTATGAAATTCTGAAATACTTGACTTCAATAAGTATTCCACAGAAATCAAAAACGGATAGGGAAAAAAGGTATAACTTTCCATTAATAACAAGCTTAACAGAACTTATGAACAAAATATGACCAGTCATGAACTATTAATAATAGAAATACAATGCGTTTTTTGATCACCTCGCGTCCAAAAAGTTTACAATAACAGACAATTTCTCCAAAAAGTTTGCAATAATATCAAATTAATGTGAATTTACATTCCCGTCTTTCTTAATAACAGCCTGAATACACCCTGGAAGATTGTCGACAATATTTTGACGTGTTTCCATCAAATCAAATCAAATCAAATTAGTTAATCAAATCAGTTTTGTTTGTTTGTCCAGTGAACCCACTCGTTTCTAGAGAATATGCCATAAGTTCTCACTGAGATTCATATCCGGAGAATTAGCAGGCAACGAATCCACTCTAATTTGTCGGTGTTTAAGCCATTCGTGAATTTTCTTTGCTCGATGGGGGGAAGGTTCCCGATCTTGCTGTAGAACCATCTAAGCGCCACCAAACATCCCCTTAACTGATGGAATGAAGAAACGCCCCCAGATTTCCAAATAAATATCAGAATTCACGATAGAATTACAAATTCACAGATGTCATACACCCGGAATTCCTCTCCGACGGGTTCACCCGACTAGTCACGCGTTGGTACAATGCGTGGAAAGGGATGGGGACTATGTCGAAAAGTGAATAGTGCATTACATAGAGTTTTGAAAATCGGTTAAAAAATAAAAAAGTTACAGCCATGGAGGCATTACTTTTCAGCCCACCCTCGTATTAGTTCCACCACCAGTGAAGTTAATGCAGAGCACAGATTCGTCACTGAAAATAATTTGTTGCCATTGCTCTAATGAAAAATCTTTATACTTCTTAGTTCATAATAATCTGTTCCTTCTCTGCTGTCTGGGGAAGTGCCGTTTCTTCTTTGGCCGTGCAGCAACCTATCCCATGGCTCTCAAGTAGTTAAGCGTTCTTTATTTCGATACTTCTTTGCCAGTTCTGCAGGACAGTTTTTTGCCATATCACGAATTGACTGCAGTCTGTTCCCTTTTACAATCCTGTGTAAAGTTTGCACGTCTTTTTTGTGGCTAGTCTCGGTCGTTCACTTCGTTTATGTACATCAGTAGAATCAGATTGCCTGTCTCTTTCGAGGTAATTTTGCACACTTGCCTGTGATCGTAGCAATTTTTTTTGTGCAATTGCAGAGTGAGTCAAACCCTGTTCAGGCATATAATCTGAGTTTTTTGGGCAACTGGCAGTTCTGATTTCTGCCTATTTTATTGCAACGGAATGCAACGCTTCTTAAAAATTACAGAGACTTAAAAAAAAAAGTTATGAAAATTAATCTGCAAAAGTTCAGAGGATATTGTGTTAGAGGGAGGGAAGTACACTGTTAGTAATTTTTTTAATATCTACTTGTTCATATAAATTATTGTAAACTTTCTGGACAAGTTGTCTATTATTGTAACCTTATTTGCCAAGAGGTATGCCCAAAAAGATATTGGAATTCTATTATTGACTGCTTAATTGCATTCAAATTTTGTGTGCGAGTTCTAATAGGGCCTCCCATTATTTAAAAAATGTATATTTTCCTCAATCTGTTGTACGGCTT
>JAHWFO010094570.1:804146-825046 GCA_023313115.1 Rhysida immarginata
CCGGATAAATGTGCAGACCAAGGGCGCATTCTTATAAGCAGTTTTTATGCTAAAGCTCCTAATAAATATCAAAAACGGTTTGGCCGTTGAGGAGGTGATCTGGTGACGCTTCTAATGAATTGCTTTTATTAGAATTTTTCTTAATACAAAATTTTTAAAAAATAAATATAAATCAAAAACTTCAAAATTGGTATTTATTTTATTTTTAACTAAAAATATTACTTTCAAAGTGTATGAAAATACTTAAAATAGCATAGAAAACGACGAAAAATACATACAATATTTTGAATAGTTGGTTAATAACAATTTTTAAGCAGTTGTTACTATGGAATAATGTATAGGTACATTATAGATATTAAATTATTATATTATATTATATTATACTTGGGGACTTCAGGTTCTGAAATCAGTTCGTACTTTCAAAAGCTGCAGAGTATCTTCATCAAATTCCTATCAATATTTGTTATACGGCTTTCTAATGCTGGTGATCTGAAACTGGTAGAACAACAGCATATTATAAATTATTTTTACTAATGTCGCTACTGACATTTTATTTCAATTTTATTTAATAGTTTAATAGTCAATCTTTGCTATAATACAGGAATTTCACATAATTTTATGTAAAAAGAAAATGTTTGAAGCCCTACTGTTTATTACTTTGTGGATGTCCAATTCAAACCTGTTCGCTTCATAACTGTAAAAGCTAATTTCCTTTAAAACTTTGTAGGTGTAATTATAAAGTATTATACATTTCTGAAAAGCTCATCTTATGACAGGGTTCCCACATTCTGGAAAGTCAGGGATTGTCAGGGAAATGAAACGTGTTCAGGGAAAGTCAGGGTAAAAGGGCTATTTTCATGCATTTGCCAGGGAAATTAGACTCTTCCTGGGAAAAGTCAGGGAAAAATTCAGTTATGGACCAGGAGGCAAAAATTCTTGAACAAGCCTCATAATACTGATACTAATAATAATTTTATATAATGTGACAACTAATAATAATAATAATAATAATGTAACAACAAGGCGGGAAAAGAAACCATCAGATAAACTGAAGGCCAAATCCCATGTTGTCCCCCAACTGGCACTAGCCCAAAACGGGGTTAATGACAATACATATAAAGGAAAATAAACGGGTGAAAAGAAAAAAGAGAAGAGCTCAGCTCAATTTATTCATTAAAAGGAAAATTAAAATCAAAAAAGAGGTTTACACCTATCATTAAACATGTCTGAGTCAGCACTACTTATATATTGAGTATAACAATTTATTAGTTTGCAAGCAGGATCGTGCTTTGCAATCTGAGTATACCATCTGTCGGTTGTAAAATATTAATAATAATAATTTGTTTATAATAATAATAATAATAATAATAATAATAATAATAATAATAATAATAATAATAAATTGTGTCTGAAAGCTATTGTAGAGACATGTTTTTTTGGTTTTTTTAATTACGATTTGGTCAGGGAAATGAGACCGTCGATGTCAGGGAAAGTCAGGGATATTCAGGGAAATGAGATACAGATTTTCTGTGGGAACCCTGAAAATGTAGATTTTAGGACTATTTTATGTTTTTAATTTTATGGTTCAGTTTAGGAGTAATTAATTGAACAATGAAATAAGAGAAAAAAAAATATTCTTCAAGTTCATCGAGACTTTCGGCTGTCACCCAGTAGTTAGAATATGTTCAACGATTGCTGACTTTTCTGGTCTGTAATTTTTTATAATTTTTCCTTAATGCGTGTCTCAATTTTTCTCCTACTTTGGCCTAGCTATTTCTGGTCACAGGTGTCACAGGCGATCTCGTAGACGCCAGATCTTTCTAGTGTTGCTATCTTGTCTTTGGTCCAGCCTAGGAGGTGTCTCAACGTCTGGTTACTTCTGTATGTCACAGTGAGTCCAAATGTTTTGGCAATCTTCTCCAGGCCTTTTGTCAAGTTCGGATTGTAGGGTAAACATAAGAATTTTTTCTTGGTCGTTCTGTAGAGTTGTAATAACTTCGACTTTCTTCCTAAAAAGATGTTTCTTGAATAATCTGTCAATCATATCGGTATGGTAGCCATTGAAAACAGCAGCTTCTTTAATCTTCTGCACTTCAACTTTTCTGTTCTCCTGTCATGGATATGTTTACGGCCCTATTTGTCATGTGGTTGAACGCGACCATTTTTTGGCTGAAACAGTGGTTGGAGGTTGATTTTATATATACTGGGACATAGTTTGGCTTCCTGTATGTTTTAAAAGTGAGTTTACTTTCATCTCTAAGTATCATTAAATCAAGGTAAGGAAGGGATTTATCTTTTTCTTTTTCTGTGGTGAACGAAATGGAGGGGCACAGATTGTTCAGTCCCTCTACCAGTTTGTCCTCGTCTACGGTAGCGAGCACGTCGTCCACGTATCTGTACCAAGTTTTAGGAAAGCATGGTAACGTAAACGTTGCTAAGTACTCTAAATGATTAATAAAGAAGTTAGCGAGGAAGGAGCTATTACTACTCCCCATAGGTGTTCCCTTCTCCATTCTAAAAAAATTGTTGTTGAAACGAAAGAAGTTGTTAAAACAATATAGTTTACTTAGTAGCATAATGTTACGCACTGGGGCTAGAGGTATGTTGTTATGACATCTATGGATAGGGTATAGTCTAGGGAGACAATCTTCAAGTATGGATAGGGTATCATCTATGGGGATATTGGGAAACATGGAAACAATATCAAAAGAGACTAGGATGTGGTTATCAGGGATAATAGTGTTCTCGATTCTATTGGTAAGATCTAAACTATTTTTTATAGAATAAGATTGGCCTGCTAGTTTTAATTTACCAAAGAATTTACTAAGGAATAAAGCAATTAAACTAGTAGGGGAACCAGTATTGTCAACGATGGGTCTCATGGCATTACCCTTCTAATGGTAGCCGTCTTATGTGGGGTTTTTTTGTGTGTGTGTTTTTGGAAGACAGTACATTCTGGGTAGGCGTGGGTTACTGGGGCATAAGGTATACCTGTTCCTATCTTTGAAAATGAATTTGCAATCGGAAATGCAATATTTGGTTCTCAGTCGACATTAACTTCTCACACCAATAGCGCCTGAGGCTTCGCACTTTCTACACCATTTATGTGTAATGGTGTCGATATTCCAATCACGTCAGCCCGGGAATAGATCATAAACTGTGCAGTTTCGGAATGCTACCATCCAGGTTCAAAAGCCAATAATCCTATTCACTCTTGCAGATCTGATAAACCGCTTTTTTTTTTTTTTTTTTTTAACCTAAGATAGTAATGATTGATATGTGCTGAGTACTTTTTATATTCACCAAGCGCGCTCGCCTTTTTTACTTCTTTGTACGAAGTAAAGGAAGTATTGTAATCGCGAAAAACTTCGGTTTTCAGTTTTCAAGGGAAATATACATTTTCAACATCCCTAATTTCATTTTGACGTGTTTCGTCGTGACGTCTATACGTACATACTTGTGTTTGTGTGTGTATCTCGCATTTCTCAAAAACGGTTAGGCGTAGAATGTTGAAATTTTGTATTTAGGACCGTTGTAACATGTAGTTGTGCACCTCGCATTTTGGTTGTAATCGGCTGGGCCAAACATGTGTTTTGGTCGTTTCCCCAACTGATTTGCTTTCATGTCTATGGAGTTTTGATTGCGTGGAGCTGTTTGTGACGTCAGAGTTTAAAGTACTCTATTTGGAGAACAAAATTTGAAGTTCCAAACGGCTGTCAAAATTTGTATCAACATTTGGAATTTTTAGACAACAAAGAGAGACGGAAAATCGTGTGTCAAGAATAAAAATGTAATTTTTTTCCCCCAAAAAAAGCATTCAATAAAGTATCGTACCCACAACAGATTTTTTTTTTATCAGCTTTGCACTGATGACGGCAAAGCAGGTGGTGGTCATAATAATAATAACAGTATGGTTCCTCTTCAACACAGATTTGAATAAAGACAAGATTTCAATCAAGATATCATTTACCTGCTTCTTTATCGTTTGCTAATCTGTCGATTTTAAAAAAACTTTGAACTATCTACTAAAAAAATGCATTTGGTAACGGCTAATACAATAGAATACTATTAGTAATATTGTTTTAACTATAATTATTACTTCAATATCAGGCGAAAGACTTTATTTTTATTATTCTAAATCCTTTCAATCGTTTTTTTTTTATAATTTCGTTACGATTTTACTTTTCAGGTGGTGCCATTTGGATTTAATGCCCATTGTCTCTGGAATGCAAGCTGGACTATATGAAAAATCAATTCACAAGCAAAATGAAAATTTGGTTTTTGAAGGATACACTGATCTTTTCTAATGACAGTAATAACTTGTTGACCTTCACAGGTTATCGGAATGTATTTAACAATCAACTTTATATTTTTAGAAAATTTTTTTTTTGATGTACCGTATATTAAATAAACCCAATAAAATGTAAAAAAATTAAACAATCGAGTTCTCAGATTATGTACACAAAGCGAAGTATAATTGGATAAAATTCGACAAAATTTCATCCAATCGTTTTTTTTTTCTTGGTTTCTTGCGTATGTGTATATTCTTCCGCGTTGCTAGTTTAGTAGTTTTCCTACTAGATTTAGTAGGAATGTTATCTCAGTGTAGGGAATTTAGTAGGACAAATTTTTAGTAAGTTAAAATGGAGGGAAAAATTTTTTCTGTACGATAATCATACAGACAATATTTTAATTTTCATAGTTTTCACTCCAGTAAAAAAAAACTATTGGAGTTGGAGTGAAAGCACTGATGATAAGCGGAAATTGTGTCTGGAATTAAAGACGAGAACTTGGCCGTCACGTTCTCGTTGCTGACTGGTAAAGCATCACGTGGCTCGCGCAGTCACGTGATGCTTTCATAGTTCAAACTCCATGCGGTGCTTGACAAGTAGTGCTTCTGCATCCGAATTCAGATCAAAAAATGTTCAAGCGCAAGGACGTGACTTTAAAACAATTTCTAACGTTACATTCGCACCGAATTTATAACCAAAATAGTGACAAGCAGGATCTCTGCCATGAAGGAGCTGTCACTGAAAGGAATTTTGTAGTAATAGTTTTTAGAAGTTGTGGGGATGCTGATGCCTGTAGTCCCGTTAGAAGGGTCCACAGAGGCATCTGTGAACCACGGGGTGAATTGGTTGTATTGATTTAAGATTTTTTCATTATACCAGGCCACAATGTTGCTTGGCATGGTATTTTTTGTCCAGTCTGGGATGTCGAACATATTTAGGTAGTCCATGTTGAAGATGATGGGGTCCTTGATGGTCGTGATGGGGGTGAGGCAGAGGGTGGCACATTGGTAGCTATTGAGATAGTGGATACTAAGATCCTTGATTTTATTAGAGTAAAAGATCTTATGGATCATTTCCGTGTTTGTAAGGTTTTGACTGTGGGGGTTGTGGATTTGAATAATATTCATGATGAAGTTGATGAAGGTCTTGTGACATCTGTATCTGAGGGTGAAGTTGTTCATGTGGAAGCATAAAGTGTCGATAGGGTTGGAGGTAATTGCAGCAGTGGACCATCTGATGAAGTTGTGTTCCATTGTTTCCAGAGGGCGGGTGGAGGAGTCAGGGCTAGTAGTAAGGAAAGGGGTGTAGGGGTCCAATGTTCCTCTCATGAGCCGAGAAGATGGTGCAGTGTAATTGCTGGGGGGGCCCCCATGAGGAGGTGCCCAATCTAAGGAGTGTCCCCATGTGCTTTTGGATTTTCTTTCGGAGTTTCAGAATCAGGTCGGACCAGTTGAGGTTGGTGTTTATAGGGATGCCTAGGTAGTTGTGTGAGAATCTGGCCTGAATCCTTTCACCATTGAGGTGAATAGTGGGATTTACCTTTGTTCTGGTTCTGTAGAAGGTTAGGATTGCGGATTTGTGTGGGGCGAACTGCACTCCATTCTCCTCGCTCCAGTCTGACAGGGCGTTCATTGTGGTTTGAAGTTTTTCTCTAAGGTTCGGTAGGCTGGGGCCTGCGCACAAGTCTGCGCAGGTGGTCATCTTGACTTCTGGTTGAAGGCAGTTGAATATGTCATGCTTGTAAAGGTTACCTGCTTATCTGTAAAGTGCCCTATCCCGTTTAGGGTTGCGGGGGCAGTAGCCTAATTTATGCGTGACATCAGTACGCCTGCGCTCCGGAGGCCAACTGAGTCAATACAACTTCTGCACGAGTTACCGCTAACGTTTTTCCACTGAATACAGATTGAATAACCTGAAACACTTAAAAAATCTGAATTGATTGATATTATGAAAGGATTAGCTGAAAGCGAAAAACCTGCCAATCTGTGTATGAAAAAAGAATGAAATAATGGAATGGATCATTTCACGAAATGAAGTAAGTAGGAAAGGTATCGTTTGGGTCATGAAGAAATGTGGAGGGGGCATTTTCTCAAAAGATCAAAGGATGCCGACACATTTTCTTTTGTTCTCAACCTGCTCTGGAATGCGGTAGGGTCCTCTGGGACCCTTAAGGGGCCCATACACTGGCAGGCGCGGCCTGTGACAGGCCACAGGCCGCGTCCGTTTTGGTCTGGCCTATGGTAAATCCGCCAGTGTATGGGGTCGACAGATGAGAGGTCTGATCTGTCACAAGCTGGGTTTGGCCTGTCAGTCGAGTTGGATTTTCTTGTCTGTCATCAGGCGCGGCCTGTCAATCTGTGGGGGTGAAAGGCCAGATTATCACAGGCGAAACCCAAAGCGCATGCTCATATAGTATCATTTATCACTAGTTGTTCACCAGTTCTACACGTGAAATTCCTTTGCATTTATATCAAAAATATTTATTTAATTTTGAATTTTAATTTATTAGTTTACTTTTAGATTAAGTTATAATTCTTTTATGATCCTTAAAAAATTAATTTGTTAATTTAAAAATTTAAATTTTATTTTTGCTTTATTTGTAGATAAAGTTAAAATTCCTTCGAGTTGATTAAAAACTATTTATTTGATTTAAATTTTTCTTCCTTAGTTCATTTATAGATAAAAATTATAATTCCTTCCTGTTGATTAGAAACTGTTTTATTTTAAGTTTTATTTTTAGTTCATTTATAGATAAACTTATAATTCCTTCGAGTTGATTAGAAAATATTTATTTTATTGTAATTACTCTTTTTTTTGTATTTTACAATCGGAAGAAATTTTTTGTTATATTTTTATTAAAATGCAAGCTTTTTCAATAAACTGTGTAGAAATTTTTCCTAGAAAATGCTTGGATCCGGTTTTAATCTAAATAATTTATTTAGTTTATAAATTTAATTTTAAAAATTTAAAATTTATAATAGATGGTAATTGAATGTCGATAAACATTTTATATATAGGGCCTCGTATTGCCATTGTTTTGAATTAATAAATAGAGACGTAATACCTTGGATAATTTCATTAAAGACTCAGATATATGTATAAATATTCAAATTTAACGCATGAAACAAATTTTTCTTAATTACATCACCATAAGATTTAAACATACATTTACTTGGAGGATTGTGGCAGTTCAAGATCAAATAAAACTTCAAGACGAATTTATTTAAACAATAGAGGCGGATGATATACAGTCTCTCCATTCGAGGCCAACAAGAAATACAAGGCCCTGATGCGGAGAAGTCACCTGCCCATAGCAGTCCGAACAACAATTCAACTTTCATTGTTTTCAACAAACGAAAAAATATAGATTGTTAAAATCCAAGTTGGAAACAATGAATTTTACATTGTTATTCGGACTTTTATGGTCAGGTGACTTTTCCGTCTTTCTAGTTGGCTTTGCTCTCCATTGCAATGACGTATATTAAAGATAGACTCCGAAGCAATTGTTGTTACTTGAAGCAAATTGGGAAGCTCCTTGCCCAGAACTGTCATGGCCGAAAGTGAGAGAAGATGACGCAAAACACATGGCTAAACATGAGAGTAGCTGATTAATAATTCTTTCACACGCCGATCATGGAGTGATAAGTTTATCTTTTCGTTTACTTTGTATTTGAAGTATTTTATTATATTTTATAAACAAGTTTTCGAGGTGGTTTCAATTTCAATTTCGTTTCGATCATCTTTCAGTTATGTATTTTCATTTTAGTTACGTATTTTTGATTTATGCTTGTGAAAAGTGATTCCCGATCCTTTTTCATGTCTGTTTGTACAGTTGTATGCGGAACAACTTTGAGGAATGGTTTTGAATTAATTATTCCTCGGGCCCAAAATTTTCGAAGACAAAACAGCCAGGCAGCTAATTACTCCACGGCTCACTCCTGCCCAGAACTGTCATTGCTCAATTTGCTCACTTTTTGTCGCTGTTAACAATAGGATTCGGAGTCTATCTTTAATATACGTCATTGCTCCATTGTATACCGCGTCTATCCGAAAATATGACATGCATTTCAAAATTATTTTCGTATGGTAAAGGGAGAGTGAGTATTCAATATTATTTTTGTCTATATTTTCGGACAGAGGGAGTAATTAATAAATGTTCATTTTTATGTAAACAAAAAAGAAATCCCAAACTCTTCATTTCCTCTTCATTAATTCCTATTGGTTTAATTACAGTGTTTACTTGATTATATATAAAAATCTTTAGAACGAAATACTCAATTTGAACTGACTTATTTCAATAAGTTGGATTCTATCAGTGCCAGCGACATCAGCGATATTTAAAACCTAACATTTTTTTAAATTATAGATTAATTCAACCCGTTTAAAAAGTAGATTTCTTGTTTTTTTGAATTTACTCATACCCTCTACGAAATTATTACTCTAATAAATGTGTACATTCAATAATTGAAATATGGATTACTTGACAAATTAAGTGCTAAAATTCTTGGCAAAATATGACCCTTTATTTAATTTTATTTTGTTTTTTATTTGATTTTAACAATACTTTCAAAAATAGTAAAATGCATTTTCATCTACAAGAAAACTGGAATTTAGCAGAAAGTTGGAGCTTTGCCAACTCAGCTGGCCTGTACCAATGTGTGGGCGATAGAGGCAACAGGCGAGGTGAAAAATGCCTGCGGCCTTTGGCTTGTCACAGGCTGCATCCGCCAGTGTATGGGCCCCTTTACCATCGTTTTGTATCCTGGGGCTATTTGGGCAGGCGTGTCTCTGCTTTTCTTTGGCATTACCTTTTTTGGTTCTACTTGGGCCCTCTGGGAGGGTTTTTTTGGGGTGGTCCTTTTTGGATGGGGGTCTTTCAGGTGTGGTTTTATTTACCTTTGATTTTGGTGCCCATCAAAGGGTGGGGTTCCTTATTAGATTACTTTTTGATCGGGTTTTCAATCTCGAGTGTGGTCATTCAACTGGCTGATGACATTTTCTTGATTAATCACGTGATGGCGGCCATGTTCCGATGTCCTGAGGCTGAAAATAATATTAATTTCATAATGCTCGGTTATTAATTTCACAAGAGTGACAGACAAGGGTCCTGGTTCTCAGAACAAAACGCTCTTATGTGATTTTGTCTCACATTTTTTACAACTCTGGCTCGCATATATATAGTATGAAATGCAGGGGTTGCTAAGATGACTGACTCCTCAAGTTGATTGCCTAATTACTAATTAACTTTTATTTCTAGACCAACCAAATTTTTCCAAAACCTTTTACACTTTCTTCCAATTAAAACTATTTCTGTTTCAAGGTGTATTGTTTGTTTTTTAATTTTCAGGTAATTGCCACATTGTTTCAATTGACAAATGTGTACCTGAGTAGTGATTAATGAGGGCTAAAAAGGGACTGAACTCACATATACAGGCTTATAAATACAGATGGGTTCTATACATAGTTTAAATTTTGTCATGGATGAAGCATTTTAACCCAGCTAATCCAGCAGGATTTGGTGGTGTGAAACGTTTAAATAAACAAACAAATTCTGAAAAAGAGACACGAGAGAGGTTAAGAGGTGTGAGAGCCTATACACTGCATAAACCGGTTCAGCATTATTACCCTCGTAATCGTATGCGTGTACATGTACCATTCAAACAATTTCAAGTGGACTTGATTGATCTAACCAGCCTGTCAAAACAGAACGATGGATATAAATTTCTACTTACCTGCATCGATGTTTTCTCGCGCTATGCATGGCTCGTTCCCCTAAAAATGAAGTCGGGACTCGAACTTCAGAAAGCCTTTCAAAAAATGTTCACAGTTGGCAACGATCCTGTAAAAGTGAATAACGATAAAGGGAAGGAGTTTTTAAACAAGCACGTTCAAGACTATTTTAAAAAACTCAACATCGATTTCTTTGCCACAGCATCAGATTTGAAAGCTGTTATGATTGAACGATTCAACCGTACGTTAAAAACGCAGATGTTTAAGTTTTTTACATTTGCCAACAAACACAGGTACATCGACGTCTTACCTGACCTCGTGCTAAGCTACAACAACCGCGTCCACAGGGCACTGGTTATGGCACCAGCGGATGTTAACGAGCGAAATGCCCCAACTCTATGGCTGAAACAACAGAATTATTATACAGCAGCAACACAAATAAACCCGAGGTTGCAAATTGGAGATTACATATGTATTTCGAAAGTGAAAAACATATTCGATAAAGGCTGTCTTTCGAACTGGACTGAGAAGGTGTTTGAGGCTTCAAAAATCATTTATAGAAAACCTGTTGTGTATAAAATTAAAGATTACGATGGCCGCGAGATCTCAGGTGTATTCTACGATCAAGAGTTACAAAAGGTGAAAAAGCCTGAAGTTTTTAACATTGAATGGATTATTCGCTGGCGCACAAGGCGAGGTGTTCGCGAAGCTTTTGTGAAATGGCAAGGTTATCCAGACAGAATGAACAGCTGGGTTCGAGAGGTAGATCTTTTAAACGCTTGACAAGTCGCGTTTGACAGCAGTTGGGTTCGTGAACCACCATCATGTAGAAAGACACTGATTTTTATGTTACGTTGCCATCAAACTCGCTTACAGGTGAGCAAATTCATTCCAATACAACAGCTCATTTTATTACACGATTACCACGAGCACTACATTTCAAAGGGCGATGGGAGGTTGGTTTAACGGAAACACATTTCCCAGCCCTTTTCAAGAACATTACGGCTGTAAACAACACTTTCGAAATTGGTTTAAAGAAGATCTCATAGATGAACAAGTCGATTTCAACATTGTTTCGCCAGTAAGAATTCCGACACTCCAAGTTGAATTGGTCTTACAAGCCTATTTGAAAGATGCTCTCCTTTACCATAACACTTCTTTCGATCAAAACATCACCATGAGTTTGCCTCTGAATGTAGGGATTCGATTTAACACACCTGATTTCTGTAAGGTGTTCAATGTTTCGCCAAATACATTCTACGATGAACGTTTCTCTCTAACTCCAGATTACAACTTGCCGTTTAAGTGGGTGTCCGATTTTCTGTTCCCAAGTCGGTTCCCCTGGACCAAAAGATTGTTGAATTTAAGAGTACCAAATCACAACTGGGTAGCAGTTATTGATTTTCTAAAAGATCGTTTTAGAGCGGCAGGTATCGAGACAAAGTTGGTTAATGATTTTGTGTCGTTTACAGGGTCCCCAACAAGGTTCATTGAATTCCCAGCGGCTGTCAACATTGGTTTTATACCTGACAGGTTTCTGAACAAGAAATTGAAAACGTCTATTACTGTGCCCTTACACAACACAGATGACGGGTTTATCAATTGTGTTATTTTTGATCCATCCGACACTCCAGAACATCGCATCTTAAAAATTTCCGAAGGGTATTATGATTGTCGTAGTGATGTTTTTGATAAGCTCGTTAAATTGATTCCACTGATAGAACAGGCTTTTTACAAAATCAATCTCACGCCTAACAAATGTTTTCTTTTAAAATGCACAGAAGGCCGCTATATTAGTTTTAGCGAGGACTTATGTTACACATTGGGTTTACAAGCTGAACTTTCCGACTTGGAACTCGTTATTGGTGAGGGTTCAACCCCAATCGATCTTACACGAGGTATACATTGTTATTATCTTTATACAGACATCATACAGCGACAAGTTTTGCAAACTCTTGGGTAACACATTCGCACTGCTCCTATGAATTATTCCAGTTTCACATGCCAGGCGAGAAGTGATTTATCAGGCTTTTCATTCACCCGACTACTTTCCCTTAAATAAAAACGTCATAGACACGATTGAAATCGCTGTTAATTCAGACCATGGGGATTTGCTCTCGTTTTTAACAGGCAAAACCGTAGTGAAATTACATTTTCTTAAGAAACAACTGTAGTGCGAGGTTGATTTCTTTTCTCTCCTCATCAAGCACTTCAAGAAGCATATCCCCTATCATCCAAGCCAAGAAGTAATTTCATGTTACTATTTAAACCAGAGAGGGAATGGCTTACCAGTGTTTAGAGGGTCAGTGTTCCAGAGGGGCAATGGGATTGGTTCAGTATTTTCAAATCTGTTTCGCTTTGCAACACCTTTACTCAAATTCATGGGTAAGATTCTCGGTCGTCATGCCCTAAAGGGTGGTGTTTCCCGTTTTTAATGATGTGATATATGGCCAAAATCTCAAACAGTCGCTGTCATCATAAATGAAGGAGGCTGGCGGCAGTGGCCTACAGGAAATGTTTGCTACAGTTCAGAGCAGTAGAGGGAGTGTTAAAAGACGAAATTCAACATTTCTTACTCATTCTCATGTAAAAAGACCCAAAGACAACAGCTTTCTGACGAGTGGGTACAAACGAAGAGGGCGAGTGCAACGTTCAAAAAAGTTGAAAAACATGCAGAAGAAACAGAAGATGAAGAAGAAGTAGAAACAGCAGAAGTCAACAAAAAGACCCGCAAAATTACGTTCTAATCCGATTTTAAACATACGACCTTTTATCATCAGTTTTCGCCTAATACATACCTAATCATGGCATCAATGATACACCAGATGAGCACCAAATGTCTAACAGCGATCTCGACATTTTTTCTATTCCCCACACGAGTGGTCAACAGAAAAAAAGACACGTCATAGTATACCAACCAACAGCCATCATCAGCCAAGACGGACCTATTGAATTCTAAGTACCTGGTTTGGCAATTTTACACGGATCTCGATCAAACTACATTAGGTTTAGAAGTCGTTATCAATAAAGGAGTTGGACAGCTACCAGCTGGTGATAAAACAGGTCCTGTCAACCTTTTCTTACATTCGCTATTCTCACAAGTCGACTGCTATCTGGGCAATACGTTAGTTAGTCATAGCAATAACTTATATCCATACAGAGCTAATTATGAAACTCTTTAGAACTATGGTCAGGCTTCTAAACAAAGTCAGCTCACAACAGCTGGGTATTGTAAAGACACGAGTGCTAAAATGGCAAATGCTGACGATACAAACAACGGGTTTAAGTTACATAAAAAACTCGCAAGAAACGACGTTTACTATATGGAAAGTCCCCTTCATTTAGATATCTTTCGTCTGTGTCGATTGCTGCTAAACTCTATGGATTTTCATCTGAAACTTTACAGAAGTAAACCCTCCTTTGCTCTGATGTCTGATGTAGCTAATCCAAATTACCAGATTACAATCCGAAAAGCAACGCTGAATGTTGAGAGAGTTAAAGTTAACGCAACTACTCTATTAGCACACGCAAAGACTCTGCAAGCCACTAAAGCGTTTTACTTCATCGGACGAGTTGAATGAGGTCAGTGAGTATTGCTACTGAAACTAGAAATCACGTCATACAGAACTTAATTAGTGGCCAGATTCCTTCCCGTTTGATTTTTGTATGTACAACGAGTGAAGTTCAGATTGGTTCTTTTACTTCGAACCCGTTCAACTTTCAACATTTCAATCTATTTTTCTTCTCCCTCTCATTGGATACTCATGCAATTCCTCTAAACCCTCTGATGCTGAATTTTTCCTCTGGGTCGTACCTGAGAGAGTTTGTTCATTCCATGAAGGCACTTGGGATTTGGAAAGAAGACACAGATGTAGACATCAGCCAGTTCAATTACGGTTCCGGTTACACATTACTGGCCTTTGATCTTTCGGGGAACAGGAATTATTATACAGATAGATACAACCTTATAGTAACTGTACGCTGAGCGTCGGTTGGTTTGGTTTGTTTGGTATTAACGTCTTTTTCAACTGCCATGGTCATTTCAAGACGGCGTTATAGGAGCCGCAAATTTTGCCTCGCAAGGGTTCTTTAACGTCAGCCGGCAAACGACTACACGGGACCAACGGCTTTACTTCCCTTCCGAAGGAAGTGCGTGATCTCAGGATTTTTTCAGGGGGGAAAAAACCCCTGAAAAAATCCTCATTGTCCTCCGTCGGGGTCGAGCCCGCATCCTCGGGCATCAGAGGCGATCACGCAACCACTGAGCCACCGAGGC
Organism: Rhysida immarginata; assembly: GCA_023313115.1. Lineage (NCBI taxonomy): Eukaryota > Metazoa > Arthropoda > Chilopoda > Scolopendromorpha > Scolopendridae > Rhysida > Rhysida immarginata. The sequence continues at coordinate 818,445 of JAHWFO010094570.1, forward strand.
CGATCTAAGCATCGGAGTTCAGTTTTTCGAACCTTGCTAATTCAGTGAACCTGATTGCTTATTGTCAGTATCAGAATCTCCTGGAAATCAATAAAGATAGAGCAGTGAGCTTCGATTTCACAATTAAGTTCGATGGATAAACAAGAGCTATGGAGCGCCCTCAGAGACATCTATTCAGACATCCTATGGCAAGAGTTGTTTTCCCGGCGGATTTGGTACTACAGCTCAAACCTGTTCACCCATCTTTGCTCATAGCTAATATGGACGATTCCAGTAAAGCAGGCACACAACCTGGATGGCTTTCTTTATACCTTCCAACAAACAAGCATACATCGTCGATTCTTTCAGTATGTTTCCTCAACCACAATTCCAACTGTTCATGTTTATACACGTGAAAAAATGGATCTACAACATGAGAATAGTGGAACATCAGATGTCTGACATCTGCAGTCATCATTGTCTACATTACCTGAAATTAGCAGCCAGGGGTTATTCTATGAATGACATCTTGAGCATCACTTATACAAACAAACAGTTTTTAAACGACTTACTCGTGAAATGTGAAATCATTCAAGACGAATATATTATCAACTCTGAATTTTTATACCTGTCGAAAGTCCAAATGGAACCAATGCTGTAAACCTTTAAATTACTTTGTTTAATTATTCTAATTATTATTATTATTTGTTTTATTCAATTTCTGTATATTCATTTGTTCAAATAAATTTTTTGAATTCTGATTGAATTTGTGTTTGTTTGTGGTTTCTTTTAATGTCTAATAAATAAATAAATAAATAAATAAATAAATAGATAAATTACACAATCACTGGTTTTCATGCATTTAATTACATTTTTATTCAAATTTTACAGAATTAAAATAAACTTTATCATAGCATTATAAATTAATTTTTTTTTCAAGCGTGTCCACGATTAATTCTTCAGGGATGTTGATGTATCACGCTGGTAAACAGAGCTCACCCAGGTGGAGGCTTCTTCAGGTTCGGGTTGGGTGATAATACGTCTTGCATTAAACTATAAATGTTTGATCCTCGTATTGATTTCCCACCAATTGATACAGTTCCTTTTTTATTACACGTGATAATATCAGATCTCTTTCGAAGTCTCTCGATGAAACTTATACGTGGGGAGGTCTGCTCAACAGGCAAAATCACTACGTTTCCTGGGCGACCAATCTCGTTGTAGGCCTCATCGGGATCACTAACCATCGCGATATCGACATCATCGTGGGTTTTTTCTATTAAGCCTGCAGACGTGCGAAAATCAGGCGAATAGACGAGTTGTTGTGGATATAGATAAGTAGGTGTCTCTTGAAGGGATTGCGTTGACGGTATTTGGGGCATTAAAGATGGGCTTGGTGTTTGAGGCTCGGTTTGGGTTGAAAGACTTGTTTGTTTCAACCTGGCTTCACAGCACTTTGCTCTTAAATATTTTTGAAGTGTATTTAAATAAAGGTTCATTTTTTGATGTACATTCAAATTCGATGCTTTTAAAATCTCGTTGATTTGAGAATCTGGTTGCCTATTAACTTTTTTTTCTCCATCATTGACCACACTAGATCAGGCTTAGGTTGGCTATATTCAGTGGTCACGGTGGCATAGGGATACTCTGTGCTGTAGCGTGAAGGAACCTTTGATATTCGTGAGCAGGTAGCAAAACGTACTTTTGCATGTTCTTAACTAATTAATTTATTCAAAATAGGTGCAGCTACACTTTCTAGCAAAAGCGGCAGAAGGAATCTGTATCCACATTGTTTCGGATTTTTCTTGGTCCTTAATGAAATTTTTTTATGGGCTAAACCTTTTATTTTACTCAAATGCTGCTTAATGAGTGGTGTCCAGGCGACTCTACAATGTAGAATGTTATGAAAGATCTCAGACAGAGTTTTAACTTGATTAAGAGTAGCATGTTGCATTAATACTCTGCTATGCTATGAGTCGAGTGTTTCAAAGCTCCTAGAAAATGACGATGGTTTACAACCAGAAGAATCATTGTTGTAACATCTCCCTATTCAGTCAATTTAAAAATGATAGTCGTCGTCTTTAAACCCGTGTTTTATATGCATAGTTCACGATAGGTCTTTCATGAGGAAAAATCTTACTACGCAATCTCAGAACATCAGGGCAGCTCTGAGTTAAATCAAGTAGTAAATAACTATGGGGTTCCTGAGTGGCATCTTTAAAGGCTTCGATGAGTAAACAGCTGTAACCTGTTTGCGACGCCAAGGTGCGAATCTGTCCTACGTCTCTAGGTGACTTTAGCAGAAAGATGAACTTAGTGTTTAAGCTTATTGTGCGGATGATTTTTGAATGAGCAAAGAGGTTCTGAGTTATTAACAACACGGATAAATTGAGATGATGACTGTATCACGTGTACGTTTTCTCGACAATTTCGTTATTTTTCACTTCATTTAATAAATCGTCTAAAATCAGTAAAGCCTGTTCAGGTATACGTTCGTGTATCAGCTTTTCATCGGGCATGAAACGTAATGTCAGGTAGGTTCAGATTTTTAACAACTGGCAGGATTAATGCTCCATAGCAGTAAATTATTTCCGTAGGTGGAGGGTCCATCACTTCATCTCTATACTTTAACACTTGGGGCTACTAGTTTAGACTTACCACTTCCTGAACAACCAGCAACCAGAGCCAAAAAATATTGCATAAATTTAACCGTTGCATTTATTTCTATGATGAAAAAGGTCGAGACAGAGAAAATTTCCGCAAGAGTTTACAAAGCCACAAAAGTTTACAAAGACATCCATAACATATGTAATTCAAGCTCAGTGAAATTATCTGATGAACACTTTTATCACAACGGGATTACAGGTAAGGTGGTTTTTTGCAATGCCAGAATATCTACGTGTGGAAGGGTTTGCAACAACAGAATTTCTCTGAGGGTGTTTTTGCAATGGCAGATCTTCACCACAGACACTTTTTTGGGATCGCGGAATTTCTCTGTAGATTGTTTTTGCGAATGCAGAATTTCTCCATAGACAGTTTTTATGATTGCGGAATTTCTCTGCGGATAGTTTTACGATTGCACCATTTCTCTGTAGATGGTTTTAGCAATGCCGATATTTATCATTAAGTCATTTTATCTTATGTAAAATATCACCCAAATAAACTTGTACCTCACCACATTTTAAACACCTCCTACAAATGATTTATTTCAAGGATAATTAATTATCCATTTGTGTGTTGGTGTTATTATCAATATAATACATTATTTTTAAAATTTCCTCATAACCATTCATACAATGCAGTGCAATCAACAACAATAATATACAAACACTACAAAGACGAAGCAAAGCTTCTTTCTATATGAGGGGCAAAGGTCGCTCCATTGTTGTCATTAAAAAAATTTCCCTAGGTTTCCCTCGAATGATGGAAACACGACAGACAGTTAACAGGAGTCCACCTTAGTGTTTCCAAACATGCTCAACATGCTCTTTCCTATGTTGATTTTTGATGAGATCAGAAGTGGAGCAAAGCAAATTGCGTCCATTTTCACAAGCTCGCTCCACACACTCCCCTTTTTCCTATATTATTCGCGCGCCTTCTCTGCAGAAAAAAAATCTTCTTTCGCAACAACCAATCAGTTTTTACAATTTCAATAAAAATTCGTTAAAACTAAACGCGCGCAGCAAAAGAAAAAAAGCAACAGCCACTTTCTCCCCCTCTCAACGATCGCCCCTCGTTTCCCATCACGTGATTTCAACGGCGTTGGACGCTCACAACAAACGAAATCGTGTTTCCATGGAAACACGTTGAGAATGAGAAAATAGAGGATATACAGATAAATAAAAAAAATACGTGCAATGACCGATAGCGAGACATTAAGCAGCAGAGAAAGGGCTAAAATTCAAATATCTAAGATAAAAACTTAACGCTAAAGTAAAAAAAAATGATGAGACAATAAAATAACACATATTAGGGCTTAAGACGCTCTAAGATGTAGTGACATGCACTTGCCATGTCACATAGCTTCCCATCCCATAAATTTAATCATCATACGATTAAATACACTCACTTCCAAAAGTTAAGCACGGAGAAAAAAATGTTAACTTCCGTAAGCCAATATGAATTAAAGATGCTAAAATTTGTGCCAAATGTAGAAGGAAGTATGCAAATATGTTAGGTGACAGCCAATCACAATTTCGCGTCGAGAAATATGCAAAACAGGCAGTCGTATAAGAAGCCGACATTGTGAAGGGTTATAGGAGTTGCATATAAGTGCTGGTAAAAGGTGTTTAGAACATTCGTAAGATTTGTTTTCAAGCTAGACGTGTGTCTATGGCTGCCAGAAGACGAATGGAAGATTCTGAACGCTGGCGGGCTGTTGGACGCATTGAAGCAGGACAGTCTATCACAGATATTGCTCGTTTCTTCGGCGTTCATCATTCTGTCATTTCACCATTATGGAAACAATTCCAAACCAGCCAAACAGTTGTCCGAAGACCTGTAGCCGGTTGTCCAAGGGTTACGACCCCCTCGGAAGATCGCTATATTGCTGTTGTAGCCAAGCGGAATCGAAGATCGACCTCCACACAGGTGACATCTATGGTTGCAGCGGCCATTGGTAAGACGATATCTGCCACTACTGTTCGTCGAAGGCTACACATGAATGGTCTGTACGCCCGGGTACCACGAGTTTGTGTTCCTTTATCCATCCAATCCAGACAGGCACGATTACAGTGGTGCCACCAGCATGTGAATTGGGCTGTGTCGGATTGGAGCAACGTTATGTTCACAGATGAGTCCAGATTTGCCCTACAACCCGATGATAAGCGTGTAAGGGTCTGGAGGGAATAAGGCACACGCAATCGGCCCGAGAACATCATCGAACATCACGCATTCCGCGGTGGAAGCATCATGGTCTGGGCAGGGTTTGCATTGGGATATCACACCGACCTGCACATCTACAGGCGAGGTTCTGTGACGGCTGTACAGTATCGAGATGAAGTCCTAGAGCCCATTGTGAAACTGTACGCTGGAGCAGTTGGTCCTTCTTTCGTTTTAATGGACGATAATGCCCGTCCCCATAGAGCTGCCATCGTTGACGACTTTCTGGAGAGTGAGGGGATTGCGCGTATGGAGTGGCCGGCTTACTCGCCGGACCTTAATCCCATTGAAAATCTTTGGGATGCCCTCGGCCGTGCTGTATGTAGACGTTTCCCACCTCCAGCCACTCTTAATGATTTGGAAACTGCCCTACAGGAGGAATCGCTATTACTGGACTCTGCGGTGGTTGATCACCTCGTAACAAGCATGATCACACGCTGTATACTTTGTATGACGTTGAGGGGTGCTCACATACCCTATTAATGTCTTTTTTGTTGTTTGTTTTGCATTTAAACATCATTTCGTTAATGACGCAAATATGTCATCATCTTAAAATTTATGTAAATTCAATATTTTTTTAATCTCTGTATGTAATTCTTTGTTTTGTTTCATGAATAGACATAGAGATACTTACTTTCACCATTTCATGTCAATCAAAGCAGTGCTTGTCCATTTTTTGGCATTTTACCTCTCCGTGCTTAACTTTTGGAAGTGAGTGTACAAATAAAAACCACAAAGAAACAAAACACATATTAGGACACAAACGTCCCAATATGTCATGATGTGCATTTGCCAAGTCATAATATGATGGATTGGAGCTACACCATGCCAGGTAAAACAACCCAACATCATCACATTTCCCCCTCCATGTTTCACGGTTGGCTGTAAACACTGTGGCTTGTATGTTTCATGTTTATTACGTCTGATGTACTTTCTGCCATCACATGCAAAGAGCTGTACCTTTGTCTCATCCGACCACAGCACGTTTTTCCACAGTTGTGTTGTCCAGTTGAAATGGGCATGAGCAAAAGTTAACCTAGCTTTCCTGTTCTTTAATGACAGAAGAGGTTTTATTCGTGCCACTCGCCCAAACAAACTAACTGGTTTAATTGTCGATGAATAGCATGAGAACTAACTAAAACTAATGTGATGATGAGCAGGCAATTCACCTTGAGTCATTGTTGAAGTTAAGGGTCTGTGTTTTTGGGAGAGACGATGAATGATACGGTCGATGTGCAGGGTTAGTGTTTTAGGTCTTCCTGGTCATGAACTTTCTCTGACAGAACCAGTGTTGTTGTACCGCTGAATTGTACATATACAACATGATTTGCTGCAGTTAACAATTTTGGCAATGGCATCAAATTTTAGTCCTTCATTGCGTAACCGTCTAATTTGTTCACGGAGATCTACCGAAGTTTTGTCGTTTTCCCATGACTGCTGGTTAAAACATGTACAAGTCAAATTAAAATTGTTGCTTATATAATGTGTATATTAAAATACAACAAACTTACAATGCAGAGCCCACGTTTAAGTCGCAAACACGTTAGGGTGCTAAACTTATGTCCAGCTAATTACTTAAAATATTCTGAAACATGCTCCCCTTTTCATAGTGTATGCTCCAAAAAAATTTTTTTTTAAATAGGCCTACTTTGTTTCAGACAGTCTCATTTATTTTGTAACTTTGAGCCTTGATTTTTCAAATATTGGCAATATTTTTTAGAGCCATTTGGTTGGTGCTAAAT
>JAHWFO010094570.1:833205-843531 GCA_023313115.1 Rhysida immarginata
GGGCTCTGTGATTGCGGTGGTTGTAGCTTAACACGAGATCAGGTAAGACATCGATGTATCTGTGTTTGTTGGTAAATGTAAAAAACATCCTCGTTTTTAACGTACGGTTGAATCGTTCGATCGTAACAGCTTTCAAATCTGATTCTGTGGTGAAGAAATCAATGTCGAGTTCTTTAAAATAATCTTGAACATGCTTGTTTAAAAACTCCTTCCCTTTATCGCTGTTCACTTTTACAGGAACAATGCTGAGTGTGAACATTTTTTGAAAGGCTTTCTGAAGTTCAAGCCCCTTCTTCGTTTTTAGAGGAATGACCCACGCATAGCGCGAGAAAACATCGATGCAGGTAAGTAGAAATTTATAACCATCGTTCTGTTTTGACAGACTGATTAGATCAACCAAGTCCACTTGAAATTACTCAAATGGCACATATACACGCATGCGATTACGTGGGTAATAATGACGCAGCGGTTTATGCAGTGTATAAGCTCTCACACCCCTTAACCATTCACGTGTCTCTTTTTCAGAATGATTTGTTTGTTTAGCTAAACCTTTCACACCACCAAAACCGGCAGCATTAGCGGGGTTACAAAATGCATCATCCATGACCAAAATTTAAATTAAGTTATGTAAAGAACACATCTGTATTTATTTATTTATTTATTTATTTATTTATAAACAGGATTTATGAGAGTTCAGACCCACCTTTTTAGGCAGCATTAGTCCCTACTCAGATGCACACTTGTCAATTGAAACAATGTAGCAATTAGTTGAAAATTAAAAACAAAACAATACACCTTGAAACAGCAGTAGTTTTATTTAGAAGAAACTGTAAAAGAGCTTGGAAAAAATTTGGTTACCTGAGAAACAATAGTTAATTAGTAATTAGGTAATCAATTTGAGATGCCAGTATACCAGCCCCTACCCATTTAGGTGGGTATTTAAGGAAATCAACAGGTGTTCACTTGTGAGACAGAATCACCTAAGTGGATTTTGCTGAGAGCATCAGGACCCCTCTTATCTGCCACACTAGTGCTTATGAGTACCAGCACCAGGGGTACATCAGAGGATTATGAAATTAATTTTATTTCAGCCTTAGGCCACCTGAACATGGCTGCCATCACGTGATTAATCAAGAAAAGATCATCAGCCAGCTGTGTGACCACACCCACAATTGGAACCTGATCAAAATGAAATCAAAGGTAAATAAAACCACACCCAAAAGACCATAAATGACCACACCCTAAACATGACTACGCCCAAAACAAGAGCTAACGCCCAAAAAAGGACCAACGCCCAAAAAAAAAACACCCGAAACAGAGGACCAATGCCCAAAACAGGTGGGCCAACACCTAAACAGAGTGACAACACCCAAAACAAGAACCACATCCAAAAGGACAAACCCTCAAAAATCCACACCAGAGGGCCAGAGCATGACCAAAAAAGGTAATGCCTTAGAAAAGCAGAGACACACCCTGTCGAATAGCCCGGGGGCAGGAAGCAAGGGACAGGGTCCCAGGGGACCCTAGCGCATCCCAGAGCAGGCTGAGAACAAAAGAAAAAGTGTCGGCATCCTTTGATCTTTCGAGAAATCACCCCTTCCACATTCCATTCGGACCCGATCAAGTCCTTATCTACTCTTGTGGACAGCCTTCCTCGTCATGTTGGAGCAGTAATTGCAGCAAAGGGCGGCCCAACACATTACTGATGACAGCTTTTCCACAGAGGGCACGTGGAGCGGGGTGTCCAGATACTTTTGCAGGGCCATGTATATATAAAAAATATTTAAAAAAAACTTTATATATTATTAAATAAACTACTTTATAATTTCAATGTTTTTATTACAGTATTTCAATTCATCTTTTAATATCAACAACTTGTTTTTGTTACACACCAGCTAAATTATTCAATTTAATTTCCAAAAGCATATAAAAATTAAAAATACATATATAACAACTTAAAAATATGGCATTTGTTGTAAAACCAACAGGACATATGTCAGATTAATTTATTCTTTTCTTCAGTTATTCTTTTATATTTACAGTTTAATGTACATCAATTTTCATTTAACATAAAAGGGAAAAAATATTTAAATGAACTGATAAACGCTCAAAATAAAATCATTTCATATTGTATTTAAGTAAAGGAAAGTTAATTAAACTTGATTATCAATTTTCTACATTTTTATTTTTATTTATGTGTGGAATAGAAATTTTAAAAAATTTACAGCCTTTTTATCCATAAAGTTCTAACACTGATCTCATAAAAAGCAAAAACTAAAAAGTAAAAAATAGCTCCTTAACATGAATAAGGGAGAATCATACTTGTGTAAGTTTTATTAAGTTTACTCTTTTGCTAGTACAGTATGCTGCATAAATACTATATCTACTGAAATACTTTTACAAACTGAGCTGCAGGAATAGGTAAACAAGGAGTGAAATTTAAATTTAGGTTCATATAAGATAAAAACAAACTGATGAAACTCGCCACCAGTATTTAATGAAACACAGCAACTGCATGATAAAGCAGTAGCATACACATGTATGTTTAAGTGTTTTTGGTTGACCATAGTGGTTTTGATGACCATTCACAATGTTGACAGCAATTTTTCAATTAAAGCATAAATTACTTCGAAGAGGATAAAATGCAGCAATGCTTAAGTAATATTTTCAGTCTCTGAACTTTATGGATAATATGGTTGTATAATGTTTCATACATTCATTTATTTACACTCAAATATAAATGCATATAATTTCAATGGATAAAATACACATTCAGTAATTTTTGTTAATCAAATCACTGTTCATCAATTATTTCAAGTTAATTCCAATAAGTCTTTTTGTTGGTGATTATGGTTCCATACTATTCATGAAAATATATAAAATGGATATTAAATCAGTATTAAAGCAAAACAAATAAAATGTAAGATAAAAGACTTTCCTCTCCAGCAAGCTATGGATCAATATCAAGACGAAACTTTTTTTTTCCTTTTTATTTTAATGTGCTGTCATTCACATTATGTCAGGTACATTTATTTATTATTATTATTTTGAATTGCTTAAGCAGTAAAATCACCATGATAGATAACAGTTTAACCATAAAAAATAAATCCTCATTATTCATCTGAAAACAATAACAGTTACGAGAGAGATATTGTAATGATCTAAACATGTAAATGTAACAACTATTTTTTGTGATCCTATAGTCAACATATGGCACTGTAATATAATCTAAACTATAATCAAATTGGCATTGTAATCAAATTTCAACTCAAGATCATAATGGTTAACCAGTAGTAAATAAAACTGCTTTTTGAATAACAGAAGTTAATCATCAGGGACATATTAAAATAATAAACCCAATAATATTATGAATTAATCAAAAGGGTAAAAGACATAAGGTTGTAACTTAAAACACGTTTCTGTGATTTGAAAGTAATAACTTGCATACATTAGCTTATAATATTATAATATTGCTACTTATTAAAATATTTCATGTCAGTTTGTATAATTATAATTTAATTTTGAAATGAGCTGAAAAATATTTACCTTTTTAATATCAACTATAAATCTAGTTCTTTTCAATTATAAAGATTACTTCCATCCGCTTTAAATTGTTTCATATTCATTTTTTTGAACTGCAAGCTATTAAAAAAAATCCTGCTTGAGAATTCAAAAAAACTGCCTGAAATGCATATTTCAGGAAACAGCATTTGAGAATTACCCTCATGTTTTAAAAGAGTAATGACAATCATAACAATTTGATAATCTGTGATTCGAATCAGGATTATGAACTGCAAAAAAGGTAGCCTACACAAGAGATGCCAAATTAAGTTTAAAATATCAAAATATGATAGTCAACTTTTATTTAAAATAATAATACACTTACAAGAGAGGCAATATATTTTAAATTAAAAAATATATATATAAATATAAATAAATAAAATTATTAAGGGGTGTTAAGTGTATCAGCAGCAGTGCTGATCCTGTTGAGCTCTGTGAGTAGATGTATCAAAACAACTCTTTCCTTTTTACACCCTGCAAGTTCATATGAACAAGCATGTTTATTTTATTCAAGGTTAATGTTCTTTTCTAATTAAAATATTTCAATTCTCACTGTTTCTATATTAATGATGATGGTCGTTAGTAATAATTTTTTGTGATTGAACTTGAATTGTTTGTATGAAAAGCCTTTCTCTCCCAAGAAAGCTCCAACCTACAATTAAAAAAACAACTGGAGTAATACTATATATTTCGTGATCCTTCTATACATCTTTGTGACCATGTATCTCCTTAGTTCAAGCACATTATATCAAACAACCAAAAAAGGAAAAAAAAGCTGATTCCCACTTATTTGTCACAATTCAATCAGATTCCAATGAACATAGAATTCAATGAAACACACCTAAGATTGACTTAAACTTGGCAATTAAAATTGTCAAATGGCATTAATAACTTAAAATTGTTTATTTTTTAAAACAACTAGGAAAAATATGGCCTTTTTTATTACACAGTAAATTAAAAACTTATGGAAATGTTAATTTTTTTGACACTTTCCATCTTTGAAAGAAGATTTTTACTAATTCTGAAAATTATAGACCAGTAAGTGGAAAAGAAAAGGCTATCTTTACATGTAGGAGACTATCATTAAATTAGAAAAGGGGAAGAAAAAAATTAAGAAAAAATAAACATTAAGCAATGAAAGAGAATGATGTCTTTATCAAGTTTAATTAATCATGGTCAAACTGTGCTGATTTGGCCCCAAAATTTCTTTAGTCCCTTTTCCATTTTAGAAAGCCACAAATTTCATTAATGTGCTCTCTCTGCTCCACCAACTTTACTAATACTGCATTTACCCTCCTCACCTCATGAAAATTTTTGAATGATTATAGACCTAAATACTTATAGATAAAATTATGAATGATGAGGATAAGAGAGAATTGAGGAACAGTAAGCAAATTCAGACAATAATAAAAAATAAAAAAATTTCTAATGAAAAAATATTAACCTAGAGTACTTAAACAAAATTTTCTATGGGAATTTCTTTTAAGAATTTTAAAAACTTAAAAAAACATTTATTTTAATTTATTCTGTTACCCAAATTTAAATGCAATTATATCTGGTAACAACAATTCTCATTATTTCACTCATTAAATTACAATTAAATAAAATCCATTTCACATAAACACTGATTCCTAAAAGCAAAGGAAAATATTTAATAATAACAATAAAAAATAAATATTGGAAAATGAAATTTCAAAAATGTTTTACAATTAAAAGAAAAAATTCTAAATTACAAATGGAAATACTAATAACGAAAACTTTTATGTCATTATTCCATATATCTTTTAAATATTCTACCAATTTACATGGAAAAATTATTTAAACCTCTTAAAAAAAAAAAAAGCAGTAATAAAATACTGATGCAAGTGAATTGCTAATCAACTGAAGAAAATTTAATCAAGAGATGTAGTGAACAATTTTGGCATCTATGGACAGGAAAGAAAATGGAACCCAATCATATATTTTTGCACTTAAAAATCTGAATTTTTGCACCTATTTAAAATTAGCACCTGCCTATAGCTTAGGCCATATTGGTCATTTAGTGTTCACTACACTTCTCATAATAATAATAATAATAATAATAATAATAATAATAATAATAATAACAACAACAATAATAATGTACAAGTGAAATAAATTTCATTAAAAATATTTTGTTTGCTCAATTAAACAAAAATATATATATTTAAAAATCATTATATGAAAAGCATTTCAGAATTTTTTAAAATTATATAACTGCATTACCACTCATATTCAAATAATACGAGCTTCTTGCTGAATCATATTATAAAAAGCTGAAACTTATAGCTCCATTTTATGTGAAATATGTGGCAGTTACTTTAATATGAAAGAACTCTATTTACTGTTAAAGAAATTTCTTTAAGCTTGAGGACATTTTCCTTGGGATTATGCAGATAATAATATGTAGTCATCATTATTTACTTCACAACCATTAAATATGTTATAATATCTTCACACATTAAATGGGAACACAGTTGTCATAAAAAATAAATTTCAGGTTTTCAACATTTTCATTGTTATTTTCAACAAAATATTTCGCTGTACATTTGAAATACAAAAAAAATGCGGATTAACAAGCAAATACTGTTCTGTATAAAACTTTGATTGGAAGGATGCTTATGTAGTTAGCTTGCTTTGCAAGTATTTCATTGTATTGTGAAACGACCTGAATGAGTTTTAATAATGAAATGTGCAAGTTAGCATAGGAAAAAAGACCATGATGTTTGTACAATAGAATGAAGAATAAGAAAAATGATTAAATGACTTGTTGCGTAATGTCTGAAGAGGAATATTGTATAAAATGCTATAACAAGAAACATTAAAATTGTTGAAATGCACTCCTTACAAACACAAGCATATACTCTGTCAGACACTCATCCATCATCTCATGAACAAAATAACTGTTGACAGGTAAAAAGATTAAATTAAGTAGCTCTACAAAACAAGTTCAACTCTTCTGCAAAATAATTAGCATAAAAGTACTTTTTAACTTTGCTAACAGCTAGAAACAACATGTAATAAATTGATTATACTCCATACAAAATGTACAAGTGGAAAGAAATGCATAGCAAATACAAATAAACTGCACAGAAGTACATCCACTTAATTCTATAAATTGTAAAAAAATAGTATGCCAACATAATTTTTAATTAAGAACATGAACATTAAGAATGCAATTTTTAATAAGAGTTATAAGTACAAAATTATTATTTACATATCACTGAATTACATTATAGCTTCATCTTCTTTGGATCACTAAATACATCATCATCTTTAGATCTGTCTGTAGTGACTTCAGAAAGCACTGGTAAGGTCACATCAAGAGACATTTTCCTAAAGGAATTTCATCAAAGAAATTATTATTAGCTTGTGTCTAAATTACATTTCATTTATAAACATATCTGAAAGCTTTATTAATAAAATATTCTTTTTATAACCCTTTACCTTTCTAAGAAGAGTTCATAAGCAGAAGGAGCTGAATTGGAACGACCGCTTCGAAAAAACGAGGCCAGCTTTGGGTTACCAAACTTAAACGGGTTCCCAAAAGAATGCTTCCTAAGCATGCTCTTCACTAATATCTGAAATCAGTTATTAAGGATACATTACTAGGTTAAATTAAGAAAGTGTTTTCAGTCATTTTTAAATAAAGAAAAATACTTTATTATCAATAAAATGCACCTGAAAACCATATTTAGCAATATTGGTTTTGTTTTTAAATTTTTAATAGGACACTTTTATCTCATTCCTTCTAAGTGCCGATAGTTAACTAAAAGTAAAAATATTTTGGCTATTTTTACAAACTCCAACTTGTTTAGAGGCTTGCTACTCTGGGTATAGTACAACATTTAATAATTACTAAATTAGTAAAATCAGGGGAGCGGGATGGCCAATTCACTGTTGTCCAAACATCTCACTTAGACGCTCGCGAACGACCAATCCGTAATGTGGAGGAGCTCCATCATGCTGAAACCACGTATGCTGATACGAGGCCAATGGCAAATTGTCAATGAAGTCTGTGACTACCACGTTGAGAATTTCAGCCCGGTAGCGTTCTGCAGTCAGTGTTCCATCGTAAAAACACGGTCCAACCACAGCGTCATTGTACAATCCACACCACACATTGATTCTCCAGTTCACTTGATGAGTTGCTTCTCGCAGACATCGTGGGTTTTCGTCTGCCCAATGATGATGGTTGTGCCGGTTGATAACTCCATCCCTGGTGAACTGGACTTCATCTGTCCACAACACCTCATGAATGAAGTTTGGATTGTCATCCAGGCAGGTAAGTAACCAGTTGCAGAAGGCAGCCCTAGCAACATAATCCAATGGCAGTAACTCCTGGTGACAATGAATATAATATGGGTGAAAATGATGTGCGTATAGAATGTTGAGAACAGTTCTCTGATGGCACCCAACATCTGCAGCAATTGCTCTGCTGCTTGTGTGGGGATTTGCAGCAACTGCAGCCAGAACTAGTGTTGTTGTATCCTCGTCACCTTGTGCCCTTGGTCGTCCTCGTTCTGCATTAAAATTCCCTGTAGCCTCGAATCTTTGAATAATGTGACGCATTGTTTGATGAGATGGATGGCGTTCATTAGGGTATCTGTCTCGATACACCTAACTGCAGCATGTAGGTTTCTCCTTGCCTCTCCGAAGCAGAAGATCATGTTGACCATTTCCGGAACAGTGTAGCTTGCCATCCTGGAATTGTTCTGTCTTCTGTGTGCTGAAATATGCCTTTTATTTGCTTTTCCGCATGAAAGTGAATGTGAATATGGTAATTTATGTTAATTTTTTGATTTGCATGCTTTTGATGGTGGAAATATCAACATTCAGTTTTCCTTGTGCAGTGTGACTGTTTGTAAGCTACAAACAATTCACCACGTGATTGTGGGTGATTAGTTGGTCCGATTTGGATGATTTTTTTTTTGTTTTGTTTGTTTTTTTATGCTGAACAAGTTTGCAATTGGGTTTTTTTCTCTATCCCTTACGGTTTTTGAGATAAATTTTGAATGTGTCTTAATTTGCATATTTGGAATGATGAAAAGTGCATCATGGGATAGGCCACCCACAATTTCCTATTCATTGGATTCATCAAAATTGACATATCTGCTTCGGTTCAAAAAATAAAAGGGGGGTTCAGACTTTTGTATTCAACCTGTATAGTTTGCATAGGGAATAGTAATACCGTATTGGCTGAAAAACAAGAGGAGAACAAATGAGATTAATTAGAAGACCTGTTGGGATAGGACAGGAAGGAGGACAAATAGGAAATAATAAGAGGGTGGCGAGAAAAATGCAATAGGATAACACATATGAAATTAAAATTATAAAAAAGATTAGAAATGATAAGGTGCCTAGCAAAAAGATTTCGTAAAATTTCCTGAATTTCCCTTGATTCAGGGAAGACAAAAAAAGGCTATCATGAAAGAATATTATTGACATTGTTCAAAATCTTCGATTTTATGATTCCCTGACTGTTCCCGGTTACAAAAAAAAACAAAAAAAACAGTCCAGTGGCACTGCTATGGGCTCCAAAATGGCACCCAACTATGCCAACATTTTTATGGGGGAGGTGGAAACCAAACTGCTTTCCATGTCTCCCTTGAAGCCGTTGGTCTGGCTGCGGTATACTGACAATGTTTTCCTGATCTGGCCATATAATGAAGACTCTCTCATATCTTTTATAACCCATTCTAACTCCATCCACCCCTCTATCAAGTTTTCTCACAATTATTCTATCACAACTGTTTCTTTTTTGGATGTCTCTATCTCCATCACTAACAACAAATTGTCTACTAATCTCTATAAGAAGCCCACTGACAGGCACCAGTACTTACACTATGACAGCTGCCATCCACACCATTGCAAGGATAACATTCCTTTAGGTCAGTTAACTCGCATCCATAGAATATGCACTAATCAGTTTGACAAGGACTTCCATGCTAACACCCTTACCCACTCCCTTAAGCAAGAGGCTACCCCAAATCTAATTATACGCGCTTCTATCTATAAACATCGCAATTCCTGTTCTAACAACAATCCTAAACCTTCTCCAGCCATGGCAACACCTACGTTAATTCTTCCTTATCATCCAACCCTCAATAGTATTAAAAATATCCTAAGGAAACATCAAAATATAATTGACAACTCTCCTCTTCTCCATTCCATTCTACCAGAACCACCTAAAGTTTCTTTTAAACGGACATCTAATTTTAAAGATATTCTGGTCCATGCTGCTATTACTAAACCACACACTTCCACTAAGGGATGTTCTCCTTGCAATGAAAAGCGTTGTGGCGTTTGCCATTTTCTTAACCCTGCTACCTCCATTTCCAGCAGTGCTTCCTCTTTTACTTTCAAAATTAACCAGAACCTGACCTGCACTTCTCACAATCTCATTTACCTGTTACATTGCAAAGTATGCCAGAAACAGTATCTTGGTGAGACTGGCAATACCATACATGCCAGATTTGTCGGACATAAATTCGACATCCTCAGCAATCCTAACACCCCTGTCACTAAACTCTTTAATTCCCCTGGCCACTCTTTACAGGCCATCAGCCTTTATATTCTTCATAATAACTTCCATAACAAAAAAGAGAGAAAGCAATTCGAATCTTTTCTTATTTGGAAATTCAATTCCCTCACCCCTAATGGCATTAACCTTAGCAAAGGCACCATTCCCTTATTACCTTTCCCATATCCCTCTCCAACTTCAGCTATTCCTTAATTTGTCGTAAG
>JAHWFO010094570.1:844936-884450 GCA_023313115.1 Rhysida immarginata
GTTCCTACAACCTTTACAACGTATGCAATATTGCGAGAACTTTGACGATTTCAAGTTTTTTTTTGACAGAAATTTGGAAGTTGAATTTATGACTGCAGTTACACAAGATTCTTCTGTAAAATTTCTTATGAAACTTACTTTCTAAAAAAAATATAAAAATTATGCTTTTAGAAGTATTTTTTATGTATAAACAATCTTTACAATTGTTTAACTTCACTGGAAAATCAGTAAAAAGTAGAGTAATTATAACCATCAATTGCTTAACATGTATTTAAAATAAGTTACATCAATAGAATTTATTTTTTACTGTTTTTTCAGTGAGGCTAAATAGTTATAATAACTGTTTTATTTCAAGTAATCTTCATTTTAAAATAAATTTCCAAGCATATGGAATAAAACCTCGGCAGCATCTCCTTTCTTTGAAGTTGGTTTCGTTGGTCGTAAACATTTCTGGCATTTAAAAATTTCCTCCTGCTCATGCTGCACACAGACTGTGTGAAACCAGGTTTCACACACATCACAGGCAATCCAATTAATGATAGCTGGCATTTAAAAAAAATTTGATTATATAAAGCAATGAAAGTGTTTTTAATAAAAATACTAAAATTCACTTTATTCTGTAAACTAAAAAGCAAACAAATATTTACAATACTATTTCTGTAATTTCCATGTGTTTAAATAAAAGGCATTTATTTTATGTAGGTTTTATTGTTCATTAATGTAATATGATTATAGTTTCTCAAAATTAATTTAAAGTTAAAAACATTTAGGAGAGAGAAAGCACCAATTAATTTTTAAAGATATTTTAACATTCATTGGAAATATTCACGCTGCACAATCTATGCCTGAATTAAAAAAAAAAAAATGTTTTTCCTTATCCTCATTGCCCTCATTTACTATACATTTAATAGCTGGACAAAAATCTTCCATTTTTGCCAGCTATTTCTTCTGAATTTCTTTTTTTTTTTTACACTTCAAAAAACCACGTGGGAACTGCTCAATAAGTGCGTTAACTGCTAAGCTAAGCCATGGCCTCCTCTAACTACTGGCCTGCCCATTAGCTTGCCAACTGCGTGGAGGCTTGGTGGCCATTTCGCGAAATAATGGCGCTGCGAGATTGCTAAATTTCTTTCGCAAATTGCATAGCTCAGACAGGGCTCGGAGAGGAAACTTGTGGTTTCTAACAATTTTTTATTATACATTTTGAAAAAAAAAAAATTGAAAAAAAAAAATTAATGCTATAGCATCAATATTTTCGAGAGATGACATAACTTCGATGATATTATTATTATTATTATTATTACATCAACCTTTCTTTTGCAGAGGGCCTTCATTTAAATTTATGTTCTTAAATTTTTTTTTTTTTTTTGCTTGACCGATCATTTTTATTTTTGTCGTTCATTTTTATTCTGGTGGTCTTTTTCCCTGTTGTTGTTACATTATTATTAAATATCATTATTATTATTATTGTTCTTATTATTATTATTGATATGGATATTGTACCCAAACTTAAAGTTTAAAACTTTTGCAATCAAGAGTTGATAATTTTTGTTCTTTTTTTCAAAAAAATTAATCATCAATTGGATTATATTAATATTGACAACATTCTTGATTTGGAAAGAGTAGTTTTGATTTTTTTAATTAATCAGGGTCCCTCAATCCTATAGAAACTCCCGGATGTTTGTTTTTTTAAAAAGTGGAGAACGAATCTATCTTCTCTCAATCCATCTTTTAAAATTATAAAAGCTTATGATTCTTTAGATATTACCAGGGATAGATGAAAGAATCATAAGCATCATCTTCTTTCATCCATCCCTGATATTACTAAATTCTATTGACATTTTTACTTATAATTCTTTGGCTCTTTTTTCATTTATTTTAACCCTCCCCCCCTCACTGGAGCATGTCCGTGTGATCGCTTGGATCATTCTCATGTCCTTCTGATACAATATTATTATTATTATTATTATTATTATTATTATACACGCAATAAATTTACTTAACTTCACATGTTTGTTATTTTGGATTTTGAGCCCCTTCTTCAACCTCTAGAATTTTGAAATTTTGCCTAGTAATTAAATTTCGATGACAATACAATGCAGTAAAATTATTTTTTTAATTCCAATACTTTAAAAAGGGTTATTACTAATTTTCATTTAATTTTCATCCCAGGTAGACGTTAGGCTGTCTCTTGAGAATTAATTCACAGCCGGGTAAACCATCAGTTGAATCATTATAATAAACAACATGACCCTATTTCATTACCATTAAAATTTAAATGCCATTAAATTTATAATCACTGATATTCTATATCTTCATTAATTGAGAATCATTTGAAAGATCAATAAAGTTAATCAATGATTCAATGCCGCCCCAACGGTACCATTTTATTTATAAAAACACATTAAGCAAAAAAGAAAAAAAAAAGTTTTCTACTTTTTAGTGCATTTTTAATTTAAACATTAAAAACGTACATTTTTAGCTTATTTATTTACTATATTTCAAGAGCTCATCAGGAGCTCTTGATATTTTTTAAAGCGTACTCATATGGCTCATTTATTACTTCAAATTATGAAGAATTTTAACTGATTTATACTTTTGTTCAACTTTTTTTTTTGGTCAGCTTATGTTTCAACGTGCTTATTATGTGTAAATACAACAATCTGTCGTAGAAAAGCTAAAATATTAGTGTTCACGGTAGGAAAATGGGAAAAAATGCAAGCTCCTACATTGATTTCAATGCTGTTTCGTAGCAATGTGTCAGCGCTCCTTGCGACAACATAGAGAATTAGGGGGAAACGCATTTTCCCATATGCAGCGAGCTAATGGGCAGGTCAGTAGTTAGAGGAGGCCATGGCTAAGCTCTGCTGAAACCAAGACGACCGTCTTGTTTACAGAGGGTGCCACCAGTCTGTGACATCACCTACTTATTTTCGAAGCGTGGATATATGCAAGGGATGTGAGGGAGAGTGAAACGTCCATTAGTAGTTCGTCCAAGCCCAAACATAAAACTTAAATATTTTGCAACTATGCACTTTTACTAATATAAAAAAACTTTATCAGACATTCGATGTACATGTATCAATTTTCACTCTGTTGTCTCAAGCAATTTTCGATCAATATACGTACGGCTGTTGCTTAATTTTCGATCAAAATAACTGTTGCTTATAATGGAGTCATACGTACGGCTTTTAATTTAATCTTACACTTTTAGAGATCTGGCCGCATAAAGTTGGATGAAAAAATAAGCTTCCAGAAAATAGGGTATGTTTGGGAGAAAATATTTCAAATGTCATAACCTCAAATTTGAAATTTTTTTATACTGTGTGAAAGAGCAGATTTTTCTCTATCAGAATCATATTTGATCAGCCTGGGATGTTTAAATATGAAAGAGTAAAAATTATTTGAAAAGTGACAAATTTTAGTTATTTGCCATTTTATTTTAATGTAAACTATTTGTTATTGTATGTTTTTTTTCTTATACTTTTACTGTCTTTAACAAGCTGTTGGCAAAATTAAGTAAACAGTTAGTTCTCATATGTTGTACTTTTTGTTTGAAGCTACAGCAGTTGCCTTAATGGCATTATAGCCCATTGCACTGCCAGAAAACTACATGAATGAGTATTCTAGTGTGTATCATCTTTCATTGTTATTTAAACAGTACTTGTGTTTTATTTAAATAAAAGTATTGTTACACTTTGGTTGGTTTATAGAAGTATTTAAATAAAGTTTTACATCTTATTTGCAAGTTTAATCAATTGATTGGCTATAATTCCTTGGGGCTGTTTCTTGCATTTTATTCAGTTGTGTCTAAAGCATGCCTGAGCCTACATTTAAGTGCTCAATTGGAATCCTTGATGGCTCAGAATGAACATAAGTTTATGCAAGGTGCTAAAAATCAACTTTAAGAGAAGACACAACTAAACTTTAAGACCTTATCAAGATGACTAAAAGAGTATTGAAAACATTGGATATGACATATTAAGAATTGTTAACCTTTGATAAAGAAATAAATTTCAAAAATTATCAGTTATATAGATAAAGGTTCTAAAATAGTTCTTTAGTTATGACTCAGCTAACATTTAAAAACTTAATCATCATAGAAAAAACACAAAAACAATATGATCATCTAAGTGGTATAAATGCATTTTCCCAACTTTTCAAGTAATTTTTACTCCTTTACTTTTAAACATCCCAGACTGATCAAATATGATTCTGATAGAGAAAAATCTGCTCTTTCACATAGTATAAAAAATTTTGGAATTTGAGGTTATGACATTTGAAATATTTTCTCCCAAACACCCTATTTTCTGGAAGCTTATTTTTTCATCCAACTTTATGCAGCCAGATCTCAAAAAGTGTAAGCTTATAGAGCTTCAAACTTTGCAGGCTTCATAGCATCAATAGTGTCAGTTATATCTCAAAATAGCATCTAATTTAGTTCATTTCCATGGAAGCTGTGTGCATTGAAAGTTGGGCATAAATTTGATGCGACAAATAACAATAGGTTTTTTTGTCAACTTTGGGCTACAGTTGGGCACTCAATATTTTAGTTCAAGCCTCAAAACTTCAATTTTTGAATTTGCACCAAAAGACTGTATATGGCTTCAAAGAATTTTATTTACAGCATTAATAGTTAAAACATAGCCTCAACTCAAAACTAGTCACTCAATCACATTTTGTCGGCTGCTGTTCTTTGAGCCATTTTTTGGAGGGCTATAGCACACAAACCAAGCTAAATAGAATGTTCTTGCTTGGTATATTTTTATATCTACCCTGTAAGAATAAGTGTGTAAAATTTCAAGAAAATTGGAGAAGGTAAGGTGGGAGCCATTGGTCCACTTGACATGAAATCACCCATGATCAAGACCTGACCACTGCAATGCCGTAGCGAGTATAAGAGGCGCCCGGGGACAAAGTGTATAAATGACGACCCCCGTCCAGCAATTTTGAACTCGACACAGATGATTCCGATTTTGAAGGAATTTAAATACATTTAATTCAGATAAAATGTAAGTTTAACTTTAACGAATAAATTCATTTATAAGATCATTTATTTTGAATATTTATTTCTTCATTTTATCGGAATATATAAAGTCTAAGGCCTTTAAAAATCAGACAACCATAATGCACTGCGCGTTTGAACAAATATGTCGGAGCACTCCCTGATGCTGAATTGCTATCTTAGGTAAATAAAGGGCATATAATACGCGAGGCGCATTATGAGTTGGAAATTTTTCTAAAAACACGGAAAATCAAGGGTGTATATTATCGGTGAGGATGTATCATACCCCAAAAATTACGATAATGTGTTCATCTCATTTCAAATCCATTCACACGAGTCATTCAAACAGAAGAGTTGGTTGATATTCATGTTACGTATGGCCATGCAAATGGAAATCTGGCTTTAGTTCCATATCTGTATCAGACAACTTCTGTAAATAAAAATAAAATATTTTACTTTCATGGCCTTCCATTTTACTGAATCCAGTATTAATAATTCAATGTGTCGTAACTTCTGAAAGATGTGTTTTTGGAACAAAGTTTATGGGAATTTTCTTCTTTCTTATGACTAGCCCAATCCAATTCCCGATTGTGACCAACTATTTCAAAGGGTAATAAAGAACAAACAGAGCATGAAAGGAATTCCATGTCAAGAAATTGGAGGTTTGGCCAGAAATCCCATCCTAATGGTATCATCACCAACCTCCAATTAAGGAGGTTAGGGTATACATTCTCCACTAAATTTTGCTATATTGCTGCATTGCCATTCTTTCTGTGGAATGGAAAACAGTGCACAAGTGGAAATTGATCAAGTAGGCCTGGGATGAAACCAATGTTCAAATCATCCCAAAGAAGATCAATATTGGGACTTTGGGTCAGCCAAGTGAACTCTTCCATTTTTATGTCTTTAAACCATGAAACTAGGACGCTTGCTTAGGAATCACCAGATAGCATAGTAGCATGGTGATACTGGCTCCACTATTCTAAACAACTTCAAACTATGTAATTGCATGACCACAGACTACAGTATCTCAGAACTGTAAAATACAGAAACTAAAATAATTTTTACCAGAGTGTCCAGTTTGGGAATATTGCAAATACACTGTTGCAGGTCTTCATCAGTTATTTCAATGAGGAAGCAATTTTCTTCCTGAGAAGGTAAGGGCTTTGAACCATGATCAGTTACCCAGGGATGTTCCTGTGAATTAGTTATAATAGAAAAATGCATTATTAGTAATGCATTGATGTGATATGTCTACATTTCCAAATTAAATATAATATGAATATTAAAAATACTTACTTTAATAGAAGCAAGAGTTGCCCTTTCCTCAGGGTCTTTAGTCAACATTTGTAATAAAAGGCTCTTCAGATCAAGGCTTATTTCAGGGCTAATTAAAATTTAAAAAAAATAATAATAATAAAATTATTTAGCAAACCTATAAAAATACTGCCCAATGCAATAAAGAAAGAAATGTATATTATCTTGAACCAATTCAATACAATTATGAAGACCAGTGTTGTCTGTCCATCTATGAATAATGTTTGGTATGTTTCAAAAATAAATATACACTACAAAAACAAAAATTTTATATTCATCCCAATAATAAGAGTAATTTGTCAAACACTTAATAACATCTCATTTAATAAAATAAATGTAAGTAAATATAAATACTAATAAGAAATTTACTCTCTATCCCTATGTACGGGACTGTGTAATGAACCTGCACTAGGGGCCACAATCTGGATGCTTCTGCTTTGGATATTTCGAAATCCTATGCAAATGAATCATGTTTGTATTATTCTGATATACTGTATGTTTGTAGCTAAGCTCTAATCCAACCAAGTCTATGTATTGTTCTGCCTGCATACAAATCATATACCTTTATAATGGAATATGCCAGAAACTGTGGAGGATAGGATATAAAAAAAAACAAAAAAAAAAACAAGCGAAATTAATATTCCACATATACAATTTTTAATGACTCATAAAAGCATTTTGTTGACTGGGTCAACTTCTTCTGTGAGTGATGGAAGGAAACAATTGTCAGGGTTTATATAAGCCTGATACAAAAACAAGAACCAATCACAGGGTTCTTATGCTTTGTTCCATTTAAAATTCCAGGCTTTTTCAAGGCTTTTCCAGGAATTTTTTATTCTTTTTTCCAGACCAAGAATTATAACGGTCAAAACCTTAACATGGAAAGCTACAAGAGAAATAATAACTCATATTTTGTTTAATGTTGCATTTTCTGAATACACTCAATTTCTGTATTAATATTAGAAAACTTCCTTCAATAATAATAAAGTAAGGTTAAATTTTTTTTTCTTTTTTTAAAAACACACTTTAATGCCATCTATTGGTAAAGTCTTGAACGATAGTCTTCATATAATAATTAAATTAATTAATTGCCACTAATTGATCAATAATTTAGTAGATTTTTTTTAATTGATTCATGTATTGTTATTAGGAGTAAGTAATGTGCAAAATTTCAAGTTAATCGGTTAATAGCAAATAACTTTAATATTGATTACAAGATTCCACCCAAACAAACAGAGAGACAAAACAATAAAGTGTGTTAAAAAGGAAACAACTTCATTTATGAGCAATTTTATAGAGACTTATTACATCAAGGCATTTCAGTTAACACCATCTTCATGGGTTTATTGCTAAAAGAAAATGACAGGTGACTACAGAATTTATAATACAGCAGAGGTAAGTATCCACCAATCAGGAAGCATGTAACTGATTGGTGGATTAACAATGTGGACCGAATAGAGAGCTATTAATTATGTAAATACTTGTTATTACTATTGGGTTATAACAAAGTGTATTAGAAATAATTTTCCTAATAGTAAAGGGTTGCCCAAATAAAATGTGGACACAGTGTTGATATTTAATACCGTTATTTGAAACTTAGAAGTAACTACCATGTTTGTTGAGGCATTGGTCTCATTGTTTACAACACAGGAGGTAACGAAGTCTGAAAATTTCCTACTTCAAATAAATAAATAAATAAATAAATAAATAAATAAATAAACAAACAGATTAGATCACTCGTTGTGGTAAACGTCTATTAAATCAACATGTGTGTGCTCATTATTTGGAAAACATACATATCCATGCCAATTTTTACCTTAAATTAGGAGCCATAAATTCCCTTGGCTTAGAAGGATTGACCTTTAAAAAAGTCTTTCACTGCATTCTTCATGTTTTTGTCCAAATTGAAACGCTTCCCTTGTAACGTGTTCTTGAGCAACCCAAAGATATGGTAATCACATGCTAAACAGGCTGGGCTGTAGGCAGGATATTCCAAGACTTCCCACCGAAATTTCTGTATAAAATCATGATTGTTTCACGAGAGACACGCTGACGTACATTGTTGTGCAGAAGGATTACCTGTTGTGAGAGAAGACATGGGCATTTGTTTTTGATTGACTGCCGAAGTTTCAGTCAAAACTTTGGCAATCAATCCCGAGAAACCAGCATGATGATCAGAATTTTTTTTTTTTTTTTGCCACTACTACTCGCCGTTCCATCCTTGACACATCCATTTTTACACTTTCTTCCAACACACAAACAGGTGAAGTTGCAATTTATGCATTCCAGTACACATCTGGAATCTACTGGCACACAATTTCACCATATGCTCTTCACTAGAGCACTATTGTCACTGCTGTAGTTATGACCCTATGAGACACGTCCACTTTTCATTTGGGCAACCCTCATAATCACAACAAATAGAAAAGGGAAGGAAAAATTCCACGACCTGGACTCGAACTAGGGACCATGCCTATCGCTGTCACTGTTCGAATAATGTGGTGGGGAGTCTGCCCTTCCAAACGCGCCCGATTTCAGTTCGCTCCGAGCAGTAGGAGCGGTAGGATGTGTCTTTGCACGAAGTCTGTTTTTCGATTGTGTCACAGCACGATGGAGCGTTTGCTGGAACAGCGGTATGCAATCAAGTTTTGGGTGCGGCTTGGGAAGAATGCAACAGAAACTGACATCAAAGACGTCTTCAAGCTCCACCACGACAATGCCCCCAGCCATACGGCCTTCATCGTCACCAACTTCCTGACCCTGAGCAAGACCCCTGTTGTACCCCAGCCTCCTTACAGCCCTGACTTGGCTCCGTGTGACTTTTTTTTGTTCCCTCGACTGAAGAGAGAGCTGAAGGGAAAGCACTGGGAGTCGGTGGAGAACATCCAAGCTCATGTTACAAGGTTCCTGAAAAACATTCCAGTCGAGGAATTCCAGGGTGCCTTCCAGGCGTGGCAGAATCGTCTCCGCAAGTGTATTGATGCAGGAGGAGACTATTTTGAAGAATTTTAACTATTTGTACCAAGCGGATCAATAAACCTATTTTTCCCAGAAAATGCGCATTACTTTCCATAATGCACCCTGTATACATTTCAAAATTGAATTTATTCACAAAACTGAAACAAAATTGTAGTCATTATTTATTTATATTTGATTGAAGCGTTAGTTATATTATGTGTCAACACACATTACTTTCATCAGTAGGCATATGCCTAATGTATCGATACTTCCTACCCTGTTCCAATCTACATGGATTCTGCTTTGCTAGCACTTTGCCATCAACATCTCGATTTTCACCTCCTAAACTACTGTACAAAGCTCTTCTTAATAGCATTTGACACAGAAGTGAAAAAAAATAATGCTTTTCCACAATATGAAAGTGATTGGTGAACTAAAATGGGGCCGTTCAAAAACTTTTTTTTTCTGCCTATGCGAATTAAACAGAGATCACTATTTTTAGCCAGATTTATGAAAAAATGTTTTGCTTATTTATTTATTTTTTATTTATTTATTTATTTATTTAAGTATGTTAAAAAAAATAATACAAAAGGACCCAATAGGGATCAGTATGGTCTGATTAGTTGGTTTAGGTTTATTAGAAATTTTGGCGTCGACTTCTAAGGTCATTTTTCGCCTTTTACACAAGTTATATCTGTACGCAGTCCAGGACAAACACAAACATCCATGCCCACGGCGGGATTCGAACCCACGACCAGGCCGACTTGAGAATGGTCTGATTAAACCAACAAATTAGGTCTCCAGGGCCCAACAACATAATAAACAAAATTGGATAAACAAGGTTAGTAAATTGTAAATAAAATATATAATAACAGACATATATTAAGATTTTTTTTTTTAATTACCTCATATACCGGTAAGTAAGACATTTCTAAATTGCATACATATACACCTCTTTCATTGCTGAAACCTGTGCTATCTTCAAAGTGATTCATCATATTAATGTAGATTCGTCAATACCTGGAGAACATCTTATTGTCTCAAATGCCAAATCGGTGCTATAAAATCTAAGTAAAACCTAGATTAAAGCCAACTGAAAATCAGTATCTCAGATAGAGTTAATAGTAAATGCTATAAGACTTCACTATAGAGCCATCAAAGCCAAAATTTTTTGCATTGATAGCTGCTTGCTTCTTAAGGAGTTTAAGGATTGCATGACTGAGACTAGCTTCACAAGCAATCTCACATACAGTTGATCATTAGCCAGCAAATCAGAAATGGTTGTCATTTGTACTTCTGAAATGGTCAGTCGCCTAGTCTTTGGCTCGTCACTCACATTCTTGAATGTCTATGCTTCAATGCAGCCACCCACTTCCTTATCACATTTTACAGTAATGCATCAGTTCCACAGATCTCTACAAGTCCCTCGTAGCACTCCTTACAAATTCAATTTTAAGCCAGGAATGCTGCTCCAATTTGGAAAACTTATTTCTCCATCAACATTCTATTCTGAACAGAATGTGTAATGTTAATATGCACAACATCATATGGAAAGGCAATGCCCATTGCATCTTGGGAGAGGAAGTTATGGCCTTGCACCAATATGTGTACCAATACAATTACGATCGCACACATCACCCTCCAAGCACTGTTGTAATCACTATTAAATTTCCAATGTACAGTGGGTGTCACTTAATGTGATCACAGTTAATGTTATCAATCGGTTATTGTTATCATTTTTGCTTGGTATAGAACGCTTGTATATAAATACATACTAAATACGCCGTTTATTGTGATCAAAACTTTGGATATAGTTATCAAATTTTCCCCTAGTAAAAATATTTGGATTGGATCCCAAATTCTGCTTATGATATCCACTTTTCATTTCCCTCTAAGCCAATAGGTACTACTGCCCAAAATAACTGATTGGTATGTAATAGTACTGCAAACACTACACGCGTATACAAACTCTGTAAGGCATCATTCGCAATTTAGTACTATTACAACCAAGATGAAGATGTGGATGTCACAGATAGGGTTACTGAAGACAAAATCTTGTGAATTTGTTACCTCCAGAGAGACTGCATCTGAAGAGCAAAACGAGCCACCATTGCTCATTACCTCCTGCAACTGCTATTGAAATGCTTAAAGCTCTTGATGCTTTACGAAAAGGAGTTTACCATTAGGCAGAACACTTTACGTTGCTTTATCAGTATGAAAGGTATATTGATAAACTCCTGACGAAAACCAGAAGGCAATCAACAATGAATGACTTTTATTAGTTTCATATATATTTTTAGTTTCATTACGTTTTCAAAAGACAAGAAATAAAGAATTTTTTATTTTACTATATTAGTATATTC
Organism: Rhysida immarginata; assembly: GCA_023313115.1. NCBI lineage: Eukaryota > Metazoa > Arthropoda > Chilopoda > Scolopendromorpha > Scolopendridae > Rhysida > Rhysida immarginata. The sequence goes on from JAHWFO010094570.1 coordinate 856,580, forward strand.
TTATTTACTGCAGAGTTTTACAATCAATATTACAAGACCGTTTCACTTTTAAAGACTGTACAGCGTAATGTAATGTTCGCACAATGCATCTTTTTTTCAACTTCGGCTATTGTTATCAGTCGGTTATTGTTATCAATTCGGGTTGGTCCCAAAGTGACCACATTAAGCAACACCTACTGTATTATGGGCACAGCAATCGGAACACAAGTATATTAATACACTGTGGAAAGGACGTGTTTTTCCCTCGAATTTAAATGCGTTGTTTACGAAATAACACGTGAGAATAAATCTAGGTATCAAAGAAGCTAATGTTGTAAGCTGCCATCATGCTTATATTAATTATTATTTTTTCGCCAAAATGAAATTCGAACAAATTTTTTTAATATACCGGGTGATCCAAAAGTGTGTAACTTTTTTTTACATTGTTAACGACATTCTCAGTGTTAGCTTTCCAGCAATTCAATGCTTTCATAAGAATCACAAGGCACGCGTTGACATTTTTTTACATTATTAACGACATTTCCAGTGTTTGTGCGTGCTTCGTGATTCTTATGCATCTTTGAATCAAAGCATGACTTTTCCCTTTAAATTTATGTTAGAGTGGAATAAGATCCCATATAATATTGTCAAGTCTATTTTTGATTGCTCACTTTTGAGTTGCAAAGGTTACTGCAAACATTTTAACTCTAAAATTAAGGATTATGTCATGAGACAACAAATTAGCGAAGGGTATCGTCTTTAATGTTATTTTTATATAATTTTGTTATCTTTGTTTTCTTTTATAAACTTCTATGTTTTATTTTGTACATTTACTGTTTTCTACTTTATGTGGGCAAATTCATATAAATAAAAATAAAAAAATAAATAAAAAATCGTGCTTCTTAGGGTAAATGCTCTCCTTAAGACAATTGCATGCAAGATGAGAACTGAGTACGTTTATTATTATTTTTTAAAATTATTTTAAACTACTAGTATAATCTACTGTTTAGAAATTACCTTCCAGGAAATATTAAAGGTTGATTTTGGATTTTATTATACAAAACCAATACATTTTCATCTTGAAAGGGCAAGTGGCCATATACAAATGCATATAGAGTCACACCCAGTGCCCACATATCAGCTGCCTAAAAATGCCAAGAAGAAAATTTAAGTTATACACGTATTTGAAACTTTTACTTGCATGTATTGGAAAGAGTATTTTCAAAATAAATATAGAACAAACTCACTATTCCACTATATTTGTTTCTTGTTTCTGTACAGATTAAAAATAAATTACATTATTCAAAATTATTCTTTATTTGTATTATTAATTCTTTACTATAGAAAACACATTCACCTCGCAAAGCTTCAGGTGCCATGAATGCAGGAGTACCAGCTGTATTAGAAACTAAAGCATCGTTCCCGTCAAATTCATTGCAAACACCAAAATCAGCTATCTTTGGTTTTTAAAGAGAATACTGTATTAATAAAAATGAAAATATACCAACAAGAAGCAATATTATATATTTTGATATTACACAATCACTTTCTAAATAAGCATAAATACTCTACCTACTTGGACAAAAGTGTCCAGATACCCCTCTGAAACATGAGATATGCCTAATAGCATCACAAACAGAGTTCGAATATGGATAAAACCCAAGTGTATTGTGTCTCATATTCATTTGTGATTGATACTAGCCAGATGAGAAGTGTGGAGGAGCTCACTACTTCAAACATGGTATTATAATAGGATGCCATAATTATAACAGATCTGTTAGACAATGCCTCGCTCAATGGTAATGTCATCTTGAAATGGAAACATACTGGAGCAGAAGGAGTTCAACAACAACCAGGCAGATCATGGAAACTGACGGAAAGAAATCAGCGAGCTCTAAAGCGTATTGTAAAAATTATTTGCTTTTCCTCAGCCCAACACTCACTACTGAGTTTCAAAATTCATCTGGGTCCATTGTCTGCACTAAAACTGTTTGTAGGGAATTGAACAAGATGGTATCCCACATTCATGCTGCAGCGCATAAGCCAAACATCACCAATGCCCGACACTGTTTGGCATGGTGGAAAGCTCACTGCAGCTGGAATCTGGATCAGTGAAAACAAGTTCTCTGGAGTGATGAAGCACGGTACAGCATCTGGAAGACAGAAGGGTTTGGCGATTGCCAAGGGAACATTTTCAGTCCGACTGTGTTATTCCAACTGTCAAATTCAGTCATGGTGATGTCATATTATAGGGGTGCTTGCCATTGTATGAATTAGGACTCTTACGACCAGTGAAGACGACGCTCAACGGTGAGGAGCTAGAGACATTCTAAACAATTCGGCACCCCCCTACATTGTGGCAACAATTCGGCGATGGCCCTTTCTTGTTTCGCAAAGCAAGGAATGGTTCTATGAAATGGATGTTGAAGAAATGGACTGGACTGGCCTGGTCAAAGCCTGGATTTAAATCCAACAGAAGGACTTTGGGATGAATTGGAACGACTAACTCACCCAACATACATCGCCAACCTCACCAACATACTGGTTGCAGAATGGAACAAAATTCCACCAGCTACATATCAAAACATAGTGGAAAGCCTTCCCAGAAGAGTGGAGACTGTTATTGTTGCGAAAGACGAATCTACCAGATACTAATTTATGAAATAAAACATTGTTTTTTCTCCTAACACATGTGTCTGGATATTTTTGTCCAAGTAGGGCATCTGGCTATTAGAAAGAGGAAACAAAAAACCTATTCCAAAAAAAGTATTCATTTAATTTGAATGTACATTTCACAGATTATTTATACGGCAAGATGACTAATGGAGTATTAAATGGACAATCGGAGTGGCTAAAGCCAAAAAAAATTTTTTATTTTTTTTATTTAATGGAATCCAATGCATCCATTCTGGCTCTGTATGGCCGGAGGCCAACGAGTTGGGTCCCTGGATGAACCAGGATTGACGACTGGGTGGTGAAGATCATGTGTCACTGATCTAGTGACTAGCCGTTGCTGATGTTGCTTAACTTCACAAAAGTTGTGTGTTCATTGAAAGCCCACCAGGCCACGGCCTCCCCCATTTTTCAATTATTCTAAAAATACAATTTTACAAAGCCAAAAATTAATATAAATTACAAAACTTGTATTTTTGAGTTTGTGTATTTTTTTTTTTTTTTTGGTTTTTTTTTGCAATTTTGTTCCCCTCTAAAAATTTTTTTGGCAGTCTCCTGCAGGCTCATGCTCATCCTTGGGGTTTTTTGAATGGAACATTGAACAGTACAAGGTATGTCCAGGAGATCGTTAAACCTGTTCTCCTGCCTTTCTTGCAACAGGAGGATAATGTGCTGTTTCAGCAGGATAACACACATCCACTCATTGCCCATGCTACCTTACAAGCTCTCCACAACATGTAGTTCGACTTCACTGGCCAACACAATTTCCAGACTTGTACCCAATTGGGCATGTTTGGGACGTGATGGGACGGTATATCCATGGTCGCAACACTTCAGCCATAACATTTGCACAATTGCATCAACAGGTTCTGTATGTTTGGAGCAATGTATCCCAGGATGATAACCAGCATCTGTACGACATGCAAGAGTTGAGGCCTGCATTCATGCTCGTGGAGGATATACAGCATAGTAAATTGTTCTATTGGGACTTTTGAGAAACTCTGTACCAGGATCCTGTGTTGAAATTTAAATCATATGTTGTATGCTATTCACAGTATGCTCTATGCCATTTCATTAAACTGACCCACTCCTTCCATGTGTTGCATTTTTTTTTATGCCAGCAGTGTACTATAAAATTTTAATGTTTAAAAAAAATATCCAAAATAAAATTAAAAATTTTAATATAAAATAATTACCTTAACATGGTCATCATCTCCCAATAACAAATTTGAAGGTTTAATATCACGATGAATAATCTTTTGAAAATGTACTGAAATGGACCAAAAATGTATATAAAAATATAATATAACATCTCATGGATTAAAAATAAATGTTCAAAATTAAAACAAACTTGTTATATAGAGAAATTATTAACATGACATCATGGTTGATGATCTTGGCAGACTCACCCATGATTAGAAAGCCTATTTGACTATAGATTCCAATCACAGCATTATACCATTTAATACAATTTGTAAAATTAATATTTTTTTTATTTATTTAATGTAATCCAATGGCATTTTTTTGTTTTTTGAAGATCACTGTAGTGTATGATATAGACAAAATGTTACATGTACAGGACAAATCTGGAAACACTTTAAAAGGTGACTGAAAGGAGTCATAGTCAAATGAAAGCTATACAAATGTAGAAAAGGATATGGAATAGAGAGGCAAACTGACATAAAATTGGGCTTTGCAAAATTAATAATTAACACCTTTTATAATTTTTATAAATATGACGTACAGCCACTGTTGGCATATAATTACAGTAGCTAGAAGTCATAGTATGTCAATTGAATACTAAATGCAGCCATCAGAACCGTAATGATGACTGATGACACCACCAGATGGCAGACTATCTAATGCGCTAACAAGTACTCTATTAATACATGGCATTCAATGTAAATTTAACAGCATTAACACTTTAAAAATACTTGTTTAATAAAATGAAATAAGATTGTAAACACCAAAGATACACAATATATTGAAGTCAGCCATAGAAAATATTCAGGATGTTTAATGTTCCTCAACCAAGGTTGGGCACTCTCACTAATATAGATGAAGGCATTAGCTTAAGTAAATGCCATCTCCTACAAGAAACAAAGTCTGTGCCATGAGTGGACGTATAATTTCCCAGTCACTTTGCTTTTCAAGGTGATAATCAGGACTGCAGAAAACCCGTGGTATGTTGTTGTCATCTTTAGGATTCTAAAGTTTTATTTCATGAATAGGACTAGTGATAGCAAGGTTATATGCAAGAATTGATAGTCACTGTAATGCTTTAAAAATCCCTCACATTGCAGATTTTGATCATTGCTAGAAGTAATCTAGGGCACCCTGATCAGTAGCTAGAGATTGGCTGACGGTAGGAAGTGAATTCCTGTGGTGGCCAACAGAGGGCAACCTCTCCTGAAAATGGGCGAAGAAAAGAGAGACTGATGGCACAGTCGTCATAAAGACTGGGAGGAGTGATGATTGTCTAGACATGTGAGGGATTAATTACTTAATTAATCAATGTACTTAATTAATAATGATTAATTAAGTACTATGATAAGACTTTATGATTAAAGCTTACGATATTGATTAACTGATTCAGTCAAGTAATCTTATTTCACTGTAATTGAGAATTTATTAACCCACTAATTTATTTACTGATTGTTTGTTTATTTAATTGTTCCAATAAAAAAACAGATTTAAACTTAAACTTTTGTATGCTAACACAGACAAAGGAAACCACTGTTCCACAAAAAGATAATTTAATAACATTAACAAGCAATAGCAAAATAATAGAACAATAATAATACAAACATGTATGTACATTTTGAGAGCCAAGCCCTCCTCTTCAGCGTGTACAGACGGGAACTGAAGTTAGAAAGGTCTGGGAGAAATCTCCTTATATATATTAACATAACCAATCAAATAAAATAAGCTTATATCCTTATAAAGGAAAAACCAATAAGAACAAATCAAGGTCAAGATAGGAAATTATTCGAAACTTTTATCCAATCAAACACTGGGATTGGTCCGAGTTCTGAATTTAGAAGTTGATTGGTTGATTGTTTATTCGTAATTTCCAAGGATTCTAAAAAATTAAGTAGATGAGGATCTTTCATGGAATGTAATATTTCCACCCGATTCTGATCATAATCGTGTCCATGATTGATAACATGGTCAGCAAAAGAGGAAACATTTGTTCTCCCGTTCTTTATGTGGGAGAAATGCTCACTAATTCTAGTTGTAATTTTTCTTTGGCTCTGGCCATAATAAAAGCAATCACAAGAGCCACTTGTTAATTTATAAATTCCAAGTTTGTCTTCTTTCGGTATCTTATCTTTTATACTGCCAATAGCTTTCTTTATGGTGTTGTTATTCTTGTAGGCTAATTTAAAGCCAAAAGATTTGGCTAATTTAGTGAGGCCCTTGTTCAGTTGTCTATTATACGGAAGAACAAAAAAGTACTTTTCTTCTGTTTTTTCAATGTTGTAGTCTTCTGTAGATTCAGGAATCCGATGATTTTCTTGGTCAACTTACCCATGATTGATTGATTGTAGCTGTTTCTTGTGACAAATTCCTTAATAACATCTAGTTCTTGGGAACGGCTCTCTTTGCTGAGAGGTACCGTAAATCTTCTACTATAATGCGACTCCACTTTTTCGGTCCAAAAAAAAATCGGCAAAAATCCTATCCTCTTGTATAATGCGACCCCCATTTTTGACTCCTCGCGAGAAATAAAATATGCAAAACTTATACAGAAAAAAATCTTTATTTTTAAATAGTCTGGATATTTAATATTCAAAAACCTTCAAAATCAACTTCGACAAAAGCAACTGCCTCGACTTCATCGAGGCAGTTTGGAAGTTTATAGCCCTACATTGATATGGAAAGCTTTCTCACTTGCACATCGACAAAAAAACACAACAGTACATCAATTTTCTTAATAAAAAGACAAGTAATCTTTATTCAGTTTAATATTTTCACTGCATAAGCTTTCTTGTAGGCTTTGGTTCGAGGCAGTTTGGAAGTAGGCCTATTTAGAAGTATCGATGTTTGGGAGAAGTTATTTTCGATGTTGTTAGATGTTGGTGACGAGAAATTCGAATAAAAAGTGAATTAATTTATTGTATAATGAACTGGACACTGAATATGCAATGTAATTAATGTATAATATACGCTAATGTTATGAAGACAAAATCTCCTCTGGCCGCAGTAGTCGGAGGGCTGATTTTTATCCTCTTGTATAATATGACCCAGCAAATTTAGATGCTTTTTTAGGCCAAAAAAATTCGCATTATAGTAGAAGACTTACGGTAATTCGAAAGTTCTCTTAATTAGGTGGTAGAATGCAACATTTCGTCACAACAGATGTATTAAGATACATATCTGTCTGTGATTTTAATAATATTAATTCACTGGAATTTGACCCACATGAAGAACTTATAACAAAATAAGGTCCATGAAATTAAGATCTCTCATATTGTCCCAGGTTTGAGTTACCAAATATGAAGGGTTGTTCTTAATCACCAAGATTAACAAATTGTGTATAACCCTAAATTAGTGATTGCTTTATTTTTTTTTTTTTGTTCCCTCGTCGGACCGAGCGGGAAAAAGGTGGGAGATCACCTGCCGACCTCTTGTTTACATGGCAACGGAGAACGTCCATTGTGTTGGGAGCAGGGGGGGGGGGGGGGGGAGAAGCGGGGGGGGGGGGGGAATCGGGAGACTAATCTTTTATTTGGATGCCGTTATCCTTTCGTTTCGAAACTGGCCCCAAACTGATTGGGCAAATGAAAGCAGAATTTGTATAGGGTATGGAGATAATGTTGGAACTAAAGTCTACCGTCAACCAGATGAAAGTTTCACCCAGATTGTAAAATTTCCACAGTCATTAATGATCTGGGGCTCCATGACTGTTCATGGAGTTGGGAGAATGACTATTGTACGAAGATGATAGATACGGAGATGAAAGATGCGTCTTTCAGGATGACAATGCTTCTTGCCACAGGTTGTAAACAGTGGCTGCCTGGTTGCATGAGCATGGTATTCCAAGATTAAACTGGTTTCCAAACAGTCCAGATTTAAACCCCATTGAAAATTTGTATGCAATATTGAAAAAGAAAGTTGCAAAGCAGTTAGCACGCTCCAAACAGGAACTTACTGCTGCAATTAAGAAAAGTTGGAGAAAAATCACTCCAGAAGATTGTCAACGACTTGTTGAACAAATGAAAACTAGAATTAAGGTAGTCATCAAGCCAAAGCCAAAGGTGGCCCTACTAAGTTTTGAATGAACTGGTCTAATACTTTTGACCAAGTGTTTTTGCTGGTCTATAACTTTTGATCAGCTACATCTTTTTGAATAATTTATTTACCAAAAATCAAATGTAGTTAACAACCTACTAGTTACAGTAGATAAAGTTAATATGATGTAGATGTAAGTAGTACGTTTCATTTCCTTCTAAACTACATTGTACTTCTGAAATAAATTACCATTTCTGATGTATACTCTGAACTTGAAGGTGGTCTAATACTTTTGCACACGAGTTTTACTAAGTATTGAGCAATTTGCAATAAGAAATGATTATTGCCAACATGCACCAGAGCAAAGAATTGATAAAAAATTCCAATAGCAAAAATTCCAGTGTTTTTTAAGCTAGAATAGCAAATATTCCAATGAATAGAATAAGAGTGCCATTAATTTCTAAGAGGCTATCACCAATAATATTAAATAAAATAACATCCAAGAAGAACATTTGCAACTTACAATATTCTAAACCCAATATGACATCTCGAAAATAGCACCATGCTTTCTTCTCCGAAAGTGGTTCTTGAGTTGGAATATCAATCACCTGCCTAAAATTTATAGGGTAAAATTGAATAAAGTACTGTATAATTACTGTGATAAAATAAAAATTTCCTTAAATCTAAATAAAATAAAAATACTTACCCTTTTTCTAAAAGTTCAAACACTAGAATATCATATGAAGAGGGAAAAAAAACAAAAAAAAACTATTACAAGCTTGTAAATATGAAAAAACACTTTACGTAATGAAATTTTCCTATAAAAATTTACTTTGAAATTAGAATTAATAAAATCTTATAAATATTCCAAGATGCTTTAGCTGTGGCACAATAGTACTTTTAAGTTTGTTAAATAACTTTGAAAAAATTAGTCGACTATTTTGTTAGGTCGATCAAAATGTTTGTAAAATTTTTATTTCATATTAAGTTTCATTTTTTTTTGTAATTTTTCTGGTAGTTTTCTCGACCGACCTGAATGAATTTTTCAATCTATTGTTAAATCAAAGCGAGCGCATGTCTCAACATAGTGATCATAACAGGCACGTGCTTTGACATAGTTTAAATGAGACACATTGCTTCAACATAGTTTCAATGACTTATCAACATGAATTAAAAAATTTGAGTACATGGAATTGACTTGAAGGAGTCTACAAAAATGTTTGAAAAGACTTTAATGACCATACAGTTGAAAACAGAATTTGAAACTTGATTAGAGCTGTCATGCAAATGGCAGGCAGACTAATAGATGGATAAATCAATAAACCAAGTGTGCATTCTTATAAGTAGCTAAAGCTCCTAATAAATTATTGGAAAGAAATAAATTATAAAATATAGAGAGGATTAAAAAACTGCAAACTCTGGTTTGAAAAATGAAAAGGATCAATGGGAAGAGATCAGAGCAGCAGCACAAGTTTTAAATGACGATGAAAAATGTGAAAAAATAGGCTGGAATCATGTAAATAGGTACAAGCAATCAACAACAACAACATGCTGATGGATTGACACCTGATGATTGAACCGGCCTAATGACCAGCCCTGCTGCAGGAGATGTCATCCAAGGAGAAGATTGCAATTGAGGATGTAACCAAGTTGACGAAGGCCAAGGGACTTCGGTGCAAAAGGCTTAGTGATGTTATCTGCACAAGCCTAGGGAGCCCTCCTGCTGAAGCAGACGAAAGCCGATGAACAGCAGCAACATGGTGTCATCTGCATGCTTCGCTGCTGCTTGGAGAAATCTCGGAGTCTCTATGGATGGACATGGCCAGACAAGGGAGAGTCATCCACTAAGGCCTAGTAATGCTGGGATGCTAGCCGTGTGCAATGCGGGCTTGTATCACGGTCCAGGGTTCATTCTAGACTTAAAAAAGGGCAGGGTGCTAAGGCTAAAAAGGGCACATTATCAAAAAAGGGCACTTAATTTTCAAAAAGGATTTTTTCTATAAAGAAATGAGGAGTTCTTTTTGAAGTTCCTTAACCCTTTACAAGATTTAAATTTTCTTTGCTGGCGCATTTTCGGGTGTCAGGGCACGCGATCAGGATCAGAGGGCAGCGGGGTGGAAATTTTTCATCAAAAGGGCAAATGGGGCGGTGCGCCCCATAAACCCCGCCTAAAATGAACCCTGACGGTCGTGTGGAATTGAAACCAGCGGAGGAATGAAGCCCATCACAGTGCATCAGGCAGTCAGGTTATATGAAACTCTGTGAGCTGTTTCTTATTAAATTTATTTGGGCTAGTGCTGTTTTTTTTAGTCCTTAAATAAATCATTTGTTCTATAGTGATTTATAACTGTTAATTTTTTTTCTATGCATGCTATCGTATGTACAAAAAATTTTGGATTTTTGAAATTTTGACTTCGGATTCCTTTAGGACCATCAAGAAGTAGAGTAGGAATGTCTCTAAGACTCCTCTGTCTTCATCAATAAAATTCGGTTCAAAACTTTAAAAGTTCCACACTTTCTGTGCCTCTACGTCCTAAAATGGTTGGATCAATTGAAAAAACACCAAGAATAAAACTTTTCTCAAATGTTGTGTCCAATCTGAAAATACCATTAAAAACAGGGATTTCCATTGCACATTTCAAAGTTGACTTCTATGGCATAGTTTTGTTTGGAAGTGGAATACACATAAAAACCCCTCACATAAAAGCACAATAATTCTTCCATTGACAGTACTCTGTCAGATTTCTATTTTAGAAGTCGAATTTGTTATAGCAGGGTTCGACGTATTAACAAGTTTTTCAGTTTATTCATGAAATTCTTGATGCACTCTTTAACTAAATCGTTATAACTACTGTATATGCTTCTATTTATACGACATAATAAAAAAGTAATTTTTTTTTTATTCCCTGTAAAATTGTGGCCAGAAATTCAAGTGTTCAATCTTATTTTATAAATTTAATTTACAAGTAAGATTACTTAAGAGCAGATATCTATGTTCTCTTCCAATGCAGTAAATTTACCGTAATTTATTTCCAAAATTTATAAGAATAAAACTGTTAATTCTAGAGTTAAGAAAGTTAAAGAATTTGTGAAACGCAAGTGGTTGGACCTTGAAATTCAATATCTGTTCAGCCAATTTTCATAGAACTTAAGACCTATAATTTACACTTATTAAAAGTAATCCTAATTAAAACTGTAATTAAGGAATTCTTTTAGTTGTTTTGAATGGGATGCTTTCTTAAACTGTGACAATATGCTACTACTAATTTAATTTATTAATAAATTCAGTGTAAGCTCTCCTCAATTAATGATAATAATTGCATCATAACATAAATTAAGCTTACGACTTTTTAAAATCCTAACTCTATAATTATCAATCTTTAACTTAAAATCGTATTTCTAAGACTAAATATTATTAGAAATGTCACCCAGGCAATTATTTAAATCTTATTCATAGGCCTTTTCAACAATTGCTCTTTTCATTTTCTTTTCCTTGTGTTCCCGTCTTTTCTCTCTGACGTGCTCACAGCGACCAATGCCAAGTGGGAGCGGAGGTCACAGGAAATCCCCGGTCGCAGGATGAAACGATAGTCATTGTTGAGCGAATCGTGAGTTTCAATTAGGGTGACCATATGTCCTGATTAATCGGGATTGTCTCGTTTTGAGGACACAAAAAATTATCCTGATTTTTTTCTTTCTTTGTTTTCAACTGCAAATAAACACATTTTTATTTGTAATGAACACATTATTTGTAATATTGTTTTATTTGAAATTATTAATGTATTCCAAAATAAACTTTTATTGTGAACTTGTTTTTTGGTGTCCCACTTGCAGCTGTTGAAATTATGATCACCCTAGTTTCGAGGAGCACACAAAAGTGAACAAATGAGAGGCAGAGAAACTGATTGAAGGGGGGGGGGGGAATCTCAAAACTAAAGCAAGAGAATAAAAGAGGCAGTAGCAGGGGAAAAGATATCATAATGCTCACATAAATGAGATAGATCACATCTTTGAATTCGAGAGGTTGCGTGTCGTCAGACATTCATTCCTCACTTGTTCGCTTTCGTTTCTTGTTTCGTCTATTGTAACAACACGACAGATGACAAGAGGAATAGAGACAAGCAGATAATCGAGAAAGGACAGTCATAGTGATGACTGATATCGAATGTGGACTGTGATACAAAATAACAAAACCATGACAAGCTGACATAAACAGGTGCTGAAAATCATCGTAGACAGGAGCTGCGACTCTTCAGACGTGGGAGTAACAAGCCAGAAGCAGAGCGAGCAGTAAGCCTACGGTGGTGAGAGCGGCATGTCTACACTGGCGGTAATGGCAAACCGATGGCGAGTAATGTAAATCGATGGCAAACTGGTGGGAGCCACGAGCAAATGGTGGCTGGAGTGAAGATTCAACGTCAGCGAGCAACTATAAATTCGAAGAGACGATAAGAGCGAAATTAAGCATAAGAGCAGAATTTTCATGAACTCAACATCATTCTTCATGATACAGCATACTACATTCCGCAAGTGATCAAGTTAAAACACATGGTGCTTCAAGAGAATTAAAGATAAGTACACAATTTTGAGATCTCCAATATAAAAGTATAACTGGGCCCTCGCGATCAAAGTGCTACGAATCATAACGTAAAATGAATAAACGTATCAAAGTTAATATAATGATTAAGCAGGACTATTCATTTTGAATTTATTGTGATAAGAAAAGAATATTTTAATTTGCATTAATTGATATTACAGTAAGTGTTAAAGAGCAACTGTTCTGAGTAGATTTTGTTGAACTTTTAAGTTGCATATCATAAAGCCTTTTAATCAATACTAACCCATTTTAATCATTTACGCATTTATTACATGCATAATTTGAGTAAATTATTCATTTATAGCTTAATTATTGAATCCTTTTTCTTTATTACTTAACTGCTTAGTCATAAATAGATTAACTGGGTGACATTTCTTCTCATTAAGAAGGTCTTTTAAAAGAATATACATATATTGCGGCACAACCATTTTACTAAAAGAATATACTACTATACGATCATTGATAATTAGGCAGACACAAGATAATGAACTGGGGTCGGGTTTCTACATGAAAAACAACGTTGTCTATTAGGGTAGGAATCGTATATCGTCACAGCCAATTTCTTGCGTAATATCTTGAACTTCTAAGGTCATTACTGTTGATTATTTTAGAAATTTAAATGATCAACCCTAGAAAAAGGTGGTTGCGTCACAAAATGAAGTTAACGATGTCAATCAAGAAAAATATGAATCTAAGGTCTCCACCTTAGGGAAGAAATTGTCTGCATTGTTGCCTGCTGTTCCTATTTCTAAGGTCGTTAACCTAATCAACCCTTTCAGTACCTGTGTCCATTACAATGGACATACATGACTTTTATGTATATGGCTCTTAAATTCATGTGCAAGTATTTTTTACATATTTCTAGGTTTTCTATTAGTTTATTACTTTATAAAAATTATTTTTAAAGATACCAATCTCCATTGTGAAGAACGTAAGTAGGTGATATATGGTCGTAAATCGCAATTTTAAATTATTGCATTTTTATCATTAGTACATGTTATTTAGCAATTTTCAAGCAAGGAAAAAATTCTGCCATTAAAAGAAAAAATTCGGGTCTGAAATGGTTAACAACGCATACCCATTAGTTAAAAACAAGTCTTCTCACACCTTTAATAAAGACGAGATGAATGTACAAGTAAAAGGTCTGAAATTCTCTTCTTCCAACAGACGTAATCCAGTCGAACAACTAATTGCTGACTTCGAAACTGGCATCCGATATCCGGATGATTCTACCAAAGTGTTCATTTGAAATGCTTGCAAGTTTACAGATTGAAGGCAATTTAGCCGATAAGAAGTATTCACACTTCCAATTCACAAAAAAAAGAAAGAAAAAAAAAGTACAGTGTTATTAAAGGCTTAAAGGAAAAGACTTTTTACCTTAAAGCTGACAAAGGCAACACTTTAGTTATTTTAGATAAACCTGACTATATTAGTAGAATAGAATCTCCAATCAACAGTGGTCCCTACACTAATGTCATAAAAAATCCATTATCTCAGTTTGTGAATAAATTTCACAAGTCAATTAGAGATTGCCCTTTACTGATTCCGAAGAAGGAGGCTTCCAAGTTTTTTTGTTCCCTAATCCACGCCTTCCTATATTATATTGTTTGCCTAAAATTCATAACCCAATGTCTCCAACATTAATTCTCCAAGTTACAAATTATCCAAGTTTCTTACTAATGAGTTCGGAAAATTTGATCATACATTCGATAGATTCTCAGTGAAAAACAGCTCCGTATTAATTTCAAAAATTAAGGATATTAAATTAAATGCAGGCAAAACACAGTGGTGCTTCACATAACGGACCTAATTCGTTACTGGGCGAAGTTCGTTATGCGAGACTCTTTTTTACATAGTAACGCATGGAAAAGAGTTTAATTCGTTCCTGAGACAAAAAAATTGGCGACAAACTCCTTAACAAGAAAAAGAACACTCACCTAATCCAATGCTTCCAATCTAATTTAAGCCTATTTTTATTTGCACAATAAATTTTCATCTCCTTCTGACTATAGATTTATTTATGGTTCATTGGAACTTTCAATGCTAAAATATGGCATGTAATATATCAAACGACTTGGAAAGAGGTGTCATGAATGAATATGACGTAAAATTAATGATTGTTGAACGTGTGAGCACGTGACCACAACAAAATGAACATGTGTGAGTGCACATGTTCTATTCGTTATGTGGGACTGTTTCGGGGCGAAAATTGGCTCGCGCAACGAACCACAACAAAACGAACACGTATGATTGCACGTGCTCGGTTCATTATGTGGGGCATGGTTCACTGCACGAGTCAATTTTCGCCCTGAATCCACGTTCATTATGCGGATTGTTCATTGTTCGAAGCATTCGTTATGCGAGGTACCACTGTAATAGTCTTCTTCGATGTTTTTTCCTTTTTTCTGTCGTTCCTGTTGATGTCACTATTACCGTAAGTTTCCTACAATCAAATCATCATATGAAGTTGAAAGCGATGGACTTTTCAAAATGCCCTCGTAGTATTACTAAAACCATCATCTAATTATACATATGATACCTCCCAACTACTCACGCGTTGGCGCAATGCGTGGAAAGGGATGGGGACTATGTCGAAAAGTGAATAGTGCATTACATAGAGGACAAATGTGAGTACCAGATACAAAAAGAATTTTGAAAATCAGTTAACAAATAAAGTTACAGCCATGAGGCATTACTTTTCAAAACACCCTCGTACATCATCATATGTATTTAGCACTTGTAAAATTAATATCCTTAGTTTAAATATAGAGCAATGAGGATTTTGTCTCCTGAAGCAATTGATTAATACTATGGCCATTAAAATTTTGAAATATGCATTCCACTTCATACACTTCATTTCTATTCTTAACATCTTGTTCCAGTTTTTCGAAATGTATACAATTAGGAAAAAAAAATTAGAAATCAGTAGTTAATTTACCTAAATATAAGTTGTCTTCCTCTGGGTCATTGAGTACCTGCAAAGATAAAATAAACATCATATTTTAATAGATGAAACAATTCTGACAGGTAGATCCAAAAACAAGAACCAGCTTTGTGTTTTATGTGTGTCGGAATGATTATGCCTCAACACTTCATCCAACTTATCAAACAGGGTAAAAGAAAAAGGTCTCAAAAGCATTTAAATGCATATACAAGAGCTTCTGTAGCTTTCATTAGTCTGAAAGACTGATAAACTTCTTTAAAGTTAAAAAAAAAAAAGTAATACTGTATTCAATTTTTTTCAAAAAAAAACAAAACAAAACATGAAGTAAAGTTTTTTCCTCATTTAAAAAGCAGTAGAAAAAAATGTTTCCAGTTCTTTTGGATTATTTTTAAAGATTATTTCCATCCTCCACACATTATCCAACGTACAGTCTATGAAAACTGTATCATATTCATAAAAATTTTCAGAAAGATACAAGGGTCACTTACAAAGTCATGGCAACTATTTTTTTTGCAGGTAAATGTATTGTTATACAGACATTTCATAATACACACATGAAAATACACAATGTACTTTACCAATAATGCCTGTAGACAAAGGAGAAGAATAAAAATTGGGGGAAAAAAAAATCTACCATAATGCTGTTGAACACAATAATTGCATGCACATCAACACATTAAGAACATATTAACCTTCGAAGTAATCTCCAAGGTAATCAACTGTTCGCTGTCATGATGAGGAAGGTGACGAATACCATCAGTTGCTCCATTATCCAATATGGTACCTTGAGTCACACTGTGTTGGCAATGTCTTCTTGTGTAGGGAAAGTTTCCCGCAAATGGAGCTTTCAATTTTGTTATCAAATCAAAATTGCGACAGATCGGACCAGTAAGGAGAAACCTAATATTTCCCGTCTCCAGTGCCGTAAACAGGTCTTAACAATGTCTGCTGAATGGGATGTTGCATTATCATGAAAGATGATTGAATTATTCAACAACTTGAGATGTTTATTCCTGATAGCCTTCTCAGATAAGTTGCATAGTAAGCTGCAGTAACAGTCTGACGATGGAGAACAAAATGACACCAAAGAATTCCTCGAATGTCATACACTAAAATGCCCATTAACTTCATTGGAAATGGATTTTGACGGACTGTATTTTTGAAGCAATCCTTGAGTCGTCATTCAGCAGACTGGCGTTTAAGCTCAGTTTCATAAGCCTTGGCCCCGGTTTCGTCAATGGCAAATGATCCTGTTAAACATGATGTCTCCTTCATGTTCTTATCGTTGCAGGTTATGTCAGTGCACGTGTACACTTTTGTTGTTCTGTTAGTGCATGTGGCGCCTCTTTGGCAGCAATTTTGCTCATGTGCAGATTGTGTCATAAAATTTTCTGCACAGTTGCCTGGTCAATACCCGTTTCTGTTGCCAACTCCTACAGAGACCATTATCTATCGTTCTCTACACCATCTAGCAGCAGCAATAAGTGCTGTACATCTCAATGTGATTCCTGCATATGTGAAGAATGTGAAGAATGTGTATTGCACTCTGAGATTCCACTGAAAAAAAAATAGTTGCCACGACTTTGTAAGTGACTCTCATATAAAAAGAAAACATCACTAAATGTGAATGAAAATCAAGGGAAATATAAAGGAAACCCTTGTTGAAAAGTAATTTTATTCACAAAGTAATTTTATATTCAATATGTATGTACAATTCAAAGACTTTATCCAAATTTATAAATTTAATTTTGTGGTTAAATGGTTTCCTTTTACTTTCCTTGTTCAGGAAGATCTTTAATCTAATGCAAATTTCCAAACATTTACCTCGATTAATTTGACCACATTTGGATGGTTTAACTTTTTTAAAATGGCTATTTCTCTATAAACTTTATCCAGTGGATTACTTGGGCCAGGACTTCCTCTTCTAACAGGTGCTAGTCGACCTATAGCAGCAAAGATTGGAAAAAAAAAAAGATATACAAAAAAAGTTTGTAATAAATGAAAAATGATATTAGAAATAAAATGGAGTAAAAAAAATATTTGTTTAAAACAATTTTATGCTTTAAATATTAAATAAAAATAAAAAATAAATAATTGACAAAATAATTAATAAATAATAAATAAAATCAAAATAAAATAAAAAGCTGACGTTTCGGATGGAGACTATCCTTTATCAAAGCAAAAAGGATAATTTTCTAAAGGCAATTAGAATATTAGAGAATTATCCTGAAGTTATGAAAGGAGTACTGAAGGACGACTTTATATATCGTTAGCAATAGTAAGACTGTATTGGCTGAAAGACTAGAAGAGAGAAAATGGGAGGACAGCAGATGAATTTGAAGACTTATTAGGATAGGACAGAAAGGAGGACAAATAGGAGGTAATAAGAGGGCGGCGAGAAAACTGCAATAGGATAACACATACAAAATTAAAATTATAAAAAAGGTTAGGAATGATAGGGTGTTTAGCAAAACGATTTCGTAAAATTCCCTGAATTTTCCTTTATTTTTCCTGATCATCAAAGCAAAAAAAAAAGGGCTATCTTGATAGAATATTATTGACATTGTTCAAATTTTTCAGATTTTATTATTCCCTGACTGTTCCCGGTTACAAAAATTTTTTGATAATTCCCAGTCACTAGTCACCCTGTAAAATAGCACCGCATAAAAAAGGTCACTAAAATAAAAGAGTACAGAAAGCCTACGAAAAAAAGAGAGTACGGGGACGGAAACAAAATGAACATAGAAGTACGAAAAATATGAAAGAACATTAAAAAGAATAACTGAGAAAAGAAAAAGAAAAGGGCCCAGAGAGCCTATGACAAATTAGGAAATAGCTGAAGTTGGAGAGGAATAATTAAAAGACTTTATGATGTGCCGATGTCTGTTTTCCCGAATGTGCCAATCTCAGAAACCGTGGAATGTCTTCAAACAGTTTTGAAGGACAATGACTTCGATAATCAACTAATTAAGGAATTCATTATACTAACAAGACTGGTGGTCAACAACAATTTTTTCCAATTCCAGGGGGAATATTTCCAGATGACTGATAATTATGTCTGTATCCGAGTGGCTGGTTTGATATCTGTGCAGTCCAGTAGCAAATTCAATATCATGGCTCCTGTTGGTGCTAGTGCCCATTCTATGCAGTATCCAGATTGTAATCCAATGGGACATGTGGGATAAAACTGAATGGGCTGTTCAGACAACCATCCACCAATTAACAGCAGCTCTGGAATGCTTTCCTTGAGGCATGGGAAGATATTACAGTAAAATCCCGTTACAACGTACCTCACATTAACGTACATTTCAGAATAACGTACAAATTTCAAATCTCCGTCCCAAACGTAGGTATTTTAATGCTAAAAAGTTTCAGAATAACGTACCTCACATTAACGTACATTTCAGAATAACGTACTAATTTTACATTCCCTTGGTTAAATTATCCCTTCAGTACAACGTACATCGTTCATGTCTTGCTCTGATTGGTCAATGCAGCCCATGCAAAAGTTGCCACTGGGCCAATGGGCTAATTAAGCAGAGTTCACATTTCATTGGTTGGTCAGTGTAGCATATATAAACAGTTTTATTAAAGGAAAAGTTGGATATTTTAAAAGAGGTGGACAAAGGCACAAAACAGGTGTACATTGCGAAACATTTCGGAATCCCGAAGACTACACTATCGACCATAATCAAGGATCGTAACAAAGTTCAAACTCTAGCGAAAAAGTAAGAAAGCAGACAGCCATTACAGATTTTTTTTAAAAAAATCAATGTAATGCTACATATTGTATATGAAATAGTGTATTTGTATTGAATAAAACAAAATGCATTCATGTATTCTTATTTTTTTCTATGAATTGTTCACAAGCCCCCCCGGGCCCAGTTTTAGAATAACGTACACCTCAGAATAACGTACAAATTTCCAGGTCCCTTGAAGTACATTGTAACGGGGTTTTACTGTATTATTATTATTATTATTATACTTGTACAACAGTTCCAAGCACTTGGAATCCATATTTTTAGCCACATAAGAAACAAAGGACCTCATATAAGTGGTAAGCAGAAATCCAACCTACTGCAACAGTGAGTTGCAAATGGTCCAAGCTTTGCCAACACATGGTTTCACCATGTTTGAATCAACTCTGATAAAAAATTGACTACTGATGAGTGCCACAACCACTAATTTGCTGTTTCAGAGATGTTCAGTACAAGACATCTGGCCATCAGAATTTGGCTTTAATCAAAATCAGAAAAATCTATTTGTAATGAATACTGATTGTGAGCCTTGATGTCACCTCTTCAATGACTTTGACAGCCGTTGCTGTGTCTCTCCAGGATGTGATCACTGTGTAAACTGGAAGCAGCTAAAATCTCTTGGCAGATTGGTGAAAAAATAATCTATTATCAAAGTCATTTTTATCCAGTGATGCTGCTAGGCATAATCAACGTGGAACTGCGCCACGCTGCCCCTCGGCGCTGCCCAAACGCAAGAAACTGAATCCAATAAATCCCAACAACATACAGCTTAAGTTTTCATTGTGGCCGGAATGATTAAAAGCCTAAACATTTTAATTAAACTACTGACTAACAAGGGAACCCCACATAGCCTAACCGCTTTAACAATGGAGTCCTTGTATGGCTATGTATGCTGAAATTTTTTTGTTTTCGCGGTTTATTTTGAAAGAAACACAATTTCGCACTCTCTCACTGTTTGTATTTTCTGTAAAAGAAGATGTATCAATTGTAATTATTATTAAATGGAATTTCAAGTCTATGGCATTTAAGTTTCCTTTCTTTTCCTTTAATTATTACACCATAATTCTTCCGGGAATTCTTATTTGATTTAATAATATATACAGGGTGGACCAAAAAAAACTCGCCACTGAAAATTTCTAAGTCCAATGGAAACAGTCCACAAAGGGGTGAGCAATTCTAGTCGATATTCAATTAAAAGATACAATGATCTAGAAAGTGTACAATTTGTGTGTTACGGTACTTAAGATTATGTTCACCTCATCTAGAAATCAAATCGTTCCATTTAACATTAACGCCTGCCTTAATTAATGGTAGCATTCTTCCTTCTAGAATCGCTCACCCCTTTGTGGACCGTTTTCATTGGATTTAGAAATTTTCAGTGGCGAGTTTTTTTTTGGTCCACACTGTAAGTAGATCACTGAAATGCATGTACTTTTATTATCTTTGAAATAAGAATTTAGCTGCATTCAGTGCCCCTTTTAGATGTTCAGTGCCCCTTTCAGACGTTCAGTGCCTCATTGCCTTCGAGCATGCCATGCTGCCCTTTGATTCTATAGCCATCACTGTTATCAGATTTTTACAATAAAGTTGATAATTGAATTGTTTAAGTCCATTCAAACTGACTAGAGATCATATTGATTGATTAACTGACAGAAAAATATTTAAAATTGAATTACCAAAAACACCAGCCTTTCTCATGAGTTTTTTCTTAGATAAAATTTTCATTGCCTGAAAAACAAATTAATCATTGCCATGATTAATATATATATTTACTGCCTAGTTTACAGTTGAACCACACAGCATTTTAGATAGTTTTGTGTTCACACTTGAATGAGTTTTCTACAACTCGAACCAAGATGGGACTTTTGGACAACTTAAAACTGATGAAGTTGAATGTGGCCTTACAAAACTATCCATTTCATGCCAGTCAAGTTGTTTATTGCAAAACCTCTTTATTTCATACAGGGTATGTTTGTTTAATGCAGGTTTAATGCAATGAAAGTGACGAAGTTCACATAAATGTGTTTGTTTATTTTACTGGACTGACTATTCCAATTTGCAATTGCCAGTGACACACACACAATTACGCTTCATCGCCCAATGAAACAGATGAAACTTACGAAACAGTATTAGAGAAAGCAAGCAGCATTTTAGCTCAAACAAGAATGAAATTTTCGTGCTAGTAAGGTTTGAAATCATTTTGAAAACATAATTTAATGAAAATATTGTGCTTGTCATCTCGTTATTTACTGTGAGCATTAGAAGGCATACATTACTATTGTCGACTGCCTGCTTGAAAGCACTCATTTTCACGAAATTATTTATATGAGGGTTGGTTGAAAAGTAATGCTTCCATGGCTGCAACTGATTTTTTATTTGTTAACCGATTTTCAAAAATTTAATTTTACCTGATACTTACATTTGTCCTCTATGTAATGCACTATTCACTTTTCGACATAGTTCCCATCCCTTTCCATGCACTGCACCAAAAATCAGTTAACAAATAAAAAAGTTACAGCCATGGAGGCAGTACTTTTCGACCAACCCTCGCATATCGTCTGTCTGATGTCTTTCATGGCATTGTGATTCATCTTTATGGTTAGTCATACATCGTCACATTCACCGCAATAAAGAATCACACCCACAGTTAAATATTGGGTTACTTCAGAAATAATTTATTTTATTAAATTATTAAAAAGTATGATATTAACGACATATATATAATCCACAATAATAAATATTATTCATAATTTAGAGTATTGAAAATAAAAAAAAAAACAACATTATATTATTCTATAGTCTGCAGATCAAACTTGAGCCCTGTTCCAACCTGTATCTGCGCACGACGTCCCTGACACATCATCTATTATGTCTTTCACGTCTGGTTATTGTAGCAACCATGCTTATTCCCACAACTGGCATTCGTCCATGGTTATCTAAGCAATCACTTATTGTAACATTCTGAATTTTCAGTAAAATAGGTCAGGGCTCAAGATCTGATCTGCAGACTATGGATAGTCTTTTTTTTTCCAAATACAAACTCTAAATTACTGTAGTTAAGTTATATAAGATGGTCAGATTTATACTGTTAGCAATTTATTAGCCAAATCTAATTAATTTTAATAAAGAATATTTGAAATCTGAATAATTTTCAGATCATGTAATGATTTCAACAAATTATTTATTAACAATAAAAATTTATGTTAAAAATAAAGGATTTTTGAACAATAAATCCAAAAAGTAATTGGACACTCCCTGACATTATAGTGGTGGCATAATGCTGTAGGGGTGTTTCACATACTACTGTGTTGGAACACTGGTTGTTTTGCGTGGTAACACGAACCCAGACTCGTACAGTAAAATTCTGGACAATGACGCGCTCCCAGCACTAAGGTGTTATTACAAAATGAATTCCTGTTACCTTCCAAGATGACAATGCCACATGTTATGTTGCTTCTACTATCACGAAATGATATGAAGTATCAGCAACAGGGTTCAAAGCTAGAACTGGCCTGTACAGAACTCAAATCTCAAACACATTGAGCATCTTTGAAACCAGTCAGAACAGTGGATAAAATCTCCATTATCTACAAGTGTGAGATTTTTGCAAGAGGAATGGTGGAAAATTCCAATGGATATCCTCCACAAGTTAGTTTTGAGCATGACTCAGAGGGCAGCTGCTGTTACAGCTGCAAGAGATAGCATCACCATGTTTTGACAGTTCAAAAATCCCAGGCAAACATTTTATGTGGAAGTCCAATTACTTTTTGGTTGTGGTGTATAATTCATTTGAACTTAACTAACTTGGATTATTCTGGCTTTTATGACCAACAAGGAAGCAAAATTCTCAAGAGTTGAGAACTGACTACAAGATATGAGCAATTGTCAAGGAACTGAGAAGGGAAACACAGAAGTGACAAGAAAAGAAATAGAAATGTGAAGTTTCATCTTCAAAAAACAGATAATTAAAATACAATAACTGGCTGGACCTTGAGACACAATTGCATCTGAAATTGCAGCTATGGTAACAGCTCTCAAAACATGACAATTTTCAAACTTTCTTACTGCGATGATTATTTTCTATAAAACACAAAGACACTGGAACCGGAGCTTCCTTTGCATTTAATTTTTGGTACCTGAGCTTCAGATACTTTACATATCACATTTGTTCATCTTTCACTTAAGACTGTAATTTGTACAAAATAATATCTGCAGTATCAATTATCATTAAAAAACGAATTTTTTAAAAATAAAGACAAAATTTCTAATAAAATTCTTAGGAATTATTTTGACATTCAAAGAAGCACAGATAATGCTCAATTTAGAATCATTCACCTTTATAACAAAGGTTCATAAACTCTTAAAAAAAACAGTTGTTAAGTCTGTATTTCATAAATCAGGTACTCTATTATAAGTCCGCTATTTTCCCCTAAAACCAAAGTTTGAACAGCACCCAACAGTGGTCATAGATGAAATTTTTTTTCCTGCATTTAAATGTAAATAAAAAGAAATGATTAGGCTTACTAAAGACCGTAAAATAAAAAATATCTTACATAATGGACATCTTCCTCTTCATTATATGCCAATTTAACAATACCAAAGGAACCCTGTTTAAAAGAATTTAAAATGAAGGGCTTATTAAAAATTATATTTTTATTCTTATTTTGCACATTTCTTTTAACAATATAAACAAATAATACTCTAAAAAGCAATTTTGTTGTCCAGTTTATGTAATACTGTAGCAATTTTTTATAAAAAAGTTAGATGAAAAAAAAAAAAAAATCAATATAATACAGTAACAGAGTTGCTAATAAACGGTGAAAGTTATTTTTTTCCCCTTTTGTTTGTAAAACCAATATTAATCTCTTTAGCTGAAATTCGTGAAATTTAAGATAATTAATAAATTCTATAAAATATAATTCTAGATTGTAAGGAATTAGTTAAAGTACTTTAATGGCTTTAAGTTTTTGTATAATTACAGTGACCATATATAACAATAACCGAAACGATCACATTAAGCGGCACCTACCGTATGATGTGAGAGGTATGATGTAAAAAATTCTCCTAAGACCCATTTTTTCAATTAAAATTTTAAATCCTTCTTGCCTTCATAGATTCAAAAACTTCAATTGCTCAATTGCCTTGGCATATTTGAATTTTTTGAATCTTGTCTATTAATGGTTCCTTGGTACCAATGGTCTTAAATTGTAAATAGTTTATTTTTCCTTCCTTTAAATGATTTAATTGCAAGTTTTTAATAATTAACATTCACTCGCTTAAACAAGGGAAACATATATTACAAATTATAAAATAGGACCACTACAACAAAAAATTTATGAAAAAATCAATACGAAAAACCCACCCTCTAGCTAAAATTATCAATGGACCATTAATTGATTTACCCTCTCCATAAGATTTATTTTCATTTATTTTTTTATACCTCACTTTTATTTTCTTTATTTCGGTTAAAAGGATAATTATTTTAGAAACATAACAAAGAATTATTTCAAATAAACTTATACCCATGATTAGCTCTCTTAACATTTACCGTAATTTTCGGCAGTAGCGCCGCGGCGTCTCTGTTAATAAAAGTGAAAAATTTGGCGTGTGCGGCATATCAGCCGCGGCGGCACTACTGTCGGAGATTTTACAAAAATTAAAAAAAAAAAAAAAAATTCTACCCACGATTTTAGGCCTACGTTATATCGTTCTCTCAACGATATAAAATGAGTAGTGACAATATATTACTTGATTTATATTTATTGATGAATTTATCGATGAATTCACATCTTTTTAATTAAAAATTCACTCCGATAGCGATCGAGCGTGAGCGTTCATCGACAGTGGCGGATTGAACCACCGGGTCACCGGGAAAAAACCCGGTGGGCCGGACGGATGCCTTTACTTTCTCGTGATTGAGGGCTGATTTTTCCCGGTATGATTTAGATTGCCAGTCTGCCCATGTTCATCGATCAACGTGTGCACTGCATTTAAAAACTTCCCGCCCTTATCGTTCACTACACAACCAACATTATCAACTTTCAAATCTAATCAAGTTCAAGCGCGCCTGATCGCTTTCACCACTTTCGCTTCGCAATAATGACCGACAGTGAAAGCGTATCCCATCTCGAAGTCAGATCCGAATGCGTTTATAGTTTTGTAATGAATCTGAAGGCACAAAACACATCAGGATACATGGTTTTTTTTAGGATAAATCTTCCCTTTTAGGTGACGGCGACGTCGCGCACTCGCTCGCTCCCGCTACACAACGGCCAACTCCTGCAGCCAGCTTATGATTGTAGCGCACACACGCACACGGGTATACAGAAAATGGCAAACGAAATTTGTATTTAAGGAGAACAAGTTGCCTGTTGGCGCATTTCTTTTCTGTTTTTTAATTAAAATTTTTTATAGCTGGATACATGGTAGGGGCGAAGGAGCTGAAGATAAAAGCGAAGATTGTTTTATATTTTTTATTTTTTTAAATTTTTTCTCTTAGGTTTCGAATTTTCTTTAAAGTTTCGTTTTTCTCGTACGTAGATTTTTGCGTTTTAATGCTCGGGGCTGACTATCAGAAAGATTCACGAGCACGTGCGCGGGGCTAAACGGGCACGAGAACGCTCGAGAGGTGTTATAAACACCAGTATTTTATTATATATTATTTATTATTATTATTATTATTATTATTATTATTATTATTATTATTATTATAAGCAAGGGCACGGTGGAGTATATCTTCACCATGAGCAGAGTATGTTTCAAATTCGTCAAAGCGATGTGCAAGCTATACAGCAGCTTTTAAACTAACCGCCAAGATTGAAAAGGCCTAAGAGCAATCGTGCAGCAGCGAGGCAATTGACGAAAAATGTATTCGGTGCTGGAGGAAATGTATGCAGAAATATATTATATGTACGAAATTAAAAATTTTTTCCCACTCAGATGCATATTACTTTTATTTTAGCTTATACAAAAACTGTTTTTAGATTACCGATTGTGTGTGTGGTGGGGGGGGGGGGTATCGGCCGCCGCGGCATTACTGTCTGAGATTTTACATTTATGTTAAATTTTTGCTGCTGCGGCGTATCAGCCGCCACGGCGTTACTGCTGAAAATTACGGTATAATTAAAAAAAAAATTGTTTTCTATAATTCAGAGGTTTTTCAACAGCAGATTACATTATTAGTTAACAACGAATAATTAATGTGATTAATTAATAACCATGGCCCTTGATTTTAAAGAATGATGTAATTGCTTAATAATAAAATTCTGTAATTTGAGCAACAAATTATGCCAATTCAAAAATACACAAACATAGCTGTCAGAAAAAAAAATTAATTACAGAATTAAAAATTAATTACAGAGGAAAAATTACTACAAAATTTCACAATTTAAAATAATAAGATAGTTTATTTACAACCAAACTGTAGTGATTTTTCCTCTCTCCATTTTTCATTAGGTCTTCTTCATGTTACATGCAGATATTGAAATTGCACAGTTCACGAAATGTGCTTCGGCTCGATGGCTGAGAGCAGCTGATACGCAGGTCTTATCGCTTTCACGACTAGAAAGTCACGGGTTCGAATCCTGCCAAAGGTATGGAAGTTTGTGGTTGTCCCTTTACTAAAAAGCTTGGAAGACCAAGCAAAGCCTCAGTTGGCCATCTCCTGCTAGGTTAAATATCAAATAGATTCAATGGAGGGTATTTTTTACTTTACATACACATATACAAAGTGTCTCACCTAAAGTGAACTAATAGCCAAATTCTAAAATACAAATCTGACAGAGTACTTTCAATGGAAGAATTATTGTACTTTTATGTGAAGGGATTTTATGTGTATTCTATTCCAAAAAAATCAATGCCATTTTTGAATATAGAAATCAAATTTGAAATATGCAATGGAAACCTTTATTTTTAATAAAATTTCCAGATTGTACACAATATTTGAGAAATGTTTTTTTCTTGGCATTTTTTCAATTGATCCAATCGTTTAGGAGATAAGAGTCGGTGAAAGCGTGGAGTGTTTGCATTTAAAGGCAAAAACAGAAGTTGTTCATAAATATAATGGATTATAAAATGGAGTGTAATGTTTTTATTTGAACATAACATTTTTACCAGAATGCAAACAATGGTTGTATAATAAATGGTGTTACAATAAATGTTCAAACACATGTCCTTCTTGGTCTATGTTTTTTGCCTTTCTTTAAATCCAAACACACCACACTTTTGCTGCCTGTATCTTCTAAATGGTTGGATAAAAAAAAACCCACCAAGAATAAAACATTTCTCAAATGTTGTGCACAATCTGAAAATACCATTAAAAAAGAGGTTTCCATTGCACATTTCAGAGTTGACTTCCATATTCAAAAATGGCATAGTTTTTTTTGGAAACTGAATACATATAAAAATCCCTCACATAAAAAGACAATAATTCTTCCATTGAAAGTACTCTGTCAAATTTGTATTTTTTTCTCCCATTAGCAATCAGAAGATCAACATCTAGAAAGAAATGTCGCATTTTTTTCAGGATTTCTGAGTAGGATATGTATCATACAAGTTAAATGCAACATGATAGCAAATAATATTTTTAATCCTTTTGCACTTTCAATAAAGTAAAAAAATTCTCTTCTAAAATGTACAATAGGCACAATAAACATTAAAAAAAAAAAAAAAAAAAAAAAAAAAAAA
>JAHWFO010094570.1:884850-897591 GCA_023313115.1 Rhysida immarginata
AAACTTATACCCATGATTAGCTCTCTTAACATTTACCGTAATTTTCGACAGTAGCGCCGCGGCGTCTCTGTTAATAAAAGTGAAAATTTTGGCGTGTGCGGCATATCAGCCGCGGCGGCACTACTGTCGGAGATTTTACAAAAATTAAAAAAAAAAAAAAAATTCTACCCACGATTTTAGGCCTACGTTATATCGTTCTCTCAACGATATAAAATGAGTAGTGACAATATATTACTTGATTTATATTTATTGATGAATTCACATCTTTTTAATTAAAAATTCACTCCGATAGCGATCGAGCGTGAGCGTTCATCGACAGTGGCGGATTGAACCACCGGGTCACCGGGAAAAAACCCGGTGGGCCGGACGGATGCCTTTACTTTCTCGTGATTGAGGGCTGATTTTTCCCGGTATGATTTAGATTGCCAGTCCGCCCATGTTCATCGATCAACGTGAGCACTGCATTTAAAAACTTCCCGCCCTTATCGTTCACTACACAACCAACATTATCAACTTTCAAATCTAATCAAGTTCAAGCACGCCTGATCACTTTCACCACTTTCGCTTCGCAATAATGACAGACAGTGAAAGCGTATCCCATCTCGAAGTCAGATCCGAATGCGTTTATAGTTTTGTAATGAATCTGAAGGCACAAAACACGTCAGGATACATGGTTTTTTTTAGGATAAATCTTCCCTTTTAGGTGACGGCGACGTCGCGCACTCGCTCGCTCCCGCTACACAACGGCCAACTCCTGCAGCCAGCTTATGATTGTAGCGCACACACGCACACGGGTATACAGAAAATGGCAAACGAAATTTGTATTTAAGGAGAACAAGTTGCCTGTTGGCGCATTTCTTTTCTGTTTTTTAATTAAAATTTTTTATAGCTGGATACATGGTAGGGGCGAAGGAGCTGAAGATAAAAGCGAAGATTGTTTTATATTTTTTATTTTTTTAAATTTTTTCTCTTAGGTTTCGAATTTTCTTTAAAGTTTCGTTTTTCTCGTACGTAGATTTTTGCGTTTTAATGCTCGGGGCTGACTATCAGAAAGATTCACGAGCACGTGCGCGGGGCTAAACGGGCACGAGAACGCTCGAGAGGTGTTATAAACACCAGTATTTTATTATATATTATTTATTATTATTATTATTATTATTATTATTATTATTATTATTATAAGCAAGGGCACGGTGGAGTATATCTTCACCATGAGCAGAGTATGTTTCAAATTCGCCAAAGCGATGTGCAAGCTATACAGCAGCTTTTAAACTAACCGCCAAGATTGAAAAGGCCTAAGAGCAATCGTGCAGCAGCGAGGCAATTGACGAAAAATGTATTCGGTGCTGGAGGAAATGTATGCAGAAATATATTATATGTACGAAATTAAAAATTTTTTCCCACTCAGATGCATATTACTTTTATTTTAGCTTATACAAAAACTGTTTTTAGATTACCGATTGTGTGTGTGGTGGGGGGGGGGGGTATCGGCCGCCGCGGCATTACTGTCTGAGATTTTACATTTATGTTAAATTTTTGCTGCTGCGGCGTATCAGCCGCCACGGCGTTACTGCTGAAAATTACGGTATAATTAAAAAAAAAATTGTTTTCTATAATTCAGAGGTTTTTCAACAGCAGATTACATTATTAGTTAACAACGAATAATTAATGTGATTAATTAATAACCATGGCCCTTGATTTTAAAGAATGATGTAATTGCTTAATAATAAAATTCTGTAATTTGAGCAACAAATTATGCCAATTCAAAAATACACAAACATAGCTGTCAGAAAAAAAAATTAATTACAGAATTAAAAATTAATTACAGAGGAAAAATTACTACAAAATTTCACAATTTAAAATAATAAGATAGTTTATTTACAACCAAACTGTAGTGATTTTTCCTCTCTCCATTTTTCATTAGGTCTTCTTCATGTTACATGCAGATATTGAAATTGCACAGTTCACGAAATGTGCTTCGGCTCGGTGGCTGAGAGCAGCTGATACGCAGGTCTTATCGCTCTCACGACTAGAAAGTCACGGGTTCGAATCCTGCCAAAGGTATGGAAGTTTGTGGTTGTCCCTTTACTAAAAAGCTTGGAAGACCAAGCAAAGCCTCAGTTGGCCATCTCCTGCTAGGTTAAATATCAAATAGATTCAATGGAGGGTATTTTTTACTTTACGTACACATATACAAAGTGTCTCACCTAAAGTGAACTAATAGCCAAATTCTAAAATACAAATCTGACAGAGTACTTTCAATGGAAGAATTATTGTACTTTTATGTGAAGGGATTTTATGTGTATTCTATTCCAAAAAAATCAATGCCATTTTTGAATATAGAAATCAAATTTGAAATATGCAATGGAAACCTTTATTTTTAATAAAATTTCCAGATTGTACACAATATTTGAGAAATGTTTTTTTCTTGGCATTTTTTCAATTGATCCAATCGTTTAGGAGATAAGAGTCGGTGAAAGCGTGGAGTGTTTGCATTTAAAGGCAAAAACAGAAGTTGTTCATAAATATAATGGATTATAAAATGGAGTGTAATGTTTTTATTTGAACATAACATTTTTACCAAAATGCAAACAATGGTTGTATAATAAATGGTGTTACAATAAATGTTCAAACATATGTCCTTCTTGGTCTATGTTTTTTGCCTTTCTTTAAATCCAAACACACCACACTTTTGCTGCCTGTATCTTCTAAATGGTTGGATAAAAAAAAACCCACCAAGAATAAAACATTTCTCAAATGTTGTGCACAATCTGAAAATACCATTAAAAAAGAGGTTTCCATTGCACATTTCAGAGTTGACTTCCATATTCAAAAATGGCATAGTTTTTTTTGGAAACTGAATACATATAAAAATCCATCACATAAAAAGACAATAATTCTTCCATTGAAAGTACTCTGTCAAATTTGTATTTTTTTCTCCCATTAGCAATCAGAAGATCAACATCTAGAAAGAAATGTCGCATTTTTTTCAGGATTTCTGAGTAGGATATGTATCATACAAGTTAAATGCAACATGATAGCAAATAATATTTTTAATCCTTTTGCACTTTCAATAAAGTAAAAAAATTCTCTTCTAAAATGTACAATAGGCACAATAAACATTAAAAAAAAAAAAAAAAAAAAAAAAAAAAAAAAAAAAAAAAAAAAAAAAGGCAAATATGGCATTTTGCCTTAACATCTGAGCCCTAATTATTATTATTAATTTTATTGCACCTGCAAAGATAATACAGAATATGTCAAAAATACAATAAAAGTATATAAAATAAAATTTGCAATATATAAATTATAGATCCCAGAAATGAAATGAGCAGAAACCATTGTGTACATTTTACGAACTGTATTTCATGGAATGAACAAAAATTTGCACATTTTGTTAATTGTGCGATTTCACTATCTGTACATAACAATGAAAAATGGATAAAAAAACCAGTTGCCTCCACTGATGAATTTATATTTGTTCACAGCATTTTTCTATTCATAGATCATTTTAAAAGATTTTTTATTATAAAACTTTGTTTAATTTAACTGAGTACTGTAATTAGTAAATTTCGTCCAATGGTTTACTTATCCAAATCTTTAACACTTTAATCCAAACTTTAACACTGATGTAAATTTAATGATTCCATATTATTTATTTTAACAATATTACAAATTAAAACATGAAAAATAGTAGCAAAATAACTATAAATTCATACCTGTCCGATTTCATCTTTCAACTTATACTGATTTAATTGAGTATAGTTATCATGTGGTTCTATTGATACTCTACGACATTCTTTAAGATGCCTTTTCAGATGCGGCGAGGTACTTGGTGATCCATATGGTGAAAAAGGAAGTGATGGATAAATTGGACGGTCCAAATTGGTATTCATTATAGTAACACTTTTACTAGAAAGAAAAGGGTATGATTTGCGAGAAGATGATGGTGGAGAAGCTGAATGCTTAGATGAGGTTGAGTCTAAAGAATAACTACAGCTGCCTATTGATGATGTAGAAGAAAAGCAACTTAACTCTCGATTGGCATCATCTAAGGAATCAGAACTATGAATAATATTGAGAGGTTGTGTAGTTTCTGAAGCAGTCACTGGAGAACTAGAAATGGGCATGTTCCTTGTACAAGAGTCTTCAAGTTTTTCTGGCTCATTCCTATCAGTTACTGTATTTTCAGCATTTTCACTATTTTCAGTTTTGACAAAATCATGTATCCCATTATAAAAATCCTCAGGTTTTCCTAGACTATTAATTTCTTCTGTTAATTTTAAACCTGAAAATTTATTACTAAGCTTATTGCCTAATGTATTATCACATTTGTAAGAATTTGTCTTCTTATCTTCAGAAATGGAAAAGTCTGAATTGATGTTATCACAGTTAATGGCACTTGAGTTGCTTATTTTCATGCAACTGCATGTCACCTTTTGATCACCGATTCTTCTTTGACTATTCTCTACCCTTGTTTGGGCCAGTGCGTTATTTGCCTTCCACAGAGAGCTCCCTTCCTCTTCCTCCTCTTCTTCAACATTTTCATATCTACAGAGAATGACATAAGCAATGGAAAATGGAAATCAATACTGGAAAAAAATTATCTACTAGATAAAAACTTATTTATAAATATTTGTTTTTATGATATAGATTAAAAGAATAAATATTTATTAAAATGACTATATCCAGTAATTTAATCTTTAATACAGTAATTTAGCAAAACTTAAATTCAAATTATGACAACTACCTAGATTTCTCTGACTATTATAATGACCAATGAAAGTTAGTAAAGAATTAACTGACATGACATTAAAAAATTAAATGACATTTAAAATAAACTTTCTGGAAATGGGAAGCTACTTAAGTTTTAATTGTTTAAGATGTCAAAAGTTTTAATTGTTTAAGATAGTTCACAAATTCCATCAGATTACTCATTGAAGAAAAGCAATGCAAAGGAAAAAAAATTAAATCTAATCATATGAACAAATGTAAACAAAGATTAGAGGCAGAGTCAAATCAAAGAAAAATGAAAAGAGAGTTTTGTCTGGGTAGAAAAACAATGGACCTCTAAATTCAAAATAATTACGGTAATATGCCAAATTTAAGCAGGGGGGGGGGAAAAAAGCTCATACAAACAACCTTAGCATGTGAAATATTGACCCTCTGGTGAAAGCTGGCAACAGTAAAGTACAGGAAAACTAACCCTTTTTAACAGTTAATATAAAATTAAATTTAAAAAATTTTTATTCAAAAAAATGTGTAATTAAAAACATCAGTGCATGTTTAGAATTGTCTTACTGTATGAAGTACCAGGGCATATTAAAAAGTAATGCCTCCATGGCTGTAACTTTTTTATTTTTTAACCGATTTTCAAAATTCTTTTTGTATCTGATACTTACATTTGTCCTCTATGTAATGCACTATTCACTTTTCGACATAGTTCCCATCCCTTTCCACGCATTGCGCCAACGCGTGACTAGTCGGGTAAACCCGTCGAAGACGAATTCCAGGGTTGTTGTCCACACCAGGACCGAACGGCAGGTTTCACCTCGTCGTCAGAATGCAACTCATGCCCCTTAAGGTGCTCTTTCCTCTTTGGGAAGTGGTGAAAGTCGCAAGGTGCAAAGTCTTTCATTTTTGAACTGTAGGTGCTGCAACCCCCTCTGATGTGTGACGAGTGTGCAGACGGGCGTTATCGTACTGCAGAAGAGGATCCAAAGCTGCCATTCAATCCTCGTGTCGACAACAACCCCGGATTTCCTCTCTGACAGGTTCACCCAACTAGTCCACGCGTTGGTGTAATGCGTGGAAAGGAATGGGGACTATGTCGAAAAGTGAATAGTGCATTACATAGAGGACAAATGGAGGCATCAGATACAAAACGAATTTTGAAAATCAGTTAAAAAAAAAAAAAAAAGTTACAGCCATGGAGCCATTACTTTTCAATATGCCCTCGTATTATTATGACATTCAGGTCTTCCATCCCCCCCCCCCATCCTTTTTTAAGTTTTATTTAACCAATTTAAAAAAAGTGTTTAGATTAAACTAAAAAATTGCTAAAAGTGAAGAATAATAATTTAAAAATACAGTTTAAAAAAGTGAAGAGTTGAAGAGAAGAAATTGTTTGCATATCCACAATAGATTTTATTAATAAATATGTATGTACATTTCAACAGCTAAATAAATATGTATAAATAAAATCTATTGTGGTATGCGACCTATTGCTTCTCTTCAACTCTTTCTTCCCTTTGGTAAGTGTTCCAAAGTTTCTCATAAAGTTTATTTTTGCTTTACTTAATACAGTTTAACTTTCTGCAAACTAGGTGGGATGTGGCAATATCAAACTGCTTTGGTTTTACTGTGCTTACGGTATTTTCTTATTATTTCTTCCTCACATAGAAACATTATAACCTTTAGGGCTATCAGATATAAGTTAAACTTGGCTGGGACGCTTCTTGCCATTACAGGATACTCACTGGGACGTTGTAAAGTGCAGAATAAACGAGATTCAATGGAATACTTTATTTTCATATTGTATATTTATATACACTATTTACCGTAAGTCTAAAAACCTGGTAACATGTTCCGGGTAACTGGAACGGCCTGGTAGCCATAATAACCTTTAACGATTAAGCCTAAATATTAGGTCTGTTACTTTTCTATTTACAAGGGAACTACCTGGGCTCACTCAGAGCTTTTTGTCTGAAAATTTTTTTATAAATTCTTACCAGTGCCAATAGTAAAATCCCAAGTGCTTTTGCTTGGCATTAATTGGGAAGTTCGATTTTTCGATAGTTGAAAATCGAACATTTTGCTATTGTTTTGGTAATTTGTGTTTGTTATTTTGGTTAAAATGGATAAACAACAACACAGTAAAGGTGAGTAAATGTATTTTTAAATTAAAATAATGTATTTTTAGGTTATCTAAAGCGTCAAAGGAAAAGGGAAGCAAAAATGGACCCAGAAAAGTGCTTGAAATTTCTCGATAATTTAGTTGAATAATCGAACTTCCCGATTAATGCCAAGCAAAAGCACTTGGGGTTTTACTATTGGCACTGGTAAGAATTTATAAAAAAATTTTCAGACAAAAAGCACTGAGTGAGCCCAGGTAGTTCCCTTGTTAGTTCAAGGATGGTTAAAGTGTCCAGTAGAGATCCTTTCCATTACAACAGATGAGATTCAAGATAATAAAGTTTAAATAAAGTAAGTGTTCTACATATGTAAATAAAATTGATCCAACCCTTGATCAATCTGTAACCAAACAGGAATGGGTTGCCTTTTAAATATTCTATTTAGAACTATACGATCTGGCCATTCGTCACCGGACACCCCATACAAGTAAGTTAAACTGGGCCCTGCACAACATCAGTGTCATGTAGGGCAGCCATTCGCCGCAAAAACGTCTACAACCTTTCAGGGAAGACTTTACACCAATTTGTGATACATGTTGGCGGGAATCTTGCTCCATTCATCCTTCAAATTGGCAACAGCTCAGTGGTGTTCTTTGGGCGGCATGGCTGGCTCTCAACCAGCGCTCCAATTCGTCCCAAAGGTGTTCAATGGGATTGAGGTCTAGACTTTGGGCTGGCCAGTCAAGTATCCCCACATGCTAATGTCTGCTGTGTGACGGGAAACACTGTCGTGCTGAAACAGGTATGAGCCATTACCAAAGTGTTCCCACAATGTCGGTAGCGCAGAACAGCCCAGAACTGTTTGGAGTGGGTACCCAGCGCATGGGGCATGCCATTTCTGAGCTAGTTCAGGAATTCAACATTCCACGATCCACAATGTCTCAAGTGTACGGGGAATTTCTGTTAGAAGGCATTGACAATGCAACGGCAGCCCACAACTGCTTTCTGACTGTACCAACTACATTTGGCTAGAATTGTCCATTCTAACCAAAAAGCCGCAGCTCATGAAAGCACTGCCACATTCCATGTGGACACTTCTAGACCCACATCCAGCAGGTTGGTGTGGTATGCTTTACTATCTGGGGATTATGGTAATAGAAGATCCACCAGAGTACCAATGCTAATGTAACAACACCAGACATAGTGGATCACTTGTGGACTTTGGATGACTGGAAACAGTTGTGTGGTCCGACGAATCACTATTCTAGTTATATTAGGCTGATGGCAGAGTCTTGATGTGGCACAGATCCCGTGCACCGTGAAGGCTAATGGTGTTTTTTTTACAGGTGCTATTGCATGGCTTAGTTTGGATTTGTTGGTCCTCCTAGGCACATTTTTGAACAGCACATTACGTCTATTTCATGGACGTATGCCTATCCAATGATAACTTGGAGTATAATCCTCTATGTCATATGGAACGTGTTGGAGAGGTCCCTGTACACCTAAGATCAACCTATCACCAGAGGCTGTCTAGCCTCTTGTGGAGTCGATGCCATGGTCTAGTACTGCTCTTTGTTGGGCCAGAGGGTATTAGACTTATTTACTGAGCAGCCATCTATGAACTTTTGGCCTTTGAGTACATAAGATGAAAGAATAGGGTTCGGTTCTTTCAATATTGCTACAACCGGTCCGGTCATATCCGTCCAACTGTGCATCCGGTGTCACAGTTTCTGTTGGAAATCAGCATAACCACCACGTGATGGACCAGAAAACATAGAGAACCAGGTACCTTCTTCCAGTCCTCTATAGTCCAATTGCTGTGCTCCTTGGCCTGGTGTAAGTGCAGTTGGCGATGGCATGTCGTAATCGCAAGGACTCGCCTGGGGCGAAGGCTATGCAAAACCCTACACAGTTCGGTATGCTGAATAGTGTGCTGAGACACATTGTCTGGGTCACGACTATTGTAGCTGCTGGTGATCTGGGCCACTGTAGCCTTCGTTCACAGCGAACAATGCTTACTGGTCTTCACTCCCTTCTAGAATCAATGTACCGTGGACAGCAGACGGCAGAATGGCGACTTGTCGTTTCTCCATCCATACACCACTTTTGATAAGTACTCATAATGACTGCATGTGAACAGCCTACAAAATGTGCCATATACAAGATCGACATTCCGAAGCACCTGGTCACCATGACTTGTCTTTGTTGAGTCTGATCTTTCCCATGCTGTAGCCGAACACTCTACACTCAGAAACTCGGTTTACTGATAATTTATTTATGGCAGTATGAGTCGAGTTTGCGTCGTACATTTGTCTCAGGAGGTGGTCATAATGTAATGGCTCATCAGCGTATGAATAGTGAAAAGGGATCAGTGATTTCTGCAAATTTATAAGTAAGTAAATTATGTTAGAATGAGTATATTAATATGAGAGAACATGAAAATGGCTTAGTAACATATCTAAATGTACACATTATATTAATTTTTTCTTTGTCTGATTGTTTATTACCAAAAACAGTATTTACCCATACTTTATCAACCAATGAGAGTAGGAGATTCTAGTCATTTTGAATCATTAATGGTTATGATGATTGCGTGCAAATTAAGCTAGATAAATAAGTGAAATTCTGGGGAAACTAGGAGACAAAACTTTTTTCAAAGTTGATATAATATTGTAATTACATTTAAACCTAATATGCAATAAAGACAGCTTTTCCCCTATGCATTTCCAGTGAAAACATTTACTCTGTTTAGTTAATTTAAAATAGCATTATGTATATTTTTAAAATAGGGAAAGTTCGTAAAATATATATTTATTTGCAACCTAATCAAGCTATAATATTTTATGCAGACAAGTTATAGTCATAATTTTATTTGATTTCATTGACATAAGCTGTTTTTATTATAATGAAAAATATTATAAAGAATACTGCATTCCGACAATTACATTGTAATAAGCAAAAAACAAAATTAAATTTCAGTTTGTGATCGAATATATTGTAAATGCCTGATGTTAAATAAGGCTTTTTTAATGAAGATCATCTTAAAATTAGATGATATTTTTGCTATCTTTGGCACAACATTGTCTTTGTTTATGATAATAGGCCAATATTTGGCTCTTTACCCTTTCAGGCCTTTCCAGGCATTGTTGCTTGGTATTCTAGCATTCATGCTAATAGAATGGTTACTTTAATCAACAGTGGTTAATTTCACAATTATAGGCCAATATGGAAGACTTTTTGTTCCAGCAAGATGGCACTCTGCCACATAAGTACTGAGGAGAGGTTGTGCATATCGCAATGAACAGCTTCCTCCTTGTTGGATTGTTCACAAAACCAATGAGGACTGGCATTGCTTAGGAGCTTCCACAATCGCCTAATGGACCATATCCGCGTTTCAAAATTGCGCATGCACGGCCATCTACTGGCACAATTTAAAACACTATTAGGTGTAGAAGATGGCAAGTCAAAGGGTAATACCAGCTAATAAATCGCTCACATGGTCATATTGTTTTCAAAGTATGCTGAAAAATTGATGAGGTTGCAATTTTAGAGTACTTGAAGACCAAATCCAACAAAAGAGTTAAATATATAATTAATAATTACTATAAAATACCAAAACACTTTTAAACATGACAGCGTTTCAAATTGGTATTAACAGGCATCAAACCCAACAAACAAATAAAAACAAAGCATTAAAATATTAGACAGGGTTTTATTTACTCTGTATAATCATCATCATCATCATCACAGTCAACAATTTGCAATCCACTGCTGGATGAAGGTATTCTCTAAACACTTCCATTCTTCTCTGTCTGAAGCTTTGGATTTCCAGTTGACGCCACCCACCTTCCTTATTTCGTTGAGGCCACCTTGCATGGGGTCATCCTCTTGAGCGTTTAAGGTCTCGAGGGTACCAATCCAGAATGACTGTGGTCCACCTCATATCTTGTCTTCTAGCGATGTGACCAGTCCATTGCCATTTAGAATGTTTGATCCGTTTGATGACATCAATCACCTTCGTTTGGCTTCTTATCCAGCTGTTGCATTTTCGATCTCTTCTCGTATTTCCCAGCATATATCTTACCATGCTTCTCTGTGTTGTCTGTAGTCTTTGTGTTGCCATCCTTGATAAAGTCCATGTTTCAGCTCCATAGGTGAGTGTTGTAGAACCTACTGGTTGAAAACTTTTCGTTTCAAGCTAAGTAGCATGCTGCTCTTCAGGATAATGTTATTTTTGCCGAAAGCACTCCATGCTGTTCTAATTCGTCTGTTAACTTCATTCAGAATGTTGCCATCCATAGTGATTTCTTGTCCCAAGTAGATGTAGCTCTGTACTTCTTCAATCATACTGCTGCCTGCCATGACCTTCTGTTTTGGAGCAAATGTATTGAACATAACTTTTGTCTTCTGTGTGTTCAGTTTCAGTCTCTCTGCTAGTTCTTGTAACATTTCCTCAAATTCAGAAGGACTACTACTGGTGATAACGATGTCATCAGCAAAACGAAGGTGGTTAAGGAACTCTATATAATATTAAGTGATAATTCCATTCATGAAGTCTACTCTGAATGTGCAGAAGGGTAAGTTTTTATTTTTCATAATTTTATAATTAAAATTAGTTGAATTTTGGAATAAAATAAAATAAATAAGATAATTAAAATAAAGTACCATAAGTATTCTACTATAATGCGATCCCATTTTCAGAGGCCAAAAAAACCAGTAAAATTTTTACCCTCTTGTATAATGCGATCCCCATTTTTTGATTCATCGCTAACTTAGGAGAAATAAAATATGCAAGAATGTACAGAAAAAAATCTCTATTTTTACAATTTGAAAAATGAATAACCTGGATGTATACAATTAAAAAATTTCAAAATCTCAGTCATTATCACCCGATTCTTCAAAAAGTTCCTTAATACAGTATAGATGGCGGTTTATTATAAAAGTTTAAAATAAAAAAAGTTTATAATTAAATAATAAAAGGTTATTTAATTTTTAAGAAGACAAAAACGATACAGTTATGGTAGATTACGTTTTCTTTTATTGTATGTACATTTTTTGAAATTATTAAAGTACACATTATGTATTCATGCATTAAGTACTCTAATAAATATTCCATTGAACTTTAGAAAACGTTTTTAGACAATTTCAGGAGACAGAACAGTGGCTGTTAAAAATTTTATTGAACGAAAATATATTTCACTTTTCACCTTTATTGTTACAAATTTATTTAAAGTCATGCCTATATTGTTCAATTATTATCAATAAATGGCAGCAAGAGAAATTATTATTATAATAGGGCTTATTCATCAGAGTGACATCGTTCCGCAGCAACCAATCACAGCGTGAAACTAGTATACAACATGGTGGCAGCAGCTTCAGCTGCCAATCAACGGCGGAGCTGAAGCTGCTGCCGCCAATCAAAGTCGGAGCTGAAGCTGCTGCCGCCATATTGTAAGGCTCATGAATAAGCTCTATACTGTAAATTAAAACGTGATCAGTGTTTTTTTCGCCAATGGCCGCCATCTTGTTTTTGAGAATTCACTTTTGCATTAGCTTTTGGGGACGAAAAATTGAGAAAAAAAAAGGGAATTAATGTGCTATATATCCTATATACTACATAATATAATGTAATATGCCAGTATATTAAATATTATGTGCTAGTTTTCGTTTGAAATTCATCAAATTGAAGTTCGTTTGAAATCACCTCCCCCCTCCTCCAAGTTAACTTTTGGTGATGGAAAAGCGGATGGGAAATTGGGGAAAAAAGCAAATTAATGCAATGTATCTTGTTTAAACTGTACGAAATCATACATATATACTGTAATGTACCAGTGTATTAAATATTTTATGCTAGTTTTCGTTTGAAATTCATCAGATCGAAGTTATGGGG
>JAHWFO010094570.1:897691-914232 GCA_023313115.1 Rhysida immarginata
GATAAAAGGCAAATTAATGTACCATATATATTGTATAATGCACTATAATATACCAATATATTCAATGTTATACATTATTTTCGTTTGAAGTTCATCAGACCCTCCCCCCCTCTCTACCTGTTGTAGCGCTAAATTTTCCCTCTTGTATAATGCGATCCCACAAATTTAGGTGGTTTTTTCAGGTCAAAATTTTTCGCATTATAGTAGAATATTTACGGTAAGCAAAAATAAAATAAAAGTAATAATAATAAAATAAGAAATAAAAATAAAATAAAAAAATGCAAATAATAAATACAGGGTCGGGACACATTAATATGACCACCTGCTAGTATCCGTAATATCCACCTTTGGCGGCAAGCACAGCAGCTAGTCGACATGACAGAGAGTCAATAAGTCCTCGGAAGGTGGTTGCAGGTATGTGGGACCATTCGGCGATCAGTGCCTCCCGTAATTCCATCACCGTGCATGGTGGAGGGTCCAGTTTGCAGACATGGCGATCGAGATGGTCCCACAAATGTTCAATGGGGTTGAGGTCCGGGGAGTGTGATGGCCATGGCAGTAGCTTGAATTCATCCTCATGCTCCTCGAACCAATCGTGGACAATTTTGGCAGTATGGCAGGGAGCATTGTTCCTGTTGAAAGGTGCCATCATCCTGAGGAATCATTGTCGACATGAAGGGGTGTACCTGGTCTGCGACGATCGTCAGGTAACAAACAGCATTCAGTGTACCCTCCAGCGGTATCAGTGGACACAGACCATACCATGAAAACGTCCCCCAAACAGTCACACCTCCCCCACCAGCCTGTCGTCTGCCAACGATGGTGTCGGGATGCCTGTTCTCAGATGCTTCCCGGCGAATTCTCCATCGTCCGTCCACTCTGTTCACCAGAAATCGTGACTCGTCAAAGAAAGCAACCCTCTGCCACTCAGCCGAGGTCCAATGGCGATAGTCCACTGTGAATGGAGGCGTTTTCGGCGATGTACAGGCGTCAACATGGGTGCTGTTACCATATGCCTGCTCCGGAGCCCCAACCTCAAGAGAGATCGCTGCACTGTCTTGGTGCTGACACGCCTAGTGGCCCCACTGTTCATTTGCTGTGTCAGTTGCTAAACAGTGGCACGCCGATTGGTCTTGGCCAGGCGTCGTAACCGATGCTCGCCTCTAGGATCGATGGCTCGTGGGGCCCCACAGTTACCTCAATGATCATCCCCTTTTAGAGGTCCGACCGGTCACTTGTTCTGCCCATGACGACGACAATTGCTGTGTTAACGGATGCTATTACACATCTGCTGTTGTCATCATCTGGTTTCTTTAATGGTTTCTTCATCTGGCTCTGGTGAGTAAGGGGGGGGGGGGGGGAGAGGCAGAGCAGCTGCATATGTCACAGTCTCCTGCGCTGAATGAGCAGACGCGTTGTTGTGGAGCAAGCAAAAGCCCTTGGTCAGCTTCCCATGGAGTTTTTTCTTCTTGATGGCTACCTGCAAGTTTGACCTGGTAATAAAAGCGATTGTTTGGCCCTTTTGGGTGTAGTCGGTCAGGAGAACACTTTGGCAATCCCAAAAGACACTGAGCATCACCTTCCCTGATTACACCTGTGTCTTTGCTTTCTTTGGTGATCATCTTCAACATTTGTTTGACCACATTCAAAGCATCTGAGCTACTTTGTAACAGTTTCATATGTTGAGGCACCATACACCTCGACCAGCACTGCATGGATTTCCTTGGAGTTCTTGCCCTTCAGGTAGAGAA
Source organism: Rhysida immarginata (assembly GCA_023313115.1). NCBI lineage: Eukaryota > Metazoa > Arthropoda > Chilopoda > Scolopendromorpha > Scolopendridae > Rhysida > Rhysida immarginata. The sequence continues at coordinate 899,443 of JAHWFO010094570.1, forward strand.
AACTTATCACCAAGCACTTGCAGTTTCTCCACGTGCTGCACCAGTTTGGATGTGATGCTCCCGCAGGGTCACGTGGTCTTGCAGTGCGCATCCTTTGATTATGTGGAAATGATATGAATGTGTGCTTGTCCCGACTCAACAATTGTTTCTCTATCCCTTTTGATTTCTGTGATTGTACGATCTCTATGAATCCCCCTTTTATTTACTCGCAAAATTAAATTACATAACTGTATAAAAATCATATTCATATCAAGGCAAGGGGCCTCTGTTTTTAAATCAGGACATTCATCCCAAAATTGGGATGAATGGCCAGCCTGGTCAAGGACCATGTATGCCACAGGATTACAAAAATTTCAACAACAAATCATGGACAATTGGATACTTCAATGCTGACATGCTTCAATGTGCATAGCATGAGATACATACAATATAAGGTTGACATCTATTGTGATATCACAAGCGAAGATACTGACACCTGCAAAAACTCTTGCTCTGAAAAAAAAACTTCAATGACATTTTGCTGTGAGTGATGTGGTTTTTGTAGAACAGTGTTTGGAAGTCACAGAATTGCTTATCCAAATGAAAGATTGCATACTATAAAGTATTTAAAAAGCATCCAATCCAGTCACTATGTGCTCATCTTTATCCCAATAAATTGAATTTTATGCCCATCAAAATAAGATTTATCACTATTTAAGTTGATAATAAGATTCTGACTTAATTCCATAAAACTAAGTAATTCATAGCTCTACCAAATAACAAAAGAAATTTAAAACAGAAATTTTCATTAAATTGCAACTGCTTTAAACAAACTTTGAATTCAAGATTAATTTAATTAAATTAATTTAACCAACACAGAATTAATACAATCTCACTATTGTTGTTACATTATTATTAAAATAAATGACTGAATTATAAAAATTATTTTAACATTAACTGAAAGTAATAAATATTAAAATTTTGAATCTAATAATGTGTGATAATGAATTGTGTAACAGTATTTCAAAGAGTAGGAAACCGTTTGCAATCTAACAATTTACATTAAATGTAAAAATAATGAAAACATAAAAAAGTAAGTGTATATAATTTCAAAATATCTTGCGTATGCCAAAATAATAAGTCTACTAAGCAATATAGTCAGAAATGGATTAATAAGCATACCATTATTCAGGAAAAGTTAAAAGAAAAAGTAATTACCCATTGATAAGCAAAGTTATTTTAATCACTAAGAGAAGAAATTTAAAAAAAGTAATAATTTAAAATTTCTTTTCTTTTGTTTAAAAAAAAATTATTTTGAAATTGTGCCAAATTATTACAGAATGAGAGATTTCTTGCTTTTTTTTTGTAACTGTTACCATCACTGTAAGTAATTACCACATTCTTCCTACATAAGCATGTTTTAATAGATTTTTATTTTGTTGTCATCACAAAAACGTTGGCAACCAATCAATGTAAGGCTATTAGGTGTAGTAAAGAAATAAATTCTTGTGCTTCAAAATGTAGCAATGAACATTTTAGTTTTTAAAAATTATTTATAATTCTTCTAAATCTTCTAAGTCAACTATTAAATCGATCTTTAACCTTTATATTTTCGTTAGGTGGTGAAATATAATAGTAGGGAACAAATTCAGTATCTTTAAATCAAGTTTCACAAAATGTTCAGCTTTGGTTTAAAAATAAAGTTTTAAAAGGATGAATTACAAATTTGAAGCCCCCACCAACTGCAATATTTTAATCTGTGCTGTTAACATGCAAATAAACACCATACAGTTTATACAAATAAATTAAGTGAGACTGTTTATATCAATTTATCACTTTTTACTAAATTTTGTTTTCCTTTATAATAAGGAAATCATTATCTCTAAGTTTCTGGAAAACCTTAATATGCATAATTGGTCCTTTACAGATTAATTAAACTTTCATTACTCAGTCCAATCTACAGTTATTTCTAATGAAGGGGGGGGGGGGGGACGTGAAACAACATATTAATAACAAATAATTTTGACAAATTCCAATTGCTAAAATCTGAGTCAGCCAATTAATGGTAACTATTTTTTAAATCATGTTTAAAAAAAAAAATAAAGGGAAAAAAAAGATTCTTTCTGCTTAATTTTAATAGATTAAGGAAAGAAACTTTGTTTAATTATTTATTCAGATTTTTTTGAATATATAAAAAATAACTTTTAAGTATATTTAAAAGAATAAAATTAAGTATATTTTTAAATAATTTTTTGAGTACTGAATAAATAACTTTTAATGATAATAAAACATTTGTTTACTTATAAAAAATTAAAGAATGAAAATTCAATTTGCAAAAACACTTCAAAATATTTTCTTTTTTCTGTATAATTTGCTACTATTTATGCAATGAAATTTGCAGTGTTCATTCCTAATTTGTTCCTCATCTATTCCCGATTTAATATTTTTCAAATTTCAGGTTTTAGGATCACAGCCTAAGTTTCCATTCTCATAAATTTCAAAATTGTAATTTGTGAAATTATTTATCCATCTAACTATTATTTTATTTGTTTGCCATAATAATCATTTCCTGAGCATGTTAATTTGATGAGGTAAACAATAAAGGAGAGGGGGTAATAAGAGTTAAAAAAACAAAAAAAAACAAAAACAACAACACAGGCTTAAAAAAGCAACATTTTGATTTAATAAGAACTCTATTTTAAAATGTATACCCGTTCACTATCTCTGATAAATGGAATCCTCTCATTTGTGTTTTATTCTTAAAGGCAATTTCATCTTCTTCTGGAGACTGCTCATGCTTGACAGATGTACAGAAACGAGATTTTAACATTCCATAAAACGTGACATCACAAAGGTCTGCGGAAAAGTTGCCAGTACAGAATCAATAACTTGCACAAAAGCTATAAAGTTGTTATCCTTACTGTAAGTACCCAGCTTATCCACCAATATGGATTGAGTTATGTCATAATTAATAAAAGATAAAAATATAGCAGGCTCAGATTTATTATGAGCTGTATTTAAAGAGCTTTATGTTCTTTGCTAGCACCCTGCTCAACTATTTCTCCAGTATGGATGAAAGAAAATTCCTCCAGATGACACCCTTTCTATTGTTAAAGTTGCTTTCCGTTTAGAGAAGGCAGTGTCTCACATATCAGAGTGCCCATGGCCACGGAAGGAAAATGACAGGGAATGGCATGTAAACATTAACAACTGTTTTTAAAATTAAAGAGAGAAAAGAAGTATAGATTAAACTTTATATAGTAATGAAAGTTATTTATTAATTGAATATTTTTTAAATTCATATCAGTATTTCTTTATTTATTTTTTTTTTTTATTTCTTAAAAATCAAAAAATGCTAACTTTCAGTATAACAATATTAATACTATCTGATTAAAATGTTAATGAAAAAATTAATTTTAGTTTTAGTGTATTTTATTCTTTTGAGTTTATTTGATACATTTCATTATTTCTATTAATATAAACGTTATTTCTATAATATTTTATTTTCTCATATACATTTAAAAAAAATTAAGTTTTATTATGCTCATAAAAATAACAATGAACCAACTCAAACTTTCAAAATCCTCATGAGATCAGGATGATCATGAGAAATATTTACGATTCATAATAATTTCGCATTCATAATAATTTTATATTTTTTCTTTCCCTTAAGTAATTCATGAATCAATTTGGTAATCAATTTCTATAAGAATAATAATAAATATAGCAAAGAAGAATTATTAGCATTCAAGCAAAAATTATGTTTTTCAAATAAAGATGGTTCTCTGATCTTATCCTAATCCTATCCCATGATAAAACAAGATACTTGGGATTGCATTTATCTTAAAAGAATACAAAAATATTGTCACACTTAAAACTGAAGATTAAAAAAACATTTCATGCATTTTTTGCTTAATAATGATGTAATGATGGTAACACTAATGCTGAAAATACAAATGCTAAGCTTTAAAAATAACCTCTACATAAGAAAGCAGGACAACTGTGGATTTAAACTAACCAATCAAAGGGAAAACATACCTCTTATCCACAAAAACAAGTGCTCTAATTTGTTTGTAGATTAGTTTTTCATCTTATTGGTCATTAAAAGTTGTAAAAAGAAATAATTTCATGTTTGCAAATTCCAGTTAAAAAAAAATGTTAAAACAAATACCATTTTAAGATATTTACTTTTCCCAAATGAGTGCAATAAATGATTTGTCATAAATTGTAGGAGTATAAACAAATACAGCATGTTAACATATTTTCCGTTAGACAAAGCATATCAAGAAAAAATTTCATTGGTTTGTTTTAAATAGAAAAAAAACATAGGCTACTAGCTAGGAGAAATTAGTCTAAGATTTCCATACAAGTCACAATTAATATAAGCAGTATCATATTTGTAAACAGAATAGTGGCCACAGAAGTTACATAATTAGCTTTAAATGCAAGGGTTGAAACTACATTTCTTTATTTCTTTAGAATTGATTTACAGAGAGCCCTGGCCGGAGCCTGTATGGCCAGCTGGCCAACGTATGAGGTCTCCAGAGGGGTTATTGAATTACAGATACTGAGTTTTAAATTATAACAAAGGTTTGGAATTATATATCCTTTTAATAAAACTGACAAAAATGGTAATTTTTATGGGAGTTCATGCTGGAGTTAAAACAGATGAGGGGTTAGTAGTCAGGTTTCCAGCAGGAAAATGTATGTGATATTAAGAATCATTTAAAAAAATGGGGTTATATAAATAAATGTTCAACATATTTAAATAAATGTTCATCAGAATTTTGACTGCAATAGATGGATAATTTTTTTTTTCTACCAATATAAGGAGAGTTCAAGTTCTAAGGTCTCCTAATTTATTTTTGAAAAACTATTGACCTTAGAAAGCTGAAACTCCCGTGATTTGTCCACATAATCAACCTTTATCTGTAGACATTTTTCACAATGCTGATGCCATGATTGGTAGGCCGCCGCGAATGCTTCTTTAGGAGCCAGTTTTGTCTACTGGAAAATCGCTTATGCAAGAACGGAATAAAGCTTCTGCTTATCGAGCGGCTTTTCAGTAGGCAAAACAGACCACTATAGAAGTGTTTGCAGTGGCAATGCAATCGTGGCGTCAGCGTTGTGAAAAATGTGGACAAATGACAGAAGTTTCAGCTTTCTAGGGTCAATAGTTTTTCAAAAATAAATTAGGAGACCTTAGAACTTTAATGCACCTCTTATTTTACAAATATATTAATGAATAAATAATCTTGTGTTACCAATATAGGAACTGGTAACCACACAAACAATACAGATGACTGAAATCAGGAATGTACAGCAAAAAATCAAGATTTCAAAATTAAATTTGATGTCATAAAAAACAAATTGTCAAAAATTTTGTTTGAAATTGTAAGAAATATTGTTTGAATCATAAGTTCACATCAGGAAATGCATACAATTTGTTTAACACCAATGTAAACTGGAATCATTAAGTTTCCAATTCTGAGCTTTCAGTTACACAGGGAAAACATATTTTTTTTCTTTCCATATGATAGAATTTAGGTAAATATGCTTCAAACTTCAAAAGATGTTATGAAGAATGACAAAAACAAAACAAAAGGAATACAGAACCTTTTTGTCTTAGATCCTTTACAAATACTAGTATTTTCAATATAAGGAAGCAAGGACACAACTTTAAAACATTTCATATTTCAATAGACACAATTTAAAGATTAGCAATTATATTTAATCTATTTTAAGCTGCAACTAATGTATATTTATTGTTACCATAAAATATATTACAAGGAGTATAAATATACAGGAAAATTTGTTAAAACTGGCAAATTTTTATTTACCTCAATAAAGTGCTTAATTTAGGGGCGCGAATCCTTGGACAATCTCCTACATTCCATGGTTGACAAAGGCAGCTGGGTGCTATAATTATTAATGGATAAAACTAGTTAATTCAGGTTTTGGAATATATCTCTTTAGTATTCAACTGGAACAATAAATGCATACCTCAATATTAATTTAAGTATTATACAGGGTGATTCAGTCAATTACGTATGATTCTAATGGCTTATTACCTAGGAACTAATAAACATAGGAATGTCATATAGATTTTACAATACACATTACACATTGGAATTTAACACCTCATGGACAACAAGATGTGTGCTCCATTCATCTGTACAATATGATGAAGCCTGAGGGTGAAGTTTTGCAGCACTGTGCCTCGGATCTTATTGTCAACCAGTGCACTTTCTTAAGGAACCACCACAGAAAGAAGTCACAGGGGTTAAGGTCAGGACTGGTCAGTGGCCAGCTGAATCCTTCGTTGAAGAGGTTTGGGAAACAGTTGAAGATGACCTTGTTGTTGAATTGATGGGTCAATTCTGTTGGAGTTCCTTAAGGTGTTCAGCACACACAGATACCCCCCCCCCATACCATGGAAGAGGTCCGTCAGGTAATCACCGAATCTTGTGCACTGGTTGACAATGAGATGCAAGGCAGAGTGCTGCAAAACTTCACTTTCAGGCTTCGTCGTGTTTCCAGATGAATGGAGCACACATCGAGCATGTTGTTCATGAGGTGTGAAATTCCAATGTGTAATGTGTATTGGAAGATCTATATGACATTCCTATGTTTATTAGTTCCCGAGTAATAAACCATTAGAATCGAACGTAATTGACTGAATCACCCTGTAGAAACATGCTTAAAAATAAATTTGTAAGTTTCTTTAATTAATTATTTAAAATGTCATTTTATCTGCATGTTCCTCTATTCTTCCATTATAATATATAATGAACTGAATGGAATTTTAAGATTTAAGACAGAGCAAGACAGAATGGTTATGAAGGAGTAAGGTAAAGTAAAGCACTGGATATACATTGAATGGCCAATTTATTAAGCACACCAACTCCCAAGGAAATGAATTAATCTACTGGCTTGATATATGATAGGATCTAAGAAACTTTGAAAGAGGTGAAAATAATGGTGCAATGCATCTCTAAAACTATCAACATTTTGTGCTTTTATCAAACAACAATTACTAAAGTGCACCAAAAATGGCAGAAAACAAAGGTCCACAGTTGGAAATAGATGCTTGAAGACAGTATGGTAGTAAAATTAAACGGGCAAGCAATAATTCTTCAAGTAATGGCCACTTATAATGATAAAATGTCAAAGAACTATTCTGAACACAACTCACTGGATATTTGGAAGAATGGGTGTTCACATCATAATGGGTGCAAATTTTACTCTTTTTGGCCAAAACAAGAAAGTTCACTTTACTGTTATTGACTGAATTGTTTGCATATTGCATGATCCAATCAATGTCCATTACAAGTGAAACATGTAGATGGCAGCCAGGGTATGGCTTCAACAGCAAGAAACAATGGACCCCCCCCCCCCCCCCCCCAACAACACATTACAAGCACATAGCCAGGTGGAGGATAAATCCGTGTGGAGAATGTTTTCGTGGCAAGCACTGATTTCCACAGAACAATAACAGATGCTACAGTGCCAACCATGTGCTCATCGTCTCTCCTCTAGGCATTTTTAACTCGACAATGCTTCATTCCATAAGGCTCAATTAGTTTCCAAATGGTACAATGAGTATGACAAGCTCAGTCTTCCTCATCGATTACCGCAATCTCCAGATCTGAATCTGACTGGGCATCTGTGGAATGCGGTTAATAGGCAATCCACATTAAAAATTTATTTCATGGACAATTACAGGATCAATCTGTCAGAGTAGTGTGTTGTCATCAAAGAGGAAATGTAATAAAATCCTAAAGACCATTCTTAGAAATTTGTGCAGTCCATATCTTGATGAATTCGAACAATAATAGCAGCTAGACGGGTCCAACATATTAAGTTGTGTGCCTAATAAACTGCTAAATTTATATTCAGTGCTCTAGCAGAAAGAGCTTATTCACTGTTAAATAACAAAAAAACCTAAATGATGTCTAAAGCATTGTATTAAATAAGGAAATGAAAATATAACTAAGTAAATTAGGGTATTAGTAAAGCTCATTAGTTTAACTCTTAACTGTTCCAATCCTTTCTTAAATAATTTCTAATAAATTGCCTAGTTTCTGAAATCATATTTGAAAAACTAAAAATGATATACAGATCAAAATTTGAGGCTACTGTATTACAATTCTGTATTTGTGAAGTCGAACATCTGTTGCCAATTTTTTTCGATTTTTTTTTATTTTGACTTCAGTTTCAGATAGAGCATCAAAAAGTAAATAAAAGTCAGACTAGGTATACATGTCCTGTCTATTCGGGAACATGGCCAAAATGGCGGTTAAAATTATCATTTTGATCCTTCGAGCCGGGTCCATTTTGGCCATGTTCCTGAATAGATAGGGACATGTGTGCTTATTATAACTTTTACTTACTTTTTTATGCCCTATTCGAATCTGAAGTCATAAATCAGAGAATCTGAAAAAATTGGCAACAAAACAACCAACTTTGCAAATACAATAATGATGTTTTTAACTGGCTTGCGTTTTTTAACATCATGCTGATAGTGCAGTACCACATATTCTCAACTAGTTTTTTATCTGAACAAAATTAATTAGAAAATTATTTTTAAATCATATAACAGACAATAAATAATTCAAAGGAGTAAATAGTTTTAGTCATTTGAAGAAAGCATTAAAACTTTCATTTACAGTAAATGAAAGGGGTGTACAGCCCGGTTGAATACACGAAAAATGTACAACACTGCATAATATTTTATTTGTTTTTAATTTTTGTTTGCCCGGGTATTTTATCTTTCCACCCACCTGATTAAATTTTCTGGGGCGAACACAGGTACTGTGCTCTATCTAATTCCTAGGACTCAAAAAAAACTTACAATATCAATGGGTAATAGAAGCCCCCCCCCCCCCCTTCCATATCAATAAGTAATAGAAATAAAAACATCCATATAAATAAGCAAAGTCAGAGATTGAAATAGTTTTTAATGTATGTTAAATTTATTGAATTTTTCTTTCTTCAAATCTATATTTTATTGAAATATCTTTATTTTAATTATAATCTAATGCTTCATAATTAATTAATAAAACAGAGATATTGTAAAATGATTCATGGATTACATTTAAAAAAATTAAGTCATAATTTTAATAAATTTACTTATTTTTAGAGGCTCCTTAGCCCTGTTCAATTTGTATGATTTGTAATTCACATAAACTCCAGAAATATGTTAGAATGGAGAAGTAATATTGGGAATGGGGACAATATATTTTAAATTAATTGAGCTGTCTAAATTTCATAACTTTTAAATTATTTATCTTTTATTAGTAAGAAAAATAAAGTGATTAGATATTATTAATAATTAAAACTCCATAAGAATGAAATGTTTACATTGTTAAAAATGATAGAAGACCAAAAATTTTCACCATTTTTGGAAGGAAAAAAATAACATTGGCCTTGAATTATAAAAAAAATCATTAGCAAATGTCAAATGGATACAAGGCATGTTCCCAAGTAACAGGATAGCAAGTATAAGCATTCATTCTATCAAAAGAACCATAAAACTATAAAGCATTAACAGAACAATAAGAAGAAATACCTTAAGTAAATTTACAAGTTTAATTTTTACAATGGAATTGTCCTTTAATAGCTGTCATCAAGGAAAAATGATAAAGTAAAAAGCATTTTAGCAAAACATTTACACTGGAACTTGTACAAATTTCAAATTCAAATAACGCTCTGCTGGGATCAATGAAAGGCCATGGAACACATAGCATGAGGTAAAGAAAAAAATAAAGTGGAACATCAACAATTAGAGATAGATTTTAGTGAGAGAAGTAACTTTTTATGCCAAGGAGAAATTTGGTGGGGAAAGTTATTTTAAGGGGAAATTTTTTATTATTATTTAATCCAATCAATTTAAGAAGCATTTACAACTTAAATAAAAGTTTTAATTGGTTTCCACCATTTCAAATGAAAATGGAAAAGCAAAATTGCTTTTAAAAATTGAAATTTTATTAAGTATTCCACAATAGCTAAATGTTATGCTTTTTTCCTAATGCTAAAAGGGAAATGTTATTAAGTAGCAATTAAAAGAGTTGAATTATAAATTCAAAAAGCAAATTTGACAGAGCAAATTAACAAAAAAATTTTCCAATCTTAAATGCCATAACCATCAGAATAATTAACATGACTTACAACAGGCCCAATCACAATACATAGCCCACGTTTTTATTTTTTAATAAGTAAAACATTTTTATACGCATAAATTTAAATGTAATCCTCGTCAAATACTTACGAGATGCTGAAACTTAAAAAAAAAAATTTTTTTAGGAATGCCTTTATTCAATGCAAAGAAAATTGTGTTTTTTTAAAAGCAGCCCTTCTATGTATTAAAAGGTCAACTTTTTTATCTTTTTTATTTATTTTTAAACTGTGTGTTTCTAAGATATGTCACAAAAAAAAAAAAAAAAAAAATTGAAATGCATATGGACCCACATATTTTTTTTCTTATGATAAAGGCCAAGTTTTAAAACTGGTTTTGAGTAAACAAAACAAGTTACAATTTCTACAAATTATATGGCCCTTAAATCTTTTTCTTAGGAAACTTTCATAAATTTTAGGTGGTAATCACAGAAAAAAATAATTGAATAACTTTTAATGTTAGGAATTACAACAAATGCCCTTATTCATTTTACTATAAAGATAAAAATTAATGAGCTAATAACAAAATGGAATTTGTAGTTTTATTTAATCAGGTATATGCTAACTTTAATTTGTTTTAAATTATGAATAATATATTTTTAAAAAGTCATGATATAAACTTTTGATTTTAAATATACTGTATATACTTTTATAGAAATAAGTAATCTCTGATCAAACCATATATGATAATCTCTTAAATGAAGAATGAACTGCTATCATTAACTACATCAAGTAATTGATATAAAAGTGGGGAGTTTTCTTTAACCCTTGATAAGCATAGATGATTAAGATGTGAAGTAGTTGTTTATCAACCTTTTCAACCTCTCCAACTACTTAGTGAGGAAAATAAAATTTTATCTAAAATATTAACAAATAAGGTTTAAAACAAGATATCCATTTTAACAAGAAGAACAAGTATTTTTTAAGAAGAAGAAAATTTTTCCTTCCTTTTATAACTAGCACTAAACATGTTTTTAATAATATTTTTAGATACTAATATCCATAGAGCTTCCAGAAAATCTGTTGTGAAGATTTGAAATTGACTGTTTCCTAAGCAATAAACCTCCTCCACTACATCTCCTCATCAATATTGTTGATGATTACTTTTTTTTTTTCTTTTCACTATAACACTTAATTCAGTTTTATTTCCTATTTTGTTATTATTAAAAATGGACTTACATAAAAGCACATAAAGACCACTAAATATTATATACGATAATTAAGCATCCAATTAAACAAATGGCCCAAAAGAAAAAGAAAAATTAATTGTGGAAACAAATCAGTAATTCATGAAAATAAATTTAAATTTAAAAAATATGTATCTAATTTTATGCACTTGTAATAGCAACTTTATATTAATCTAAATTTTATAAAAAGTAATTGATATTAAATCGTTGCTTTAAATTAGCTAGAGACCTTTTCAGGATGCCTATTATCAATAATCTGATAATATTAGCATTTCATATAATAATAATTACTATATGTTTATTTCCCAAGCAAAAATTTTCAATCAGTTAAAAATTCTAAAGAAAAAAAAAAAAAATCACAAAAGGAAGGAAATAGCTTTTTTATTTTATTTTACTTGCATGGGACAGGATGTCAATCAGTTAACAGAAAATGAGAAGTGAAAAAATTAAGTTCTCTATAGAACAATTTCATTCACTACTGGACTCACCTTTTGAAAATATACTTCAAACAACATAAAAAAAAAAAAAAAAAATCTTGGTTCACTGTTGATTTCTGGCAAAGAATACGTTTTATTATAAAGGGGAGTAATGAGCAGTACTTACGAGATTTTGAACTGTCAATAGAGAGGGTATCCATGACAACAGAACTGCTGATTAAACAGGCTGTTTGGTCAAGAGTAGCAATAGTGATTTCCCCACTTTAGACATTTAGTTCATGTTATTTATCCCTTCATTATTCACTCTTGTTCACTCCAAAGTGAAACTGCTAAAGCCCAGCCCAAGAGTGAGTGGCAACTGCAATCCTCTAGGTGTGTGCGGCTGTTGTTATCAGTGCCGCGTGCTCACCAGAATCAGGTGGTTGCAACTTCACTACATCCTTCTTCATTGTGGACGCGTTCATTTGCGCAGCCGAAATCAGGAGGGGAGAAATGAGAGAATGGAAAAAAGTATAAAAAAATAAAAAAAACAAACCAAAAACTAAATAAGCTCTGATCCAGGTCAGTAGGAGCAAACTTTTCCTTTTCCGTATATAATATACATAAAAGCATTTTCCTTCTTTAAATATCATAGATAAGACAAATTTTAAATTCAACCAAAAACAGTTCTATATTAGCTAGATAAATGAGCTTACATACAAAACAAGGTTAGCAAATCAACTCTGTTACTTTTTTCGATAATTCAATAAAAGTGATCAAATGACTCCCCTCCTCCTTTTGTCTTTTTTATTAATCTTTTGCTCGTCCTTTATTAGATAATTTAAAAGCACATGCAGGATAATCAGTGTCAAATATGACTAAAGTAAATTAATTTTTGGCATTTTTTATTTCTTGCGGAAATTAAGCATAAAATGAAATAAGTATGCTTAATACTTGCATAAATTGTTTGAAATAACAAAGGAGGAAATAGGTGCTATTTTATGTGCATAAATATTATATCCCTCATGAGAAAAATACTCTTATGATAAAGAGTCTTCACAGAAATAAGGAAACAACGATTTTTGAATAAATTACTATGCTAGCCATTTTTGCTTTTACATTTTAAGTTTTAGAAAGTAGATTTTGGATGGCCTTGGTGCCTTAAAAGGAAAAAAAAATAAGAAAAACTTCAAAATCATTATCAGGGTAACAAAATCATAAGTATGAAGCAAGTTATAGGTTTCAAACATCATTAGCACCTTTAAACATTATTGCATATTTACATTTGGGTAATTATTCTTAAAACCAGTGTAAAGTAATAAAAAGAAATGGCTTTTCTTAATGGAAGATGCATAAAATTAACAAGGCTTGCTAAAAATCTGCTTAAATAATAAGTGGGAGAAGAAAATAAACATATTAAACAGGAGAATGTTTTTTCAATGGCATTTTAAAAAATATAGATGACAATTAATGTAAAATAAAAAACAATATTGTGTAAAAAGTTAAATATGTTTAAATTTTAAAAGATTTCTTAAACAATTTTTATATCAATAATTTAAAATTATATTTGAAATTATATTGTAATTAAGATTACCTGTAACATGTTAATGACAACTGAATTATTAAATGTCACAAACAGTATGTCACAAATTATCTTCATCTAGGGTTATGGGGTTAATATAGTTTATTGTAAACATTAGAAAAAAAAAATCCATCATTTTTGTTTAGTTTTTTAAATATGTAATGGGCAGAAAAGATGAGAAAAAATTATTTAGAATTATTATGTAAACAAATGAATTAAAGAGAAAAACAAGAAGTAAAATCCTTTCTTTTTTAGTATTTTAATTGATAAAAAAGCAATCAAATAAATAAAATATAGATGGCGAAGACACATCCAATTGATTCATTTTTATCTGCTACAAACATCTTTTTTTTATGGCTGCAGCATCTGACACTACATTTACAGTCAACACATTTATGGCAAGCAATTTGTGGGCACATCTAATTAAAAACATTTCAAATTGCTTTTAAATGTTTATGATTTCGTCAGCATTCACGTGTATCTTTTTTTTTTTTTATTGCAGACATTATCAATGTAAATCCTGTTAGATTATATGAGAGATTATGGCTGTTAATGCACATTAAACTTCTTGCTATCCATTTGATGCAAGTTTATTTCTTTAAGCTTTATAATTTTTTTATTGAAAGATTATTGTAATCATTATTTTAGCTTAAAAATGGTTCCTTCATCATTAATCTCATTAATACACATAAATGTACAGATGAAGGCACAAAGGGGATATAATAATAAGAATACATTGATGATTAAGTAGTTGTAGTAAACTTATAAAATTTATTTATATCCCAACAACAATCAATATACAAAATGAGGAGACAAACACACATCAAAATTTAAAACCTTAATATAAAATTCTTAAAATATTTTCTTTTCTTTGTTTCTTTCCTATTTTTCATCATTAATTAAAATATTTGTTAACTATTCCAAAAATAAATTTGGAAATCATTGGAATATGGATCTTGTATTGCACACTTGGAAATAAATAAATGGTTGGGTCTTTCTTGCAATATGAAATTTTTAATATCACCTTTTTGCCATTTTTGCCACTTTGCTAATTTGCCATTTTTAAAGTCGAGAGATTACAAATATTCAACAATGATGCAATAAAGTATTTACAACAATTGAGTAATTTTAATTTTACAACAATATAAATTAAGGTATGAATTCAGGACTTTTAAATCTATATTGTTAAATTTTCAAATGTTTGTAATCTCTTGACTTTGAAAATGGCAAAATAGGTTAAATGCTGTCAGTCATATTAAAAATTTAGTATTGCAAGAAAGACCCAATCATCTATTTATATTTGGAAATATTTCCCTAGTTTTTTTGCCTGCTGATTTTGTATATTTATTGCTGTTGAGATATAAATAAACTTTATGTTTGCTACAAAGGGGATATAGTTTGACAATAAATAAATAAATAAATAAATAAATAAATAAATAAATAAATAAAT
>JAHWFO010094570.1:914242-938848 GCA_023313115.1 Rhysida immarginata
AAATAAATAAATAAATAAATAAATAAATAAATAAATAAATAAATAAAATATAGAAAAAATCTGCTTCCTTATCTAATCACATTTTTCACATTGTTTTTTTGTTGTTTTTTTTAATTTTTTTTAAATAATAAAAGTACAATGAAATAAAGAAATTAGTATTGATTATTAACATGCTTGCCAGCTTTCACAATTCCACTTTCAACTGAATTTTAAGAAGCACCAAACCAATCTCAGGTGAAGATTTCATGTGCAAACTATACACAAAGTACAACCTAGCTTATATTTGTCAAATTTTATAAAAGTTGATGGACCTCATTGACTTCCCTGATGTGTATGTATTAATGGTGTAATAATATAAATTTTATATTAACAAGAAAAATGAAAGCCAGACTGATTTTTATTATTTTTTAAGTAATTTAAAGTAACTAATAAAATTTTTGAATTTGTCTGGCAGACCTTTCATCGTTCTTAATGAGAAGATGAATGGGTGGCAAGATGGTTTTTAGATCATGAAATTTTCCATTTCTATTTCTCTTTTATTTTCATTTCTTAAGTGCAAGATGTAAATTCTTCAATTTTTTTCCTATAGTCTAGCTTTTAAAACTATCTTTTCTTTCTGACTTAAGTTATACATTTTAGAAGAAGCAAAAGAAAATCATACTCACTCCCACCCATTGTGGATCTTGTTATCACTAGAAAATCTTCACATTGTAATGAGGTCCATTTTCATGTCCATATATTCCAAAATGGTTAACTGTTTAAACATTAAGGGGTTCATGAAATGGGACTGGTAGCTCAAATTGTTTAGTAATCAATTTAACTAACTAATTAATTAATTAACCAATTAACCAATAAATAAATAAATAAATAAATAAATAAATAAATAAATAAATAAATAAAGTTTTATGAAATTTCTTTTAATCTGTAAGAATGTACATTATTAAAAGAAATGTCCGCTCATGTTGTTTCAAATTGTATAAACTGACATAATATTGTAATGGATATTAACTCTCAAAGCATAAATATTTCATCCTCTACCTGCATTTGATATGTGAGAAGATCAATAATTGGCATTTGTTTTATTTTTTTAATGTTCTTCCCATCTGACATCTTCATTTAACAAGTTCATTCCTATTCTAAATTCATTTAAGTAAAATGAAGGCAAAACATAAGTGAAAGGGGGGGAAATCGTAAAAGTGTTAAATTTTGTTTACATTGACGACAGTGGCCTCTTTGATATCTGCTTATCCCTCGCTTTGTTTGGACAGTTAATTGGATTCTGAAATTTGCTGAAAAGAGGAGGAGGTTCTCTTCTCTTCTTATTTTTTGCCTGCACTGCACTCGTGGCCAGCAGACGAGTCTTTAATCAGGGAATCAATGAGGGAAGATAGTAAAAAAAAAAAAATTAATTAATATTATTTCATTACCACTATCACAACCCCATCTGTTGCATCCTCTTCTTCATGTGTGAAAATTACTTGTTAAATTGGATCGGATTTAAACACCTTAGGGCAGCGCCCGTGAGACGGTCTCCTGGACTATTTTAAAAACGGATGTTTATGTCAAAATTCACTTAAAATTTCAGGGGATGAGGAAACAAAATTGAGCAATCGCAAATATTTAAAAATTTTTAACGCTATTTCGATTTTTTGCTTTGAATTCTTCCCCTTAATGAATATGGAAGAGAAAATTAAGAATTTTATGCTGATTACGGACACCATACATGATTGTATGTTTTAATTTGAAGAAGAAATTGAGTTTTATTTTTAACTATATATTTACACAAACAGATTTACGCTGACTTAAAAGGTGTTAATTAATCATCTTTTTTTTTTCTTCCTTTTTTTTCCCCAATATATTTTCAACTTAATATTTTTATAAAACTAGAGCACGTCGTCTAAATTTTCAATTAAAAACCGAAAATATTACTCTAATCGCATCTGCTTATTAAAGCATTCCCGTCTCAGGGAAATTCCTCGCAGCCATGTTACTAAGAAAACCTCGACAAAATTTTTAATTTTCTTTTCCAATTATTTTAAAAATTATTCCTCTCAAATTCGACGGCCGATCATTTTTCTCATCAGATGATTGAAGATAGCTTACCTGATTGATGAAGTTTCGCTCGAGTTGTTGTTGCTTCAGTGGATATAGGGATGAAACGGCCAGAAACCCATCGCCGTACTCAAGAGTGGTGTGTCAGAAGCAGAACGCGAGGAAAGTCGGCTGTGATCTTTTTAATAAGCATTCGATGACGCCGAGACCTCGCATGCCAACGATGAAATGCACGCAATACGCGCCATATCAAGATCGAGTGAGGCGAAAGCAATGCAATCGAGTCCGGGTGCCTACGCCTCTGCCCGCCAATAACTCCCCAATCCAACCCATGCATCGTGGTTTGTTTTCGTGCAAAAGTTTTAACATGTTTCAAAGTGAGTGCCACGTGCATTTCCGACCAATCAAGTTTCGCTACAGTAGAGAATCTTTGATCGACGTCATCACGTGGACGGTTCCATTAAAGTGGCGGAGGTGGAATCGAAAAGGGAGTGAAGATGATGGAGAACACGCGACCAAAAACGGAGAAGATTAATCACGTAATAAACAGACGAAACGCGAGAAAAAGAAGGGGAAAAACAATCCAAACTGATCGCGTTTTTTAATAGATGATGGCGACCGATATTTTCTCTGTAATGACAATTCCACATCGACCTCTTGCAGGACAAACTTGATTTACCTTGGTGTCGTTACCTTATAAATTAATCCTTAATTGAATTACGAGGGAAAACAATTAACTTTTGTTGAACCTTTAAACAATTTGACAAAAAACTAAATTGGTTGTTCAACGATGCTCAACTTTTTAAGTGTTGCTCGTTTTTGATCAATACTGCTTAATTTGATCAATACATTTGTAATCACTATTGCACAGGAGCTTTACAATTCATTCCCGGCCAAATCAAAGAAAGCATCACTTTCTTTGCAAAGACTTCTTCATGTGCTCTGGGTTTCACTATAATAATATTCACTTAGGAAAATAATTTATTTTCAATAAACTTCAATATAATAATAATAATAATAATAATAATAATAGTAATAATAATAATATATTATCTCCTTTATATACAATAAATCGGAAAGGCTCTCTTTTGAAATATCAATAGATTTTATATTAATGGTTTATTTTCTTTAATTGATATTTTCTCCCGTTAATAGCGAAAATATGAGGTCCTTCCGCGAAATCGTAGAAGCATGCACAAAAGTAGCCGCGGGCAACGCAACTCCAAGCTAACGCAACAGCTTGAATATGGAGTAACCTTTAGGCTTGTCTAATAGTGTCATATGAATAAAACAATTTCTGATCACTGGAGAATTGCAGATTAGATTAGAGCCAATTTAGCGCACCAGGTAGGGCTTTACAGGTAATGTTCAAATTTTAGGCGCCAATTAACGCGACGCTCGCGAGCATTCAATCAAGCGCAACAAGCCATTTACCAGACTTGATAAAGAGATGAAAAAAGGATTTGCAAGATTGACTGCAATAACCAACTGATCGAACACACATTAATAAGTTAACTTAAATAAAATAAAAATCTCATAAACCTTAATTTTGAGCTGTTACGTTAATTTCATTTTTCTTTAATTTAATATTTTCTTTAAAAACT
Source organism: Rhysida immarginata (assembly GCA_023313115.1). Taxonomy (NCBI): domain Eukaryota; kingdom Metazoa; phylum Arthropoda; class Chilopoda; order Scolopendromorpha; family Scolopendridae; genus Rhysida; species Rhysida immarginata. The sequence continues at coordinate 917,899 of JAHWFO010094570.1, forward strand.
CGCTTTTTATTCAGAAGATATGCGTCAATTTTATTAATTGCCCCCATTTTCTTTCTAATATAAATATTTGACGAAAAACCTTTTAAAAACATTCTCCATTTCCATCCACTTAAAAGAGATGAATCTCTTGAAAATGTCATTCTTCCTAAAAGAAAATATCTCACGTCAATAATGTTATTTCCCAGAATTACAATTAATGCGATTTTCTTTGGCGGTTTAATCAAACAATGTCTAAACTTTATTCCTTCACAGAGCATTATTACATTATTGGTTTTTGTACACGTATATAGAATTTGCGAGTATGTACTGTTACTTTTTAAGGAAGAGGAGAGGAAAAAAAAAAAAACTCAGCAGCTTCTCCCATCCAGAAACGCGTCGTTTCTGTTTCTGCCACTGGAAAGACATTGGTGTGCAAAGCGGCGAGAAAGCGCCAGTGTTTGTATATCACAGCATATGGCTCGCTAGCCGAGGGGGAACTGCTGAGCTGCCTTGAATGTGGGCACGGCCGAGTTACTTGCGACGACAGTCAATCGGTGGAACATTACACAGCATTCTTCGGAGCAGGTAACTTATCAACACGCCTTGCATTCACTTCACTGCATTTCCTTCTCATGTTTGTTAGCGATCGGCATGTTGCAGCCGGGAGAGCCTTACTTAATACAATATTGAGAATTTTAAAAGCATATATTGTAAATTAACGTTTTTCGCATAATTCCATCTTAAAATTTATTAAAAGTCGACAAAAAATAAATAAAGGCTCCTCCATTTGAAAAGGAAAAGCCGCATAATACATTTTTCTTAAGAAATACGCCCACTTTTATAAATACGCCTTGCGATAACATATTTTAGATATTATTAGCTTATTTTTAGAATTTCTACATAGGTTAAACCGGAAAATTCTTTAATTTCAAAAGTATTTAATTTTACATTTTCTTTAAATATTTTATTATTTGGAAAAAAAAAAAAAGTACTGAGTCACTCTTAGCGTATTGTTGACCCATTTAAAAGTACAATTAAGTAAAAATTATTAGACCTATTTTCTTGATTTTTTTTCCTTTACAGGTAATTAACTAGACATTTTTTTTAAAGTTTAAAATAGACACAGAAGGGGGAGGAGGAGGATATCTTATAAAACATATCCACTTCCAGGTACACAAAACAATAATAAAACTCAGTAACTTTCCTCTGACATTTGATTCTAGAAAGCATTAAATTACAAATTTCCGTTTTGTAATTCTTACTAAAATGAGCCTGTAAAAAAGTTGTAACATAATACTCAGGTAACAAACACAGTTGATGATAATAGTAACAGGCAAAGTCTATTTTTTATTATTTATCCATAGAAGAGACCATTGGAGAAAAACAAACAAAAAATAAGAATAATGCATCATATGTTCTTGAAGTAGATAAAATGTGTATGCTTCTGCTTTATTTTCTTTTTAAATCAACAAAATATTTAAATATGACCAATATGATCTTTGCATAAATAATAGTTAAATTAAAACTCAAGTTTATGATGAAATATGAAATTCAATCAATTATAGCTCCCACTTTTAAAATTTAAAACCTATTATAATATTTACCATTAATATTAACAAAACTTGAATAAGCATTGACAGAATGTGGCTTTCTGCATGTTTGATTGAACTGTGCACTGGTTTTTAGATAAGGAACTTTCTTAAAATTCAAGTGGTACTTGAAGTTACTAACCAAGAATGAAATAACATTTTTTTCTTATTAGAAAATATCTTGATATTTCAGAGTTGCATGCCTTCTTTATCAATCTTCCTGTAAAACAGAAAACTATTGCAAAATGGGCACTCGAATAACAAAAATGAGGCGGGATAAATATGGTAGGTTGTACTCTCTCACCTTTTAAATTCCAAGTACTGTAAATATTTGCACTACGGAATCCCTGAGTTAAAATGAAAAAAGGGCCTCTATTTTAACAGTGTTGGACAGCTTTCAGTCGTTTGGCTATGGATTTTTTTTTAGCAGAAAGGATATTTGCAATCAATATTAAAATTAACCTGCAAGCATTCTTATCAGGAAAAATAAAATAAAATAAATTTATTGCCATAATCAAATGAACTTTAATTATAGATTCCAATTTGAGCAATTAACTATGTTTATGAACTACATCATTGTACATGTTTTATTCATTTATTTATTTATTTATTTATTTATTTATTTATTTATTTATTTATTTATTTATTTATTTATTTATTTATTTAATTTACGTTAATAGATATCCAAGGTCAGAATTTTAAAGAAGATAAAGAGAAGATTTCTACTACAACACCAGTCACCATGGCTCCACAAAATACAGACACAGTTGAGCAGGTTCTCTGCAGTGTTGACGATTTAAAAGACAATGAGTGAGGATAACATTTAACCTTTCTTTCCTCTCCCTTTCATGATTTTTTTCTTTTCCTTTCTCATTTTTAACATACTAATGGAATTTTATTTAAGCAATTTGCATTAGGAAAGAAAAAAAAATCAAGGATAAAATTTCTCTATTTTTCAAATTACAGAATGAAGGAATTCACCCTCGAAGGAGATAAAAAGATTCTTCTTGTCAAAGAGAATGGCCAGTTTGCAGCATTTGGAAACAAGTGCACTCATTACGGAGCACCTTTGGTCAATGGTGTTCTATGCAATGGCTACATTCGTTGCCCATGGCATGGTGCATGCTTTAACAGTAAAACTGGAGACATTGAAGATTTCCCTGGACTGGATAGCATTCCTAAATATGAAGTAAAATATTTTTAACAATTTTTGTTCTTCAAATATTTATTTAAAAAATCAATTACAGTTTATCTGTTTTAATAATAGATTCATATAGAGGACAACAATGTCAAAATTAATGCTGCAGTAAATTCAAATAAACGATTGAAGCCCATGACAAAAAGAGATGAAAATGTTACAGACGCTTTCATCATTATTGGAGGAGGTAATATCCCTAGCACTTAATGAAACTAGCAATTTACTGCACTTTTGTTTAAAACTGCCATACACAAGCATCTCAACACAATGAATATTTTCCAAGGCTTTTATGTTTAAAGATTTTTTATTGAATATCAACATCTTTAAAGAATGCAAATGTCTTTAAAACAATAATTATAATTAGCAATTATTAGTCTCTAAAATAAATTAAAATTAGCCCCAGCCATGATCTTTAAGGTATTGGGTTTTCAGAAAAGTCGTGACTCATTGTTGCTGACAAAACAAAAATGAAGAAATTTATTGAGTCAAATCCATGTTGCATGACACCAAAGATTGTAAAAACATCTATCACTCGAGCGTTCACAACCATCTGAAGAAGCTGGGATGTGTAAGCAAGCTTAATGTTTGGGTTCCTCGCGAACTCTTAAGTTCATTTGATAGTGTGTATAAACATCTGCGATGTGCTCATTAAGTGTGATGAAAAATTATCCTTATTTGTTTGAAGTGACTGGTAACTGATGAGAGAAGTGGGTTGTTTATAAAAACGTGTTGCACAATCGGTCTTGATCCCGATGTGATGATTCACCTCGAACATCAAAACCAGACATTCACCAGAAGGAATTCATTGTGGTGGATGTTAAAAATTGCGTTTTTCAAGCTCCTACCAAGGACTCAAACAATCGATTCGAATGTGTACGGTTGGCAGTTGGACAGTTTGAACAAATGTCATCCAGAAATGTCCAGAGCTCATTAATCATAAAGTTGTGTCCCATCACGACAATGTGAGATCATAAACAAATTTGACCACCCATTAAAACATTTTGGAGCTCTGATGGAATGTATTGCCACACCTATCACACTTTAATGAAATGAATGCAGAAGTTTTAGGTTATGTGAATTTTTAGATAAAGAAAAAAAAACTTTGCAATTATACCTTCTAGCACAAAAAAAATTGAAATTACTTACAGGGTTGGCCAAAATATGAACACCTATGTAAATACAATAGGGAACCCTGTTGTACAGTCCCCCATCCTCTAGTTTTGAATCGTGCCACATAGTGAGCGAGAATGTACACACATCAATCTATTAGTAGCAGTGATAGCATGTGGATGCTAATATACAGTGGCGTTGAAACTGTTATGGCTGACAAGGGAATCCCTCGAACATGTATGTCACAGATTTCCACCATATTGAAATGTGTTACTCATCTGAAGCTACTATAGATGCTTGCAAAATAAAGAGTGTAACATTTTATTTCTTTCAAAATAAACCGTGAAAACGAAAAAATTTGAGCATACATAACCATACAAAGACTCCATTGTTAAAGCGGATAGGCTATGTGGGATTCCCTTGTGAGTACTAAGATTTCGAAAGAGGCATGATTGTTGGGGCTTGTCTCCGGAATCTCAGTAACAAAAACTGCAATCCTTGTTGGGATTAGGAGAAATATTGTGTCATAAAGATTGTGTTATGATAATCTATAAGAAACTGGGAAAGACATCTGCCAAGCACAAGTGGCCGAAAGTTGAAGGCCACTGACAGAGACAGAAGGGTTTTGAAGCAGATCATGGCCACAAAGCACAAAACAGCATCCCAGATACATCTGAGATGAATACGCATCTACTAGAAGCTGTATCAACAAAACTATCTGGCATGAATTGCATGCAGCAAACATGCATGGGAGAGTGGCTATTCCAAAATCATCCGTCCAATGCATTGATGCGAAGAAAATGGTGTTGCAAGCATAGAAATCAGACACAACAACAGTGGGAGAATGTCATTTGGTCAGACGAATCGCCGTTCACATTATTCCAGATAAATCGACATGCTTATGTTTGGAGAACTCCAGCAGAAGCCTATGATGTTGAGCGGGATCAGTGATGCTGTGGGGGGAGGGGATATTACTTGTCGTGGTCTCTGCCCACTAGTTGTCCTGCATAGGCAATTTATAGCACATGATTATGTAGTATTCTGGCCAATCTTCTTCATCCAATGCTGCAAACCAGGGCCGTACTGAGGGGGGGGCCGCGGCCACTGCAGTCTTACTTTATTTTAATTTTCTTATTTTATTTTACTCTAAAATTCAACTAATTTTAATTATAAAATTATGAAAAAATAAAAACTTATCCTACTACACATTCACAGTTGACTTCATGAATGGAATTATCACTTATTATTATACAGAATAAATAAAACCCAGTCTAATATTTTAATGCGATGTTTTTATTTGGGTTTTGATGTCTGTTAATACCAATTTGAAACGCTGTCATATTTAAAGAACTGTGTTTTATATTTTGTATGTAATTATCAATTACATATTTAATTCTTTTATTAGATTTGGTCTTCATGTACACTAAAATTGCAACCTCATCAATTTTTTGGCATATTTTGAAAACAATATGACCATGTGAGCATTCATTAGCTGGTATTACCCTTTGACTTGCCATCTTCTGCATTTAATAGCATTTTAAATTGCGCCACTAATGGCCAAGCATGCACAGTTTTGAAACGCGGATATGGTCCATTATACTGCTCAAATTGTCCGAGGCTACTTTAATGAACACAATGATCTACAATACCTTAACTGGCCCCCTAAGTTCCCTGATCTTTGAACTTTTGTGGGGGATTTTGGAGACACTTCCAAGGACACTTTCTGAATTAGCGACCCTTTTTGCAAGAGGAGTGGCTACATATCCCTGTGACTGTTGTGCAAGACTTATATTTGTTCATCCAATGTCAGATACAAGCTGTAATTAATCCAAAAGGAAGACCATCACCCCGTTAATAAATATTTGATCTCATTTCACAGGTGTTCATATTTTGTCCAACCCTTGTACAAGTGCAGCTTATACATGAACATATGACATCACAAATGATATTTGCTGCTTCCAATAGTATGTATTTTAAATTCAAATATTTGCATAGGAGCTGCTGGGGCAAAATGTGTTGAAACTCTTCGACAGGAGGGATTCCAAGGAAAGATTGTAATGATAACTAAAGAGGAACATATACCTTATGACAGACCAAAATTAAGCAAGGTATTAAATTTAATAATTAAATTTAAAGTATTGCTCATTATTTATAATGTATTTAAAGGTTTAAATATTTTCTTAAAGGCACTTGACATGACTGCAGATAAAATTGCTTTGCGTTCCTTTAATTTTTACGAAGAATATGACATAGAAATCATGAAAAATAAGGAGGTTTGGATTTTTCTCATTCATGTGATTTTAAGTACATATGGCTAATTATTTCTCATAATCAAAGTTCTAGCCTTTTTTTTTTTTTTTTTTTTTTTAAAGGTTATTTCTGTCAATTCAGCAGAGAAGTTTATAACTCTCAATGATAACACAAAATTATCTTTTACAAAACTATTAATTGCTACTGGAGGAATGTAAGTTTGAATTTAGTTTTGTTGAAACTTTATATAAGTTGTCCTTTTAGTATTGAAATTTATTCTCTACATCAAGATCATAATTTATTACAGCCCACGGACTTTAGACGTTCCTGGAGGAGATTTAAAGGGTGTAAGAGTGCTTCGGTCAGTAGATGATGCTAATGCAATTGCTGCAGAAAGTCAAGGGAAACATGTTGTTATCTTAGGCACATCATTTATTGGTTAGTAAGAAATGTGTAAAAATAAAATAAAATAAAAAATAACTAACTAGAATTGATTTTAATTTTGACTTTAGGTATGGAATGTGCTGCATATCTTGTTGGTAAAGCTGCAAGTGTACATGTAATTGGTTCACTCAGTGTACCTTTTGAACCTGTTTTAGGAAAGGAAATTGGTGACCGAATGAAAATGGTAGAAATAAAGATTTGTGCTGTTAATTTTCTAAACTGTAAAAATGAGATTTTTCCTTTCATCTTCATGTTTTAATTTCATTGAATGATAGTTGTTTGAAGAGAAGGGTGTTATCTTTCACATGAATGACACCATTGCCCAAATTCATGGAGAAGGCTGTCTGCAAGAAGTTGTGCTGAAAAGTGGAACTGTACTTCCTTCAGATATATGCTTATTAGGCATTGGTAAGAATTTACCCTTATAAAAGTGTTAATAGAGATTATAAATGAAATTCATTTAATATAATATTAACTGCACACAAATATTTCAATAATCATTTAAAAGAATAGGAAATATTTATACACACAATTTGAAAGCTAATGAAAACTTAAATGTGAATAAATTTTGATATTTGAATGTTGAGATCATAAGAAATGACTTAGTAGTTTAAAACTACATCTTTATTAGGATTTTTAATATGTATATGTAGGCTGTCTAACAAGTTCTTTGCTATAATCCTTCACTTGTGCACAGGTACTATACTTAAGGAGTGGGGTCAAAATCCCTAATCTCTTAGAGGATTGGTGATGTAACTGTTAGCCTTGTTGATGTCGTTAGTTAGGCAGGTGTGCTCTTGTTTTCTGACCATCCACTTAATTTAATATGCCAGTGGATATGAGTTACAAAAGTTGCTGTGATATTATTTTTATAAATTCTCGAATTTGCAGAAGAATGACGGAATTTTAACTGCCCATTTAGGAAACTTTAAAGAAAAGCAACAAAGGCAGTTCATGAACGATATGTCAGTAATACGCATTACATACTGAGAAATTCCAGAGATACTTTGCTTGTATTTTGTTTGAGTAGGGAAGTGGAGTGCTACTTGTTAGACTAACCAGCTTTTTATAGGTTGAGGTCTTTGCCCTAACCGGTTAGTCTCAGGAGCACTAACTTTGACCACATGACTATGATGTTTCTGTTGGATAACAGAATTTATAACCAACCAATCGTTAACTCTTCTCACTGGTTAGGCTTTCTAACCCCACCTAAGAAATAAATCTCAAAGATTTCAGATAATGTGTTTTCTCAATGTTTGTTATTCTGGTATAAGTTATTTCAGAAGTGTTCTTGTAAGATTCCTTATTGCACTGCTTTGCTTGTATAGAAGTGTCATTTGAAGTTTTAGGATTCAAAATTTTTCAGAGTTGTTTTACATATGGACTGAAATAAAGATGTGCAAAGTGAGAAGAGTGCCTTAATTTGCCGAGACTGTAGAATACAAACTTCTTAAGAGGCAACTTATCGAACTGGAAAAGATTTAGAAAATGGCTTGTTAGAACCATGGCAAACTGGCTGATTTCAACCTGGTTGTATCTTTAAGCAAATTCATAATGCAAATGAAGCTTGGTATTAAGATTAATAATCCATATATCCATAATTTTTGAAATTACATGTATCTTCTAATTAAATATGTAAGATTATTAGAGTAAATAAAATGGATTAGTGCCCAAAATTTCTTTTGTTATAACAGGAATAGACTGAATACCTTCATCTATTCCTAGTTATAATCTTACGAGGAAAATGAGGTTACTGTACTGATTAATGCCTTTTTGCAAAAGAATTGAATTGGTGTCCCTGTAAATTAAATTTCAGAATTCTAAGTACTTAATAAGAGAAATAATAGAATTTCTGCCAATTTAATCAGAATATCAGGAATTGATTTATTAAAAATCGGGGGGGAAACCAACTGAACAGCCACCCTAGAGCTCTCCTGTTATGAGGTGAAAAATTAAAATGTTCTTGAAGGAAAAATAAATTAACTCGACCAAAAAATAATTAACGCTCCTCTGAAAATTTTCAGTCTTCTGAGAAAACCATATAAATTTTGAGATTGTCAAAGTAGATTAAGATGGAAGTACAGTATTTGATAATGAATGCTAACAAGGGAAAGTCACGATCTGTTGTCACTAGACTCTGACCAAGAATGTTTGTTTATTAAGAACAAAAATAAATATTCTCTAGCATTATAGATGCCATTGGCAATTATTTCTTAAATCTACCAGAAATAAAATTGCATATTCATGAGTTCTTATGAGTGAACCTGGAATAAGAGTCTCTATCCAAATTTGAAAATAGCAGTTTGAGAGTGGCTGCCAGGGAGAAATGAGACTGATGTTTCTGTAATTATTTTTTTCCCTGACAATTATGTTTTTGTGGTTTTTGAATCTGCATGGTTGTTGCTCAAATTACAGAATTTTATTTATTAAACAATTATATTAATTTTTCAAATCCAAACCTAAAGACATATCACAATTTAGCATTTCCATTAAATCTGCTATTTTCAATTCTGCAAATTTGGTTTACTTTCATATTTCATATAGATTTGAATTATTTAAGGAAAAATTATTCAGTGGCACCTTTAATCTCAGACTATTTACTTTTAATGTTCTTAAAGCAATAAACATAGATCTTGATTAGATTCTAGTGACACTAGCAATTAATGCCTGCCATAAATAATTTGAATTAATCAGAGGTTCTTACAAAATGACTGCATTATTCAAAAACAATGTAAAAAAGTTGATCTAACCAATGAAAAAACTTGGTGGGTGGAGATATCTGCAGGAAAAGTTTTAAAAATTTAAAAATTTATGGAATATCAGTAGAAACCAAATTCCACTTGGTCCTCTCTAAACTGCAGTACAACTTCAAACTAATGTGAATATAAACATAATTTTATCAGATAATGTAAATGATTGACAAAGACTCAATCATTTTTGGGATAAATCCATGCTGAGAGGGCAGAACCATAAGGATAGTTTTGGAAATCAAATACATTTTTTGATGCCCTCTTCTTGAGTTAAAAAAATTTTCCATTCCACAGTACCTTCTTATGTTATCTAGTAATTTAAATTTTAATACATTTCTTTTAATTTATTAATTTAATATTTTTACATTTCTTTAAAATTAAGGAGTACAACCCTCTACCAAGTTTTTAGAAGATTCTGGGATAAATACAGAGAACGGCTTTGTTTTAGTGGATGAGGTAATGTATCACTAGGTAATCACATTGATACTAATCCTGAGTTTACAATTATTTATTGGATGATTATTTTCTTGGGTATAGCATATGATGTCAAATGTTGATGGTATTTATGCTGCTGGAGATATTGTGAAATTCCCACTGTTTTTTATGAATTTACAACAAGTTAATGTTCAACATTGGCAAATGGCTCACCATCATGGTAAACATGCAAAATTTAAGCATTAACATTCACTCTTTAATGAAGTGATTATTTACATAATAATTGATCAAATGCTTTGAAGGTGGAGAAGGCAATTTTATGCATTTATTTATTTTTTACAATTTCATTTCCTTTTGGTGTATTTGAAAATTTAAAAACTAACATTCTCAATTGTAGGCCACATCGCAGCTTTAAACATGTCAGATAAATTACGCAAAATTCACACAGTGCCCTTTTTTTGGACCATGTTCTTTGGAGTTAGTCTTCGGTATACAGGTATCATCAACCAACCAAAGGTGGTGCTAGCTTCTTTGACACCCCTATGCAAACCTCTAATATATGCGCCCTTTCAACCTTGGTTAGGCCCCATCCTACAATGAGCCCCCATGCTACGCTTACTTTGCTTACCGCTTCACACCACCTCTGCATTCAACGTTCATTCTTCATTTCTTTTTTATTTGGAAGTTTTTGCTATGACTGATATCTTTTATCTTTGTAGGTTTTGGTCAAGGATATGATACTGTAATTATCACAGGAAACTTGCAGGATTTGGAATTTGTAGCTTACTACTTAAAGTACACTGCACATTTTTTTTAATATCCTATAATGCATCTTTTTTATTAATAGATATTCTAGTTATCTTAATAGAAAATTGTACATTTTTACAATGGTTTGCTAGCTTAACTCTGCACTGCAACTTCAGTAAAACAAATAAAAAAAATAAAAAACCAAGGATTAAATCACATACATAGTGTATATCAGCAACACTATTGCCATCATTCAGCCATGTCTGAAATATGAATGTGTCAGTCTATTCTTAAATAATAAAAAAGGATGTTGAAAAAAATGAGATAGACCAGTGGTTCCCAAAATTTCTCGTCTCGCGAACCCCTTTCACAAAGATCTGAGTTGTGCGAATCTCTGACTTATAAATGTATGCATACAATAATAGGAATCCGTCATTACGGAAAATTTTTGGTGAACCCCTTGAAACATTTGCAAAAGATATAACGAACAGTTTGTGAAACGCTGAGATAGACAGATAGGGAAAGATATAACATTCAACAATAACAAAATGCTAGTGTTTAATTCTGTGTCTGTGTTTTCAACAGTCCTTATTTAGTCTGGGTTTTTGTTTTTCTAGATGATTCTTCAGTTTTATTTCATGGTGCTAAAAATGTATAGGCCCAAAGTCTCTGATCAAACTTTGGTTTCTAGTTTCTTCTCTCTTGATTTTATTGATGTTAACCGATGTCCAGTTTCTGGCATATTTGGATTTTCCATTTACAAATCCTGAGTCTGGAGTCGGGCCTCTGTTTTAGTTCAATAGATTATCTGGCATTTTCTTCTGAATTTCTTTGTTTTCATATAATTTTAATAGGTGTTCTTCTGATTGCTCTGATTAACTTAAAATTTTCAATATTGAATCTATAGCCAGTGGAAGGTGAATGTTTTGCAATAGTGGCTTTTTCTCATTGGCCATATTCAATGAGTGAAAAAAGTTAACATGGTTTCCTGTTTTACTGAAGTTGTGGTAAGAGTTAAGTTGGTAGAACTTTGTAATAATTTAGCATACTATATTGTTCTATATCCATATTTTAATATATAATTAATATTCTTAATTTATAGAGGGGACACAGCTGTAGCTATAGCTACCATGAAAAAGGAACCTGTAGCTGCTCAGTTTGCAGAAATACTTAGAGCAGGAAAAACTCTTACTAAGGATAAAATTGAGTAAGCACAGGAGTATATCATTACTAATAGTAGGAATTCATAATTTTGGAAAATGAGTATTTAGTATCTATTAAATATTTCAGCCCCTCTTTGGATATGAAGAAACTTTTAGATTAAGATGGAATGTATTAAAGAAAAAACATCAACAAATGGGACCAATATTTGTAATTTATTGTAATAGAGGCTTTATATTTTGTTAATGTAAATTGTTTTTGTAATAAAAAGTGTTCTTAATGGACTTTAGATAAGTACTTGATAAGAATGAAAATGTTTCTCCTTGACCTCCTTTCCCCTTCTGAGGGGTGAGACTTTGGGGGGGGGGAGAATGGGAAACGAGGCAAAATAGGGAGGGGGGGTACAAATTCAATATAAAGGCTGTGTGTAAAGAAAGGAAATCTGAGAACGAGATGGAAAATTTTGCTGCACTTCTGCCCTCAGCTGTCGTTCAGGAAATGGTGTTAAACTGGCTTAAAGAAGATGTGCCTAGTTTTGATATTGGAGGGATGCTCATAGGCAACAAGGAGAAGGAAGCTGTACTAATATGTAAATCGGGTAGTGTCCTCGCAGGAGTACCGTTTTTTGAGAGCATTTTCCATCATTTACAATGTTCAGTGAAATGGAATTATTGCGAGGGGAGCAAACTAGACAAAAATTCGTTTGTAGCTACTGTGAAAGGTAAAGGGCAGAATATTCTATTGGGAGAACGAGTAGCATTAAACTGTCTGAGTAGAGCAAGCGGTGTGGCTACTTTGACGAGGGAGTTTGTTGATAAAGCAAAACGATCAGAATGGAATGGTATCATTGCTGGAACGAGAAAAACCACACCAGGATTTAGAATGGTTGAAAAATATGCTGTTTACATAGGAGGTGGCGATCCTCATCGATACGATTTGTCGTCAATGATAATGCTCAAAGATAACCATCTTTGGAGTGCAAACAGTATATCGGAGGTAAAAATAATCAAACTCCCACTCTGAAACACTTATAAATTTCACAAGTAGAAACAGATCTGATATTTTTTTCAGAAGTATTTTCTTAATTTGTAAACGTTTGATTAAACTCCTGTGCTCAATATAGTTTCAAAGGCACAATAAACATTATCTTCGTTGAAATAAGAGGTTTTTTTTAATTTTATTTATTTATTTATTTATTTATTTATTTATTTATTTATTTATTTATTTATTTTTAAATCTTCATTCCTACCCCCTGCTCCTGAAATTTCTAAAACATTAAATCCATTGTGTAGCAGAGGCCTTTATTTGAACGTTTACAGAGCTTTATTTTTTCACAAGCAATAAACTAACTTGACAAGCAAAGCAATACATGACTCGTGTGCTTCTTCAGGTTGTTGCGAAGGCAAAAGAAATCGCAGGTCGTTATATGAAAATTGAAGTGGAATGTCGCAGTTTAGAAAACGCATTGGAAGCTATTGAAGCAGGAGCCAACATTATTATGTTGGATAATTTTACTCCACAGGTATCGATTAATATAGATAATTTAAACATTTTTTAAATAAATTCTTCTCGCATCTTTTAAACGAATAAATGCAATTGACGAGTGAAAAATTAAATTGCACTGCAGGGATTACTGGAATACGTAATGTACCGGGTGTTCCAAAAGTGCAGGCCTGCAAAAGTGTATTCCATTTTTTTACATTATTAACGACATTTTCAGTGTTTGCGCGTGCCTTTTGATTCTTATGAGAAAGTAAACACTGACAATGTCGTTAACAATGTAACGCACTTTTGGATCACCCGGTATTTAAAGAGCGAATTTACATTTTGTCCGATTACTAGGTTTACTTTCTTAATTTTGAAAATTTGCTTATTGGATGTAACGGGCATTTTTATTTTAATTATAAAGGGCTGTTATAATGCCGTTGGTGGTCTTTATAAGGCGTAGGTCTTGTAGCTCTCGAAACCAGCGAATCGCGGATTCGAATCCCGCGATTGTAGATCCAAACGTTGGAGATCCTTTTTTTTTATTTTCGCATCTTATTGTCATTACTATCACATTCAATGTCTGTAGTCATACAGAATTTGAAGGAACTGGCATTGTTCCATTTAATTTATAAAATTTTGAATTACCATCACATCCGACTGAGAGCTTGTTTACAATCTGGACATGAAATCATCGAAAGTTAACATCTGCACGGAAGTCATCTGGGGAGAGTCCCCAACGTTTGGTATCTATCTACTAGCTACTATCTACCCTCCAGGACAATTTTACTTAAGTTCAGAGTAGCGTTCCCTGACTTCGATCAGCCCTGTCGCGTTTATGCTCTGCATTGTAACATACTTAATTAATATGTAAATGATTTATCATATTCTCGAAATTATATTTAAGAAATTTATGCAGGAAAAAATTCATGAAAGTTCCGTGACGGTGTACGAAAAATATTTCTCTACCATTGGTTATTCAAGTTGGCCTGGCCGCCCGTCATTTAACGTACACCGTCACGGAACTTTCATGAATTTTTAATTGGCTATGCGCACGTACGTACAGGGACGTCAAAATGGATTCAGGGATGTCAAAATGTATATTTCCGTTGAAATCTGAAAACCGAATTTTTTTCCCGATTATAATCCTTCCTTTATTTCGTACAAGGAAGTGATAATTATAAAATCGATTTTGTCATTCATTTTTACGTCTAAAATAATGCTTATTAACAACCAAGTTAGTAATAAATTAATTCAACAAATAAACAATGACAAAGACAAAAGTTTGGAAATTTGAAGTTAAAAATATTTAAATTGTTTAAAATTATTGTTACTATTCTAAAAATGTGACTAGATCATTGTTGCGTCTATTAACATTATTATCTCATTTTTATGAAAAGTAAAAACAAACGTTATAATAACAACATGCCACCAACCGCACAAATTGAAAGAGATATCCGAGATTTGATTATTAAAAAGTGGAAAGATAATGAAAAGCAAGTGGAAGTGGCTAAACGTTTGCATTTAACACCAAGTGCAGTCAACAAAAATCATTAAAAATATACAAAGAACTTGAACGACCAATGTTTTGCCTCGCTCTGGAAGAAAACGCGTTACAACTGCAAAGGAAGATAAGCATCTCAGGGTTTTATTTGGTGCGAATAAATAAAAAAAAAACAACGATTAAACAAGTGACTGGATAATGGAATCGTATCACGAGAAAAAATGTATCTGCAAAAACAGCAGCAAGAAGATTAAGATCAACGGGCTATACATCTTACATTGCAGTAAAGAAGCCGCTGTTGACAAAAGCAATGAAGGCAAAACGCTATCAGTGGGTTAAAGATCATCAATTTTGGACAACTGATGAATGGAAAAATGTCATTTTTAGTGACGGTCGAAATTTTCATTATTTAATGATGGCCAAGAAAGACCAAAAGTATCACCCAGCCTGCATTGCTCAAAGAGTCAAATTTCCTTAAGTACTATTGAGTATGGTACTCTTTGCTTTCATGGACTTTGAATTCTCTGCTTCGTCAAGGGAAGTTTCAATAATGGCAGATCATCCGATTCCTACTACTCAGCTTTTTTATGGCAATGGTGATTTTATTTATCGGCAAGATGGGCCCCCTTGCCATATATCTAAGTAGTCAATGTCCTACTAGATGACCAACAAGTTCATGTGCTAAAATTCCCTTGGAATAGCCCGGACATGAATCCGATTGGGGAGATACGGAGCATCATGAAGAAGAAAATTTCAAGTTTGAAGTCAACCAACATCAATGAGTTTCAAACTATTGTCCAAGACGTTTGCGGTAAAATTATAAAAGAAGAATGCCAAAACCTAATTGAATCTATGCCAAGACGAATAAAGGCAGTTGTCAATGCCAGGGGAGGCTGGACAAAATACTAAAATTGTAAGTTTGTATAATTTTTTTTCATAAATTCAAATTTCCAATTTTTGTCTCTGTTGTTATTTACTCTTTTAATTTTTTTATACTGTTTATTAAGTACCGAAAGGTGCTTTATGCTATCAGTGTGGGGAAACGTGTCTGTCTGTCTGTCCGTAACTCAAACTCCTCCGAGGCTATGAAAGATTTTCAAAATCTGTTTTCGTCAGTCGATGAATATGGTTCATGGCAAGAACCAGTTACAAATATTATCTAAATCGGTTCATTGGAACGTGCACAAATGGTACCTCTATTTTCCCGCCTAGCAATTTTCAATGGAGAGATATATTAAGTAATATATCAAACAAATCGTAATGACGAGATAGAAGCGGATATAAATTACTATTTTCGCCAATTAATAAATAAGGCTTCGGGAATGAACCATTTTGAAATTGGTTGAAATCGAAACAAAGACACGTGCTCTAATAGCACCCATATGACACCCTCAAAAATTTTCAGTGCTAAAATATGGCATGTAATATATCAAACGATTTGGAATGATGTGTCAAGAATGAATATAAAGTAAAATTAATGGTAGTCGAAATTGTTTTCAAGGAACCTGGTTTAGTGGAACCATTATGGCTTCTTGGAACTTTCTATTCTAAAATATAGCACGTAATATATCAAACGACTTGGAATGAGTTGTAATGAATGAATATAACGTAAAATTAATGGTAGTTGAAATTGTTTTCAAGGAACCTGGTTTAGTGGAACCATTATGGTTCATCGGAACTTTTAATGCTAAAATATAGCATGTAATATATCAAACGGCTTGGAATGATGTGTCAAGAATGAATATAAAGTAAAATTAATGGTAGTCGAAATTGTTTTCAAGGAACCTGGTTTAGTGGAACCATTATGGCTCCTTGGAACTTTCTATTCTAAAATATAGCACGTAATATATCAAACGACTTGGAATGAGTTGTAATGAATGAATATAACGTAAAATTAATGATATTCGAAATTGGTTTCAAGGAACCTGGTTTAGTGGAACCATTATGGTTCATTGGAACTTTTCAATGCTAAAATATGGTATGTAATATATCAAACGATTTTTGGAATGATGTGTCATGAATGAATATAAAGTAAAATTAATGGTAGTTGAAATTGTTTTCAAGGAACCTGATTTAGTGGAACCATTATGGTTCATTGGAACTTTCAATGCTAAAATAGGGCATGTAATATATCAAACAACTTGGAATGATGTGTCATGAATGAATATAACGTAATATTAATGATAGTTGAAATTATTTCAAAGGTACGTAGTTTACTGGTATCATTATGGTCAATTAGAAACTTCCAATGTTAACATAGGGCGGTTTAAAAATATAGTTCCGCGAATGGTTTAGTTTAACCTTTCGGTACTTGGTTATGTCATTCCTTAATGGTTTATTACTAACCTCTTGTTAATAAACTTTATTTTAGACGTAAAAATGAATGACAAAGTCGAATTTTTTAATTACTTTTACCTTTATTTAGCCAGTTTCCTATTATTTTACTTTTTTAAAGACAAATAGTTGCAATAATTATAAATTTCCAAACTTTTGTCCTGGAGGGTACATAATAGTGTCACCTTGCCACCTTATTCGACTAGAAATGTGTTATCATGTGGACGTGAGATCATCGAAGATCAACATATGTACAGAATTCCTCTTGAAAAAGTCTCTAACGTTTGGATCTGCAAAAAGTCGTCGTGAATTTTTACATCCGAATGGTCAAATTTACTTTTGTCGAACTAAAGTATATTCCGTCTGTACATTCTTATTATATGGAAAATATCATAATATCATTTTAGAAACAATGATTATTAATAGGTAAAAGAGGAATAGAAAAAAATTATAAAGGCCTAACTCCCGTAGCAGGCTATACAGAATTCTTCTATTGTTCATTCTTTTGATTAAGTGTTACTCGAATTCGTACTTTTCATACACTCGGGGACAAGATTATGCAGTCACTTGATGACGCACGTGAAAAAGTTACATTTATAATTTAAGTATTTTGCATCGATCACTTTTTTTGGCTTTTAAAAATGACTAATTGATAGCCAAAACAACTAAATTTTGTTTATTTTGCCGTGTGCTATTGGCTGTAGTCACAGCCGACGGAGTTCTATGAGCGGGGTATTTTGAAACTGGTGCAGCGTTGGGATAGATGCCTAATTTAGTTGCAGACGCCCTCAAATTAAACAGCCAATCACAATCACAAGACTCAAATTGGACACCCTCAAATTTAGTAGTTTTCAACTTTAAAAAAAAACAAAACAAAAAAAAAAAACTGCAAAAGCTACAAAACGCGAGAGGGTTGTCCGCAGGGTCTTTCAGAGAAAATGCTAGGTCCAGGTATAGTGGCTTTTCTAGCCACTGTAGTTCAGGGCAACTAATATCTTTGAGGGCTTTCAAAATTTAAAATAAAATTGCGAGCAAGAAAATAAAACCAATGGTATTTAATTTGTATTTGATTATAACTTTGATCAAGTATTTCACAGAAGCTTTTCGCTAATTCAGTTTTTGAGTACCAAGTTGAGGTCCAAGATATTAGCCTTTTCACTTGACGAGACTTGAAAAATGGCGGCGTCCTAGATAGCTTGAAAACGAGGCTGAAGGGTGAAACTCGCACAATGGGAAAGCACTACAGGGTGTCCCAAATTGATGTATGTACTCTGAAATGTTATACATCCCAAAGCTGCACTCTTTGAAATGTTATAACTCAGCAACGAAATGAGATAGAAATATATGGTTTGTTGGATTTTATTCCTTAAACTTCTTTAAGCCCGTACATGTTCAAAATGTCCACCTTCTGCCACAGTACACTCCTAACACCGACATCGAACAGAGCGAAATATCGACTGGATTGTAGCTAAAAGAATATCATTGATGGAATGAACACTGGATTTGGCGATACCAACTTCACGAGAGCATTGCCTCACTGACTTCTTTTGGGATCGTGCAAAAACCTCCATGAAGGCATCAACACTCTCGTTATCAGTGGAACTTCTCTCTCTTCTGCACCGACCTTTCAACACATCTTCACCGTGCCTTCGGCTTCAAACTTGTCTCGGAGTTTTGTTATTGTTACCCTTGTTGGCAGTGGTGTACCAATTTCAACCCTCCAACGTCATTGAACCTCAACAACATTCTCCATTTTCCAATAAGACTTCAGTATCCACTTACGTTCATCGAATGAAAGTCTCACCGCCATTTTGGCTTATAAACAAATGAACACCAACGAACGTGTTACTATGCTTTTCCAGCGCCGTCTGAATCATACACAACAACTTTATATTTCTATCTCATTTACGTTTCAAAGAGTGTATACATCAATTTTGGATACTCTGTATATGTGCTAATGATAGATTAACTGTTACTTCATTACAATGTCAGTTCTGTGACTTCAGTGGTTACCATATTTTTTTTTTCAAGGTTTGTCTTATATTGAGCGACTGAAAACTTGTCCAAGCAAAAAGTTCGATTAAGTGTAAGCTCAAGTTGCTGTTTTATTTTTTCTCTTATTTTCTTCACATTGCAGATTTATAAATCCTTGTTTGCTTTCGTTAGTGTAAAATTTCATGTCTTTACAAGCAAACTTTTCTTGAATAGTATTGCTAACTGAATAAGTTTGTCCTCGCGTGTACATCAGTAAATGGGAATGTAATAAACAGATATCTAAATTGCACCTTAAATTGCATTTTCAGAAACACAAAAGGAAGTTAAATCCTATATAGGGCGCGTTGTTCAACTGAGCGGGCGCTCAATCGATCCTGCTAAAACAACAATATGATGCAATTCCCATGTTCATTTACTTCAAAGTGGCTGAGACGAATTATCAACTAATCGTTGAAGCGAATTAGCTTCATGTCATTCCTAAATTGTCTCTTCTGTCACACGATTTCCTTATAAGTGAAATTGTTTATTTTAAACCTGCTCAGCATGAACGAGACGGACCACTAATTGTAACAACATTCTCTCCAATGAGCGCTCGTTTAAAAAAAATGAGGGGATAGTTTTCTGAGAATGTAGAAAACAAAATGCATAATCAGGGTGAGTCAAAAGTCTGTTATCCCCCATACAATTTCAAAACGAGTGGCGACAAATCTGTTGCTGGCAACATACAGGAAATTAGGTAGGGACTGAACAATGGTGGTGTCAAATTTGACCTTTGACCTCGAATTTGTAACTTGTAACCGTTACAGGTAGAGAAAAATTTCCAATTGTACAATTGTAGAGCCCAAAACACTGATTTTAACAAAGAGAGAGAGAGAGAGCGAGAGAGATTAAAAATAAGCGTAAAAATAAACCCACTACAACAAAATTAAATTTCATTGCCCAAGCTACATTGAGTTTTGTCAATGAATGAAGTGCTCAATGTGGTGTTCTTCTGCAGCAATGCATAACCGTGCACGATATTTCACAGAACCCATCACATTTAACATCATGATTGGTGTTATGTCTGTACAAGCCTACTGAATTCGTTGTTTCAAATCATTTACTGATGCTTGTACAGTGGCATGCAACTTGTCCTTGATGTATCCCCTAAGAAAAAAATCAAAAGTGGTATCACATCAGGCGAACGTGGTGGCCAATGAACTGAACCTCCTCGGCCAATCATCGATGTGGAAACATGTTATCCAGTCGTTGACGTCCTAAATGTGGAGGTGCCCCATCATGCTGGAACCACATGTGGCGGTACTGCACTAAAGGCAAGTTTTCCGAAAAGTCTGAGACGAAGCCATCCAAAATCATTTCTGTGTACCTTACTCCAGTGGCGGCTCGTCCATAGGCACTGTGGCACTGCAGCACCCCCAGTTTCACTTTCGATATCGATAAAATTCAATATAATGTGTCTTTGTTTTTCTTTAATACTATTCTTATACATGTATATTACCTGATTCTTAAGCTTAATGTCACTAGCTATTCCCTAGTTCGTGAAAAAATTACAATTTTCTGACGCAGCACCCCCAGAAATTTTAGCTAGGAGCCGCCACTGCCTTACTCCGTTGTAGTAAGGCAACCGTTATAGAAAATGGGTCCCAGCAAAATGCCATTCCATAGTCCACACCACACAATGTAGCTTGAACACTGAAATTTCATTTTGTTGTACTGGATTTATTCTTACGCTTATTTTTAATCTCTCTCTCTTTTTTTTTTTTTATTTTTTGTTAAAATCAGCGTTTTGAGCTCTACAACTGTACAATTGGAAATTTTTCTCTACCTATAACGGTTACAAAGTTACAAATTGCAAGGTGCAAAATTCGAGGTCAGAGGACAAATTTGACACCACCTTTGTTTAGCCCCTACCTAATTTTCGATGTTGCCTGCAACAGATTTGTTCGTTTTGAAATTGTATGGGGGGGGG
>JAHWFO010094570.1:938948-948988 GCA_023313115.1 Rhysida immarginata
GGGGAGGGTAACAGACTTTTGACTCACCCTTTATACTCATAAACAAAATTCTATAGGGTAATTCAAAATGAATGGCACAAAAAGAAAACATACAATTGACTGCTATAACGAATTTATTTCACTAAAACAGAAATAACATGAAAAGTTAACTCTCCAAACTTCAATAAAAATAAAGAAAACACTTTTCCACAAATTAATTTTAATGCACGTATGTACATTTCGAGGACTACGTCCTCTTCGTCAGCGTGATAACGCAGAAACTGACCCCTCGCAACGAGCGCAGAGAAAGTAAGACAGAGAGCCGCCGCAGGGTCACCAGTCCACAAAAGGAGCCGTTCAAAGAGAGAGGGGAAGGGTTGTAAACGAGAAGAAGAGACAAGGAGGTTGTAAAATGGAGGTTGCATTCTGTTCTATATTGCTGACTTGATTAAATAAAAAGAGAAGGTCCAGGAATAGCAATATTGGTAGCGTCTTTATTGATGTTCAACGCGAACTTAACCATTGACGAAAATCTGACCCTTATTTCCCTCGACATCGTAAACCTTTACACGAATATACCTTTTACGGAAACTATTAGTATAATCAAAGAAAAATTGACCTCCAACAAAGTGGACGATAACATTAGTACTGACATAGTCAACGCACTTAATACTATCCATAATCAGAGTTATTTTACATTCAACGATAATTTTTACAACATCCCCAAGGGTGTATTGATGGTCTCGCCAATCAGTGCAGTCATATCAGAATACTTCTTGCAAACCCTGGAAGAAAAGCATGTCACACCACCCCTCAAAAACGGAACAATTGTTTATTACAAGAGATATGTTGATGATACGCTCATTGCCTTCAACCGGGAGAAGACAAACGCAATACAGATTCTAAATCATTTTAACGGTTTCCATGACAGCATCTCCTACACGATGGAAGAAGAAAAAGACAACTCAGTTAATTTCCTGGATTTAACACTGAACAAAAACTATAACACCAAAAAACTGGAATTCTCCATATACAGGAAACCTACAGCCACCTCTAATATAATCAATTTCGAATCTAACCATCCGCCACAACATAAGGCAGCGGCCCTTAACTACCTTTTCCATCGTGCGCTATCATATCCTATCACTGCTAAAGACAGAAACGAGGAACTAAGACTTACTTACTTACGATGTGGCAAGAAAAAATGCTTTCCCAGACCAGATCACAAAAACTATTTTCCGAAAGACGAGACGAGCACTTGAGTCACGCAACCATAGTGTTGACGGTACAACCGAATCTCCTAAATATACCACTTTTACATATACGGGCCCAGAGATAACTAGGATTACTAACATCTTCAAAAATCACGGGCTAAGGATTGCGTATAGAACCGCAAACAAATGCCGATATCTATTAAACCCGAAGGAGAGGATTCAACATAATGATGTCTACAATGCCTGCGGGGTCTACAAACTCATATGCCCAACTTGTGGTTGCTTCTACGTTGGATCCACCAGAAGATCATTCCGTATAAGATTCAATGATCACAGGAGATCTTGGGTCAACAGAGACCACAAGTCGGCCTTTGCAGACCACGTTATCGACAACAAACACAGTTTTGGTGAAATACAAGAAATTATGTCCATTGTCAAATTCATCAAAGATCCACAGAGAATACTCACGTATGAAGCCCTGATAATTAGGAAACACCTCATGAGTGATAGAAAAAAGATTCTAAATAACCAGCTCAGTTTTGAGAAAAACCCAATACTCGATGCAGTCAACAGAATAATAAACCCGGAAATGAACATAATCCACAGCCTCCCGGATGGAAACTCTTAGCTACTGTTTTGCTTTGTTGGCTCTTACATCTGGCTATGGCTCTTATATCCAGTTTGCTCTTATATCCAGTTCTGCTCTTTTATCCAGTTCTGCTCTTATATCCAGTTTGCTCTTATATCTAGCTTGGCTCTTATATCCAGTATTGCTCTTATACATATAAAGTTTTTATAAAGTTGATTATTTTTTAATTTTGTAATTTTTATTAATATTACCTATCCAATCATGTATTCACACAACTATGTGTTTTTTCTATAATAATTTAACCCATTGCTTGTAAGTCCACCAATCGGAGTTAATTACTTTTCTCTGATTGGTGGACCTCTCCCATATATACCAGGTGTTGTAACCATTGTAACTTTACGTACTCACGGTCAGCCAATCAAGCAAATCCTGGGCGAGATTCAAAAGCATGTGGCGATTAACCAAATTACTGTACACACAGGTAGAGCAGAGACGATCAAAATAAGGTGTCATGATGAGGAAACGCACAGTAAATTGGTGTCTGGCATTAAGGCTGATAACGTGCTAAAGATTCAGCATCATCAACTTAAATCGGAAAAAGTCCTCAAATACGTTATACGAAATGTAGACGTGACCTTTGACCTTAACGATTTTAAGGAAGATCTAAAAAAGGTCAATTATTTTCCTGAAAAAGTGATTAGACTTAAAAAATCTAAAGGATCCATTGATGTGCCCATGATTCTGGTTCTGTTAGGGAACACAGAGCACAACAAGACTCTAAGAAATGTTACTCGCATAGGATCCATCGAAATGTTCCGTGGAAATAAGAGACCATTACAATGCTTTAATTGCTTACGATTTGGTCATATATCTCTAGGGTGTACTGAAGCCCCTCGCTGTAACAAATGCGCTAAAGATCATCAGTCAAAAGACTGCCCAAATGTAAAAGGACAAGATTCCCCAAAATGTATTCGATGTAATGGACAACACACCTCCAGTTACACAAAATGTCCTAAATATCCGCAAGTCAGGAGAGTGTAAAGTGCTAAAGTGTCCCCGGAGATTTCCTATGCCTCAATGGTCTCCAAACAAGATAAGAGCATTAACGTGAATGATTTTCAACTAATGTATAAACAAATTGGCAGTGTATGCAATTTGTTAAACGAACTGGGCAAGAAAATGCCACTGATGAGTGGAATACTTACGAATAAACACTGACAGTATGGCTGATCGATGCTATTCTATTACAAATCGAGGTAAACTTCGTTGCGTAATATGGAACGCCAGGGGGGTCCCCCGGAGGCGTATTGAGTTTTACAACTTCCTAACCCAATGGGATATAGACATAGCATTTCTATGTGAGACACACTTAAGGCCAGACCGCGACTTCAGGCTGCCTGGTTACTGTGTCTATCGTAAAGACAGAATTCTTCCCACTACAGTAAAGTCCCCGTCAGGTGGGTCAGCAATTATTATTAAGAAAGGCATTCATCATCGGGAGGAACCAACCCGAGACTATATGGGAATGGAAGCTGCCTCTGCTGTCATTACTGATGCCACACAAGGAGAGGTGAAACTAGTGGCTCTATATAATGCGCCCAAGCATAAATTCGATGCCAATGAGCTTGACGAGCTGTTTTCCGGGAATATTCCCATTATTATGGCGGGAGACCTGAACGCTAAGCACTCGCACTGGAATTCAAGATGCCATAACCAAAACGGTGTCCTTTTGTATGGCTACGTGCAAAGGCAATCTGATATTATTGCAGTAGGCCCTGTGGATGATACATATTATTGTGATCATTCTCCTTCAAGCGATGTACTTGATATTGTGTTGTTGAAGGGCTTCTACAAATCATTCAGTATCTATATGATCTATCCTCAGACCATAAACCAGTTGCATAAAAAACAATTCTCAAGAGATTCATTGAGTACTGTGATGCCAACGATCTCATCCGCGATGAACAATTTGGCTTTCGCTCAAACCATTCCTGCCAACTCCAAACATGGAGGCTCGCAGCGGATATCAATGAGCCCCTTAATCTCTCTATGTATTGTGGGGTCGTTTTCCTCGATGTACACAAAGCCTTCGACCAAGTCTGGCACGATGGTCTTATTTTTAAAATGATTATGGATGGATTTCCTCAAGACATAATTACTCTGATACACTCGTTTCTCTCCAACCGGTTCTTTCAGGCCAGAGTTGGAGATAGTCTATCTCCTATGTATGAAGTAAAAGCTGGTGTCCCACAGGGTTCAGTCCTGGGGCCAGTATTATTCAATTACTTTATGCGAGACTTTCCAAGTCCTTCCAAATGTAAGCTCTTTTTTTACGCAGATGACGCTGCTATACTGACCTGTGCTCGTCAACCAGCCGTAGTAGTCTCGCGGCTACAGAAAGCTCTAAAGGAGTGTGAAAGCTGGTTTAGCAAGTGGAGGCTAAAATTGAATGTAGACAAATGCAAGGCGATGTTTGTCTCCAAGAAGAGAAAGAGATCATTAGATTCTCTAACACTATATGGCAAAAAACTGGACTGGGTTGAAACTTATAAATATCTTGGTGTTGTTATTGACTCTAAACTTACCTGGACTCCCCACGCAACTTATGCGTTGAATAAGGCCAGGAGAGCCAAGTTTAACTTGATTGCTCTGCTGGGCCGGAATAGTGCTCTAAACATTGATAATAAAGTCCTACTCTATAAGGTCATTGTTCGGACCATCTTGACGTATGGTATGCCCGTCTGGGCCACAATATGTAAGACTAGGTGGAAAGAACTGCAAACGTTCCAAAACGTTACCCTTAGGACTATTGCGCAAAAAGATCGGAGAATTGTTCGCAATTCCTCCATTTATAATGACTTCAACATGACTTATATTGGCAAATACGTTCAAGGGCTCATGGAATCCATGCTGCCCAATATAGAAAATCATAGCAACGAGCTAGTCTCGGGCATTTTAAATCATCCTATGCATAGAAAGAGATGTCGTGATCCAAGGCATATACTTGATATTAATTTTGAAGACATTGATAATGTCTTATTTCCAGATTACTGGACTTCATAGGTCGTGTTTTATCTAATACTAGTGGTCTGCTTCTAGTCTTGACAGTCGTCAATCAAAATCACCTCCAACCAAGAGGGGGTATTTTCTTCTTCATATTATGGATGACCTTTATGGGTTCATCACGCTTCTTAACTACTTCAGTGTAATTCCCTTGGCATTTATTTAGGAAGGGTGAGATTACGGAAGCTTAGCTTCAAGTTCCACTCGAATAACGTTTCACTACACTGCTCGATTGTCGACCATTGTAACTTTGTAGTCGTTCATAGCTCCTGATGATGAGTTAATACTCGAAACGCGTTGAACATCAATAAAGACGCTACCAATATTGCTATTCCTGGACCTTCTCTTTTTACTTGATGTTAAGACTAATGGGCTTATGATGAAGGTAGGTCTGGAGGTTTCCCTTCTTTCAATACTTATCGCAGTACAAGTGGTGTTAAAGCAGTTTAGGATATTCGTGAGTATATCTTCAGAAACGTTCCTCAGGAGTATTGGATGCCATCATGTCCTGACGCAGTAGATGTGTGTGTCAGTACTGCTTTTAGATCTTATAATGTGAAGGACGAATCCATGAGGGAGTCTATGTATATTTTTTTCGTCATGCAGTAGTGGTTTCTTTTCAAGGTGGGGTTGTTTTAGTGCGATCAGAGTATGTACCCTTATCGTAAGTTAATACTGTAATTCCCTCAAAGATTCCCTCGACGGTTTGTAAAAGCATATTCCCAGTTGCAGTCGTAAGCAAGGAAATGGAGCAGGTTTTCTCTTTGGTATAACAATGATATATAATTTTTTCCAAATTAGTTCAGCATAGCTTTTGACTTTGGAAATGAATAGGCGCCAAAAAGCCCGGCGACTTGAGCGTAAATATCTCTTTGTGAAGGCATTTGCTTTTTCAAAGAGATCCTACACATATCATACCTACAGCGCGAGAATATCTTTTGGTGAGAATTTCGGATTGCAACAATGGTACTACAATTTTCGTCCTACCAGGTAGATCTTTTGGTTTGCTGGCCGCGTGGTCTTTTGTTGCGGGATTTTGTTGAAAAGGAAAGATTTTTTGTAATTCCCTCGGGGAAGATGAAGGAGAGAGCGTAACTGGAGTAGAATATGGAAATTTTAGGAAAATCTTGTTTGAGAAGCCTGTGTTTCAAAGTGATTTTGAGCGGTGAGGGTATGAATGTTTAATTTGATAGGATGTAGTTACTTTCATAGCATCCTGGGATTATATGGCAAGATAAACCCTAGGAAAAAATATTGGATATAGGGCAAAATCTAATAGCGAGTTTGATCCAAAACGTCGTGGGCTAATATACGTGGGTTCTGGTGGGGATGACACTGACAAATCAAACACTGAAATAATTTTTTCCAAGTGACCATTACCGTTTATGGAGTTGTATCCCCACAAGGGACTTTTACTATTTAAATCTCCGATAACAATAAAAGGAGTGTTAATGAAAAGGAAAAAAGGTACTCCAATCTGAAAAATTTATATACAGGGTGTCCAAAAAGGTCGTTTACGAACAGACCATGACGAACAAGCTTTACATAGGAAGTTGTGTCTGAAAATCAAATCGTGGGGTACTACAGCAACATGACCGACACACATAAAAGAGACACGCAAAAACGCTAATATGACTTTATTAACAAAAACAAACTTAAGAATCATGGTTACAGAAAATGTTCAAAATTCTGTCCATCCACCGCAATGTATGTTTCACAATGTCGACGCATGGAATCATGGACTCATTCAAATTGTGCATGTGTGTCACGGATATGTGCTGCCGCTTCCATTTCCACGATTCTCGCGATAAGGTCGATGGCAGATGCTACGGGTGTATCATATACCAGGGACTTCATGTATCCCCACAGGAAGAAATCCAAGGGTGGGGGGGTGAGGTCAGGGGATCCCGCTTTCCGCTCTCTAATACGCCTGCGAACATCGCCCTCTAGCGGTAGCTAGTCATGTTTTCGGACACAAGTTCGCATGTAAAACTTGTTCGTCAAGGTCTGACAGACCAGCACGTAAAGTTTATAAACGACCTTTTGGGTCACCCTGCATTTGGGAACGTACACAAAGTATATTGTAGATGCGTATAAATGGAGCCCCACGAGATAATAATTTCAGTATGTTCTATGTAGAATGAGCCTATACCGCCTCGGCAGTGAGTTCGAAGTTTTAGAGACAGAAGTTGTTTTTGGTTTTGACATATAGGGTGGCCCAAAAAAAAACTTACTCAGTTTGAGAGCTGATAACGGTTTATTAATGGACAGATTATAATGATATTTTAACATGTTCATGTTGGTATAATGCGGAAATATTCCAATCATAAAATATGCAAATGTAGAATATGCAGTTCCTCTTGGCACTTTCAGTAGAATTCCTTAATACATGTAAAGGGTGTTGCAGATATCTACAGGGCAGTATAATGGGAAGCCTACCCGCTCGATTGCAGGGAAAACTGGTCTGCTGCGTCTCGGGGCTTTGGCCCTGTGTCGCAACCTGAGTTAGCCCGTGACGACCAAACATAATAATAATAATAAAAGTGTGAAACGCTATTTTTTACTATTCTCCTCTGTTAAAGTTTTGGTTTGTTTGTTGGTCCCCTCTAGCTGCGGAGGACATTCATAAGTGTGTTTACTTTTTGTGTACCCCTACCCTGTAGTAGTACAGCGTGCACCCCTCTTTGGTCAAAATGCCCTTTGCCGCCAAACAAACAAGTTTAACAAAATAAAATTACCCAATTATCATTTGATGTCGAGCCGGCCCCTGCAATCCAGCGAATAGGCTTCCCGTTATACTGCCCTGTAGTTATCTGCAACACCCTGTATATAATTTTTAGTAGAAGCAGTTGACACCACTCGGCATCAGTAGAAGCTAATTAATGGCGGCTGTCTTTGGTACATAGGGTGATTCAAAAGTATAGGGGAGGTAATATGAGTGATTCTAAGCAAAAAAGTTCATCTGAACATGAGTCCGAATTTGAACGCTAACTGAAATATATTTATTTATTTACAATAACAAAGTACAATAAATTAGTAATAATAATAATAACAATTTAAAAACAGAAATAAGTATTGAAATTCAAATAAAATAATAGTTAAAATTGTATAACTTGGAAGGACATTAAATAGTAACAACAATATCAGCAACAACAACAACAACAATAATAATAATAATAATGAATTCTTTCACTCTAAACAACACACATCACCATTACACAAAGCAGTCTGCATGGCTGATACAAAATACACACCTCTGAATCTGAACAGCATGCAGAACACCCATAACATTCCTACAACATGCACTAAACTTCAATCATGGCTCGGAAAGCAAGTCCACGGTAGACATCCTTCTGACCTCAACCAGCCACACGTCGACAAAAAAGCGTCGAACTTTTGGTTGAGTGAAGGGAGTCTCTTTGGGGAAACTGAAGGAACCACGATTGCCATACAAGACCAGGTTATTAACACTAAAAGCTACAGAAACATATTATCAAAGAATCGACTGACGGGTCTTGCAGGAAATGCCATATCGCAGAGGAAACCATCCAACACGTCATATCCAGTTGCAAAATACTCACGCAGACAGATTATTTGCAGACATAACCAGGTAGCCAACATCATACATCAACATCTAGCTAAGATACACAAGCTAAGGGACATTCACACTCCTTACTATAAATAAGTTTAACTTATATTCCCGACACTGTCTTAGAGAAAACCACACATAAACTATATTTTGACAGAGCTATAATCACTGACAAAATTATCCCTCATAACAGACCAGACATTACACTAGTAGATAAACAAAACAAAGTGACTTACATAATTGATATCTCCATCCCCAACACCCACAATTTATAAAAGACTTACACTGACAAAATCACTAAATATACGGATCTTGCACACGAAATAAAACGCCTTTGGGGAGTTACCAGAGTACACATTGTTCCTATCGTTCTTTCTGCCACTGGGGTTATTCCACACTCGCTACACAAAAGCCTGTCAACACTAAATTTAAACCCACACTTATACAAAACCTTACAGAAAGCCACAATTCTAAACACCTGTCACATAGTAAGGAAATTCCTACACCCAAACATCAATACTCCCACGAGTGCATAACTTTCCCTCCCTCGCATTTGAGTCCCTTGGGCTTTGGCCCTCTTTTGGGTCCGTCTCTGGGATTGGCTTCCGGACTTGATCCGAGTTTGGCTTCCCCAAACAATGACAATAATAATAATAGTAAAATTAACAGTGAACTATGTAACTCGGTTAATATTTAAGAGTATATAGAAATTAAATTAATTGTGATTAGGCCCGAGCGAATTCTTTTAAGAAGAAGATGTTTAAAAAATTGAAGAGAAGGTGCGTCTTGAAGTTCTTTAGTTAATGTACACCAACAGATAACGCCAGAAATCGATATTGATTTTCACTCTGTAAAATGGATTTTTTTTTTCCTCTTTCGTGTGGTAGTGTGATGTGAGCTGGTTATAATAGGGGGATTTCTAATATAATAAATGTTCTGTGTAACTTTATATATAAACTGAGCTAGTTGAATATAATAACGTTCATCAAATTTTAATAGATCTGAACTGACAGAAGAGATAGCGGGCCTGTTTAATAGTATACGTGAAAAACCTTTTTGGAGTTTAATTAGAAGATTTATATTTTTCTGTGTGGTCGATCCCCATAAACATATTCCAAAGCATAAATTTATATGAATGAAGATGAAATATAAATTTAGTAGACATATTACGCGGAAGATGATTGACTCTATAAATAATGTCTAAAGAATGGGATAGTTTAGTAGCTAAATATTTTATATGAAGGCTCCATGATGAATCAGGGGTAAAATAAATTCCTAAATATTTATAGGAAGAGACTCTATATAAGATTTTATTATTAACGCAAAGCTTAATTTTATTATAGTCAATCAGTTTATTACGTTGATGAAAGATCATGTAATATGATTTGTTCAGGTTTAGTGGAAGTTGATTTAATAATGACCAGTTATAGATTTTATTTAGTAAAAAAATTGCTATATTTTCAAGTTGTTCTTCCGTATCAATGTGGTGTCATCAGCAAATAATATGTAATGTGTATTATCAGGAATATTAGAAAGATCATTAATAAAGAGTGAGAACAGTAACGGCGATAGAATAGAGCCTTGGGGACGTTCAAGAAATACGTCA
>JAHWFO010094570.1:973988-1006113 GCA_023313115.1 Rhysida immarginata
TTTTGAATGTTTTTTTTCCCCAGCCATTTTTTAACTCCTTGCTGTGGTCACGTGATAAAACGTGATGACGTCACAGCACCAGCACGTATTCACGAAAATCTGACGATTGCGATGATATGCAAGGTTATTCTTATTAAATGATTGTGATTAATGAAAAAATGTTGCTCACGACTTTCAGAATGCCCCCCTTTCTTCATTCTTCCAGGAGCAGAAGGTATGAATGTGCCTGGATACTTCTGATCTACAATGCATATACAAGGTATAAAAAATTAAAACTGCTCCCGATTTTGAACAAAAGCAGATACCTTTAAAAATCTGATAGCAATACGCACTAACTCCTAGTAACTAACTTTCAGCAAAAACATCTGCTTAAATAAAATATTTAGTGCTTGAATTTTGTTTAACTTCATCCCAAAGCTTACCTGAAGAGTTTTATGGTGTGCCCCAAAAGCAACATATAGATACCAGAAATTTTGACCCATGTAGTTTGATTTCGAGAAAATCGAAATGTTACATGTGAACTAGCTGAAATTAAGCCTGGATAGTAACAATAAATGGCAATTTAACCAGATTTAAATGATTGCATTTGATGAATTGTCCTGTTCAGAGCTACATTATAAAAGAAATGAAATGTTATCTACACTGCAATTTCCCAAACCAAAATTGAAAGCACGGCCAAGAAGCTTAAGGTATAAGGACTAATGTGATAATAAATAATTAAAACAAGAGCTTTATTATTATATCGATAACTTTAGGCACATTTTAACAATCACAAACACAACTTTCACTTGTTCTATTCTATCCTTCTCACTTGAAAGAAATCTTCCTTTTTTAATACAGTATGCCCGTAAAAGATGTCCCAGTTTAGCGTTGTAGAGTGTCTGGTTCAAGTTCACAATAGGCGCATTTTCCATCGCGCACGATCTGCACAATATGAACGCTGTGGCTGTTCCGCATCGCTCTGTGCGTTTCGTACACCCTGTTCTTCATTGCCAGTGCGTTTCGTGCGCCAGAGGCCAGGGTTGCTCAGTGTATTGAAGATGGCGGAGGAGCAATGAGGAAACCGAAACAACTATCAAAATTGAAACAGTGAATGTAAATGGAGAAACTGCAGAGAAGTTTATTCAGGTTATTCGATTTCCTCCATAACACTTTCAAGCAAATCATCGTCCCTGCTACTTTCGTCTTCAGCATTTACAATATGCTTATTTACAACCGTTTGCATGGTATTAAGATTGACATGGTATCGAAACTTTTCTATCACGGTCAGGGTCTGTTACATGGGGGACCCCCTCCACATGGACAAGTCCCCCTCAGCTCCCCCCCCCGAAAAAAATTTCTGCCAAAGAATAACAGAATGGACAGCTTCGCCGTTTCCCATGCTAAGCGATGGTAGTGAGCAGACGGTGACGCCCTCCGACGCATAGGTGGAATCTGCCGGCTATTTAACCTGCGTTTCTATGGAGAATGCTACGACTTTTTCTAGATTTTTAATTATTTTTCGGTCTGTAATTAACGGAAACCACCAAGATCACAGGGAAGCTTGAAATGAATGACATGTAATCTATCGGCGTCAAGAAAAAAATTTTTTCTACGGAGGAAAAATAGATATTCGCCTAATTAAATGCACTTGAGTAACTTGCTTGGTGGAATCGTGGGTTCGCTTAGCATAGGAATAGCATTGGGAAATAGGCGCTTTTCGAATATATTTCATTATTTTCGTAAATTTATTTTTCGTTCTTCATTTTAATTTCAATAAATAAAAAAGTTAATTTTAAGTCTGTATATGAATACAATGAAAATAAAAACATTTAAGACATGTTTGCTTATCTATGAAAACTTTCAAATTGACCCGTTTCTTAGGCCCGCCGCAAATACGCTTTGTCGCCCGCGACATAGGTCGCTCCATGTCGCCCGAGCGTAACCTCGTTTTTTGCCCTTGGTCGCGCGCGACTGAAAAAACTGGTTTTCAGGCGACGTCGCCTCTGCTGAGCTGAATTCAGTGGAAGCAACCAGCGACAACATCGTCGATAGCCAATCAAAACATCTAATTCCTCCATATAAAAAATCGATATTCATGGTTATGGCAAGGCATATTAATGAGAAATATCTCATGACCAACAATGCAAGGCAAAGTTTGTACAACAATAGGTATCAACAATGGTTTCAGCACGCAATTCACAAACACACTGCATGAACCAACAATATATATCTCATGACCAACAATGCAAGGCAAAGTTTAAAAAGATTTTTTTCGAATTTTCATTAAGAATTTTTACTGTATTAATTCTAAGCATTTTCATGTGTTTATTTTTAAGATATTGCAAAATATAATTTAATTTTTTGAGATTGTTCTGTTTACATCCAAGTGTAATTATCCCGGGCAACGCCGGGTACCTTTGCTAGTTAAGAATAATTATGCAGAAACTGGATATGAAACATCTTGACACTCCATTGTTCCATTATTATAATTAATGACACTCCATTATTATTAGTGTTAAATTTCAGTTTATTTTCTTACCTAAAAATAATTTTTATTTCGAAACAGTTATTTAAATATATTTAAATAAATTCACTGACTTTATTTATATATCTTTATTATCTAATTATTTATTAAGTATTTTTGTAGTGTTGTTTTAATATTTTTTATAATAAAGAAATTCTAAATATTCCTTGATTTTATGTTAATTTTTTAATGTTTCATATCCAGTGATGTTTAAAACATTATATGATATAACTGATATTATGAACAAATAAATTCATGCAATAGTACATATTGTTCATCTTACATTAGCCTGAGAAGTTAAACAATCGTAAAATTCATCTTATTTGCAAGGGTATCGTAAAACAAGGATTTATTATTATTATTTAAACAACACTATAAAAGAATATTAAAACAACCCTACAAAAATACTTAAATATGAAAGAACTTAGATTACATCATAATTTATTCATAAAATTAATGAAAGGCATAATATTTGGTTTCAATATTTTCATAATTGAATTTTGGATGTTAGCTTATATTTTCTAAGCAAAAATATTTTCTGTATAGTCTGCACCAGTTTTGTTTTCTGAATTAGTTATTAAGTACGATTTAAAAAATGAGATATAAATAAACATTAGTTGAAAATAATTAAACCATTACTAACATCAGTTCACAGGAAGACAGAAATAGTTAGGTAATAAACTAGAGGATACTCTTTTTCTTGTTGTGGTAAAAGAGTATCCTCTAGTTTATTACTTAACTAGTTATCATTATGTATAAACCATAGGAGAGAAGACGGGTGAGCCGGCGACACTTTTGTATTTGCGGCGGGAAAGAGCTGGCGACAAGCGACAAAGAGCGACAAATGACGTCAGCAGTGTGACCTTGACGAACCCCCCACTGCAGGCGGCAACGAGGGACAAGTTCGCTCCCAAATTTTTATTTGCGGCGAGCCTTAGATATTATTAAATAAAAAGTTAATTTTTCATTTAACATATCTTTTATGAAAGCGTATTCAGAATTTTTGCATATTTATAAAGAAAATGAAAGCTTTTACTCGTGATGTTTAATTGTATAACTAAAAAAAATTGTCAGTTTCTTATGTTCATTACATTAAATGAAAAATGAAGAGTTATCTTTTAACCCCTCACATTATTAAAGAAACTGATCAAGATTGTTATCGGTGTACCATGAAAAAAAAAAGCATTTTAAGCTTACATTTTGCTTATTTTCAAAATTGTTATTTCACTTTCTTCGATTAATTAAGCAAAATTCTTAATGAAAATTAAAATCTTTAATGTTTACCTGGTGGATTAATAAAATCTGCAAAATACTTTTCATTAGTCTGATGCAGAAATAATTGAGTTTATTTTTTTATTTATTTTTTTAACTTTTACCTTGTATACTGGTTTAATAACTCCTTAATCAACTAGATTTTTTTGAATATTTATTTCAAGTTCCTATTAACAATCACTATTATTTGTATCAACCACGAGGAATTGAATAACTTTATATGTTTTGAGGCTAAAAAATAAAACGCTGCTTAGTTGAGCATAAGAAATATCTTGTAACAGGGCAAATATGTTGAAAAAAATCTTTAAGCGCCATTCTCCTAGTTGTAAAAAAAAAATGTAGATGCTTGAAGAATGCTAAGAAATGTCCAAGACTAACTTGTGCTCATTTGCAAGTGGAGATTGGCGCTTAAGGATTTTTTTCAACATCATTGCCCTGTTTAAGAAATTAAGAAATTTCTCCGTGCTCAGCTAAATAATGTTATACTTTTAATCCCCAAAACATAAAATTATTAAAATGACTTTTAATTCAAAATAAAATTTATTCGGCCTGAAAATTGTAAAATTCTTGAAAATTTTAATTTTTGGCCTTCAAAATAAATAGTAATTCGTTTTCCATGGAGTTTAAAATGAAATGTAAATTAATTATAATCAACTCTCGGTTTTCTAAGAATTTCGTTTTTTGTTACATTATTTTGTTGTTATTTTTGTTCCTTCTTTATTTTTGTCAACATCATTTACATCCTATATAATTTTATCATTAAAATATACAGTATCTATATGTGTATCTAAGTGTATATAATATAGTTAAAAGTTGCATTCTAATGGCTTTTTTCACTTATTCAATAAAAACAAATTAATTCTGTTGTTGAAATTATATTAGTTTGAAGTGAAATTACTATATTGCGGAAAATATATTAATACATTTGCAAAGTCTAAATGATTTAGGTGTATGCTGTAAACTTAACAGCCAGTCAGCTGATTGTCAAGAGCATTTAATTAGGCGAATGTCTATTTTTCCTCCATAGAAAAAAATATTTTCTTGACGCCTATAGATTACGTCATTCATTTCAAGCTTCCATGTGATCTTGGCGGTTTCCGTTAATTACAGACCGAGCAATAATTAAAAATCTAGAAAAAGTCTTAGTATGCTCCATAGAAATGCAGGTTAAACAGCAGACAGATTCCACCCATCCGTTAAGGGCGCTGCTTCAAGGTCACTACCATCGAAAAGCTGAGCTGTCCATTCTATGTTATTCGATGATCACGGTTCGCCATTTGCAAAAATCGCGGGTTTATCGTTAACACACTATTCTTCTTAGGGCTGCCTAAACTCCATGAATTGCACTGAACGATTCGCACCGATCACGTGACTGACTTCACGATTGTGCGTTTCGTACGCAATGGAGAATGCGCCTTATGAAAGAGTAACTCTGTTTTAGATACGCGCATGCGCGAGGACCGCTTGGTAGTTTTCCCCAAAATTAAACGTTTTCTGCGCTGTAGAATGGTCGAGACGACAGAGCTCTTTTTCGCTGGCCTCCACTAGGCTTGCCAACTCTTTCGGATTGCCCGGGAATCTCCCGGAATCAGACACACACATTCTAATAACATTATACTATGCTGTATTCTCGAGCGAAATAAGGCCAAATTTCTAAGTCTCCCGGAATTGCCAGTGTCAGAGTTGGTAAGTCTAGCCCCACGTTCACCGGACAAACGCCATGCGATTTTTTTCTTGTGGAGGTTTATAAAAGATCGTGTCTACGTTCCGCCGCTACCTAAAGATTTGTTAGTGAGACACAGAATTGAAGAGGCTATTGCTTCCATTACTCCGGACTTGTCAATCGATGTGCGGGAAGAATTGGACTTTAGGCTGGATGTGTGCCGCATAACTAAAGGTGCACATATTGAATATTTGTAAGTAAAAAAAACTAGGCGACTTTACCTTCAATTTGAAGTACGATTTGTTATAAATAGTCTCAATTAATTAAACTGTTATAATATACCATTGAAACTGGGACATTCTTTTATGGACACCCTGTATATTATGCTTACAGTCCCATTTAAAATGAAGTGGAAGGAAAAAAAATATATTGACGTCAAAGAGTGATTGCCATTTGACTCTTGTAGGTTTCATTATACAACATTTTTTTATAATGTTCTGGGCACAGTGTAAGAACGTTTTTCTTCTTCACCGTGGTTCTGGGCAAAAAGAAAAGAAAATTGCACTTGGTTAACTTTGATGCATAGAAAGGGAGTAAAAGAAAATACTTTAATCTTTTAGTGGAATTGAAGTCCTTTCACATAATCAAAAAGTTAGGATTTAATCAAGTTTATTGTTTCCAATGACTGTTAAAATGGCTTAATTTTTTGTGAACTTGCATTTCCTACTGAGGTTTTTGTATGTTGTAGAGAAAAAGATTTCTCAATAATGGCCTTGTGCACACGTACGTGCACACACCATCAATTGGAAAGCAGCCAATATAAATGCAAAATCGATCAATCCTTCTGTACAGTATTTGAGGATCCAATTCTAATTTTATCTTCTTGATAAATAAAGCTTGTTTTTTAAAATTTCTCCCAAAAATGATGAAGAAAACAAACAATTGTTTACTTCATGTAAGATGTTTTTGGGAATATTTGCACGTATTTGACGAATGCTTTAATGAATGGCAACATTACAAATCATAAGTAGGGTCCGTACTTTCATGCTCTAAAAAAGTTAAAAATATGCATGCAAATATGCAATCAAAATGCCAAAAAGTATACTCCAAAATATGCAGACAAATTTGAAATTGGTACGTTTTTATTAGAACATTTTTGCATTTGCGTATACAACAAAATATTGAGAAAGATTTTCATTTGTAAATTTTTTTCTGTTGTCACGTATGACAGCTTTGTAGTGTGAGAATGAACGCTCCACATCACAAGACTGATTGGAGCATACTTAAAAGGATGCAATTTCAAGGGGAGAGTAATCTAAAGAACCAAGTATCTCTACGTTTGTGAACACATTTGAGAAAGACTTCCGTTCCCCAAATCCCTCACTTTTTGCCATTTTTCTTTTCACCCAATTTTTCCATTCACATTCTATAGCTTAATTTTTATGTTATCTATCACTGCAGTTGCAGTTGGAAGATCAACCTTTTGCGTCTCAAGTTCTGTGATCGCATCCCTTAAACATGTGAAATTAGAGTACACATAAGCTAGCTTACAAGCAAGTTCAGACTCTTCTAACAAAACTCATGCAGTTTTGATGGATTTAGCATCTTCTGGATTCAGAGCATTAACAACTCTCGGGTAGATGCTGTGCATAATAAAAAGCTGCAGTTAGCCAAGTACCCTATAGGTTCTGGTGGCAAAGGCAGATTTGAATACATTTGTTTGAACAGCTGAATCCTCGTGGGAGATTTTAAGAATATTTTCTTGACTGTAGAAATTAAAAGATCCAATCTGTGCATTTAATTTGTGCACTTCTTCGCATACTCGATGAATTCCATGGTCCAAACATGTCATATAAACCATCTTGGTGAATAGCAACTTTACACCCTGAAATGCCTTTTTCATATACGGTGCTGTATCCATAACACCTATTGAATTTGGAACAAAAATGCATTTTTATTCTCTAAACCTGAAAATATGTATTATATGCTCTTATTGTTGAAATATGCATGCTGCATGAACATACGGACCCTAGTCATAAGTATAGCAGACATTGTCTTAATGTTTTCTGGCGGAATGAACATATTTATTTATTTATTTTTTGTGAAAGCAAATCACGCGAAGCAAGTTCTTTTGTGATTAATATTTAAACAATAGCCAAAATAAAGTTTTCCTGTCATTTTTTGTTGATTTCCTCATTATGAAAATTAAAAAATAATGCAGATTAAATAATTTAATTACAAGATGATTATCCAATTTAGACAACTATACCATAAAACTTACTTTGTCAATGTTGTAACTTCAACCCAAGAAGACCACGCAGAGCATTCCATGTCAAATTAATTTTTCTTCTTAGACCAGAGTAATACGAGTACAGGTGTATCTCAACTTGCCATTTTCCAACTTACAACGAAGGTCTATAGAGACTTAACAAATACTGTATTTCGAGAGTTGCATTGACAGTGGTTGGCATCAACTCTTAAGAGAAAAGTCTTCTCCATTTAATTATTTTTTTACATAAATGCAACGCGTCAGCATAATACTGAATTTTATCTTCAATAGATTTTGATTTGAATTCACTTTTTTGATGAAAAACTACTGAAAACTTGATTTTGAGTTTGATGAATTAGTTGGGAACGAAAGTCAAGATACTCCTGTGCTAATTTTTATACATAAAAATAACTGGGTGGAATTTGGAAATAAGGAAATAAGTAAACTATGAAACATCACTGCAGCAAAATTTTGAAGCGTAATTTTTTTCATATTCAATATTGTAACTGTACAATCTTTGCCTTTCTTAAATCTAATTTAATGATCTAAAACATAAGGGGGAAAACTCTGCATATTTAAACAATAATACCAGATAAAATTAGTACAGGCCCAAAGTTTGGCTACTATCAGAACTTCAGATGTATTTATATATTTCTAGTTTTTATTTGTTGAGATAACAGTTTGATCTTTTTTATGAATTGTAATCTGGCCTGAATGTATTGGTATTTTATTCTATTAATGAAAAACGTTACCATAAACAAGTCATTCAGCAATCAATATACAAAAAAATACAAGGCGTGTTTAAAAAGTGTGGTAAATTGTATCGGAAAAAGTTAAGAGAAAATACAAACAAATTTTCTTTATGGACCTTCAAGACCTAATTGCCATCGGCCACAAATTTTTGACATTTGTCTGTATAGTTCCTGGTAACTGTCAGCAAAAGCTTTTTTTGGAATCGCACGAAGCGTTGATGTCCCATGTACTTGGCCGTCTGATAAGTCTGCAAAATGTGCGCCTTTCAAGACTCCCTTGAGGCAGGGAAACAAAAAGAAATCCACAGGTGCCAGATTCGGGAGTACAGTGAATGTTCAATGCCCATGCACGCATTCCTAGCCGACATAGCCGTTTAAGTATCTATCCATTCATCAAACTTTTCAGACAAGGGTAATAAATACTGGAGATAATGCTCCAATTTATTAAGATTATGACCGCACCAACTGGGCCAATGCAGACACTTGTATGGCAAAGGCCACCTCTACTGCAGATACTTGTGGTTTCTAGGTCGGGGAATAATTTCATTCAGTTTTTCATCTTAACATGCTTAAAAAAAAACATTAAACAATTTTTTTTTTTTTTACCCTGATAATATCTTTTTTGTTCTTGACAGAATGGCAAAGAACAATTATTTTAAGTAGGATTCATTATCCTGAATTATTTAAAATAAGGCCCATATAAGAGTATGTACAAAAAAGTATCGGACCTTTAGCCGGGAAAACTAAAGTTATTCACCTGTAGGATTTACGAGAGGTGGTCATAAAGTTTTAATTATCACTTTGGAAAAATCAAACTGCGACCATGAAACTTGATGATAGTGTTAGTCCTTCCCTACATATTCACCTTTCAATGAGCCACATTTTCCCCAACAATGGAGGACTTTGCAGAGACTTTGGTTGTAGAAGTCTGCAATTTGGCTGTTCAGGAAACGTTCCACCTCAAAAATCATCTTGGAAATGCCTGCCATGCAATGGTTTCTTCATCCGAGGAAACAGGAAGAAGGCCCCGCCCCCCTCCCCCCTCCAACGCCGGGCCGCCCCCCCCCAAAATTTGATAGGCCAAAAAATGTCATGCAAGATGCTGAATTACAGAGTTATTACAATATATTTTAAAGAAATGTTTAAATATTGTTGAGCAACTGCTTTTCAAATAATTTTCTGCAAGAATATTAAGAAAAGTTTATATTTAAACAGAGATGGAAAACTGATCCATGACAGATTTTCACTTTTTCCCCACTATCATCTCGATTGTGATACACCAGTCTCCGAGCACCAGCGTCTCCACTATTATTGCGATTCCCGGTTCTTCATGATGGAGAGATGGTCTACCACTTAACGACTGTGCATTGATAGTGCATTGTTGCCGTGCACTTCCACCAGCTCATCATGGATTGTTGCAGCATTGTTCCCCTTCAAGTGCTCAAAACGAATCACTCCACTTTATCAATGGGCCGCGCGCCATTTTGTTTCGGTCCATCTAGTGGAGTGCTACGGTAATATGGTGCGGGGATTTCAATGTGTACCAAGACTTCAGACATGTAGTCGCATACAAACAAAAAATTAATTACGTAACTTTATTTTTCCGAGATGATAATTAAAACTTTATGACTACCACCATAAACATTAATACCCTTCAATGTACTCTCCTTGGGACTGCACACGTTTCTCCCATCGCTTCCACCATTATTGGAAGCCCTGTTCGGAAATGGCTGAAGGCTCCACCGTCGTTTCCTGCATATCTTCTCATGACTAAAATCTGGTTCCTTTCAGCAGCATTTTGAGCCAAAAATCGCATGGAGTCATATCAGGGGAGTAAGGAGGCTGACATATCAAAGGAGTGCTGTGTTTGGCCATGGCCAGGAACTTCTGAATCGGATGCGATGAATGAGCGGGTGCATTGTCGTGATGGAGCAAACAACTTCCTGTTGCCCAAAAGTCGGTTGGTTTCAGTCATACAGCATCACGAAGGTGAGGAAGGACCGTCAGATAATACTCTTGGTTTGGCATTTCGAAAAAAATCTAAAAACCGACAGGCGTGTACTACACTCATCACTCTCACGATGCCAGACATCAACTCACGAGCTGCGTACGTGACCAATCGCACGCATGCGGATGAAAGTCACCTACATCTCGTCGCCAGAGGAGAAAACCCGCGGTTCATTCGTTCAGGCAGGAAAAAGCAAGTTTCGATATTTTTTTGTACACACATCGTATACCGTTAATAACTTATCATTTGCACAATTCAAATTGATCAGTTAAAAATTGTTTTTTTAGAGCTCCCATTTTACAATAGTCTTACTTATCCCATATCCAAATTGCCCCAAATGTTCTCTTTAATTTACATTATAAGAAAGGTACTGTATTATAAAACTATATATATTTACAATTTTTTTTCTTCTCCTAAAAACAGGCCTTGCAATTAACAGCAAAGCAAATTAAAGCAATTTACCCAAATATTTACATTGAAGCCAGTGGAGGGATAGACTCGACCAACGTAGAAGATTACTTCATTCCATTCGTTGATGTCATCTCATCTGGTTCATTAACACAGGGCTATGCAGCTATGGATTTCTCACTTAAACTTGTAAAAGAAGGCATAGATCCTCTTAATCCTTTAGTTGACTGTAAATGAATATGTTTTTGTTTGAACAAAAAAGAATGTAAAAATAATTCAAAAACAAGTAATTCGGTTTTTTTTGGTAGTTTTTTTTTTTTTTTTTTTTTTTTTTTTTTATTATTTATTTAACTTATTCGCTTTTTTTTCTTTTCTTTTTCTGTTTTTTTTTTCTTCTTTTTTTCATTTTCTTTCCATGAGAAATCTACAAACACAATCTTCACCCTTCACCTG
Organism: Rhysida immarginata; assembly: GCA_023313115.1. NCBI lineage: Eukaryota > Metazoa > Arthropoda > Chilopoda > Scolopendromorpha > Scolopendridae > Rhysida > Rhysida immarginata. The sequence continues at coordinate 985,320 of JAHWFO010094570.1, forward strand.
GATGCAGGAGCTGCGAAATACAACTAACGAGTGAAAGAGAAAAGAAAGAGAGAGATAGAGAGAGAAGAAGAAAGAGAGAGAAGAAAGAGAGAGAGATGAGAGAAAGGAGAAAGAAAGAAAGGACCAAGCTTTTATAACAAAGGGCCAGGCAGGGCATTTCAAAAGTTCTCAGTTTAACAAACATAAAATAAAATTCTTGGCCTAATTTGTTGAAATGTTTTTTCAGTTGGTTTTCTTAAATAAGTATTTTTGCTGGTGGTGATGTTTGTTGTTGGCGGCATTTCTTCCCATTTTAAATATTATTGTATTAATTTTTAAACTTCTCTTTAAATTAAAACGAAGGTAATGCTAGAATTTTCTCCTAATCATGTTGTTTTTTTTTACCCTTCGGTTCTTGTTTTAGCCTGTAAACACAATACAATAAAAAAAAACCAACATTATACCACAAATCAATCCATTTAGTTTACTTTTCTTTACCTCAATTTTTTTTCTTGGTTATTAATGCACACAGTTTTCAATTACATACAATGAAAAAGGTTCAAAATTAACAAAATTAATTGAGACTTCAAACTTTTCATTAACAGAAATGTGCATCAAATTTATGAAAAAAATTATGGTAAAATTTGAGTATAAGAAATAAAATAAAATTTCATAAATAAATAGAAGAAATTTATTTAAAGTGCCAGAATTTACCTGACAAAACAAGTATGCAGTTTGGCATTGGCTTGCTCATTGGGCATGAGCATACGGCTGCAAGGATGGTTGGGATGCAGCTGTAATTGGACATTGAGAGCTGAAGAAGGATTTTCAAATTCAGGGAAAAACCACAGTAGAATCACACACAAAATATATAAACTTCCAAAAAACATAAGGTTTCAGAATTGATTGATACGAGTAAAAATTTCACTTCAACAGTACTGCGACATTAAATTCACATTCAGACATTATAATAATTTTTTTTTTTTTTATACAAAATAGATAGGAAACTAAATGTGCAATTTAGTCAGTCACAAATCTGCTGAAGTGAAATTTTCACTTGAAAGAACTATGCTAATTTATTATTGAAATTAATAGTCTTAGGCATAACAAAATGCTTCAAAACACTTACCATGTTGAGGAATATAATGTATCGGAGGGTGAGATGGCATTGTGGCGGCCCCCGAAGTGTTTGGTAGAACTGGTAATTGCATGGAGGAGGGCATGATATGGGGAACTGGTCCAGGTGTCCCTGGCCCGTGCATGGAGGTTTGGAACGTATGTCCAGTGGGTACTGGTTGCGGATGAGTAGGTAAAGCAGATGTTGGCGCCTGCTGATGAATCAGCACCAGGGGTTGGTGAGCAGTGGGATATCCAGTAGGCCCAGGATTTCCAGGATGATGAGGATGCGTTTGCGTAATGTGCGGCCCCCCGTGAGATGATGATGCATGAGACACCGGATTATGATGAAGATGGGGATTGTGGGTGAGAGTCTGGGTCTGAGTTGGGTGAATTGTTTGTGGAGAGGTTGGGGTGTGGGGACTGGGTTGTAAGGAAGGTTGACCTAGTTGAGCAGCATGAGGTGGCTGGAACACCAAAGATTGAGGAGTTCCTACAGTTCCTACAGTGGCTGGGGGCGTAGGTTGTGTAGGAGCTGTGCCATGGGGTGGCTGATGCACAGGGCTGGGATTGGGGTGTACACCCCCTCCACCTTGGTTTTGACCAGGCAATGGCCCTTGCTGTGTTGGAGGTGTGGAATGTGGGCCAGCAGGCATAGTTGGAATAGGGGTTGCTGCATGGTGAGGGGGTGTGGGTCCAGGTAAAGGAGTTGGAACTGGACCAGGTGGATGGGTAGACACTGAAAGATTTGAAATTAATTTCAGCACACCTTTGTATTTTTGGCTTTTTTTTTTTTCTTATAATGAAAATTTAAATGAAAATTTTAAATTAAAAATTTAAAAATAAAGACTATAAACTTAAAAATTAAAGAAGAGAACGGAAAATTTTATAGAAAAGAAAAAGGGAAGAAAAAATTTCTAGAAGGAAGAATAGAAAACCAAACAACGAAATGTAGTTTCAAGAATGTTATTCTAAAACTTTTACAAATACAAGACATAGAATAGATAGTTTACAGTCTGTTTACAAGTTTTTATATTTTTTATTACTCACTAATCTTTATATATGCACAGCATAAAAGAGCCAGTATGGCTTACCAAAAACTTGGTTATGTACATGCTGGTTGTCTGGGTATGTATTTGAATGTGACGTAGGCACCATAGGAATTGCTTGATGAGGAGTAACCATACGTGGCCCTACTACAGAATATACCTTAAATAACAAGAAAAAATGTTTATAAGAACTTGTATATACTGTAATTAAAATTATTTTAAAGAAATTATCCAAATTGACAGGAACATTCAAATCAGTAATATTGGTATGTATAGACGATATTTCTGAAACCAAAACAACTGCCAATGTAGTGTGCATAAACAGTGCATTGGCAGTTACTCCAGTTTCGGTTTCAGAATACTGTCTGTACTAGAGCTTTAATTTTTCCAATGCAAATAAAGAATTATGCCCTCTCCTTTAAACTGTAGATCTCAAATAGTGCATAGCTTGTTATTAAATATTCAATTAAATCAAAGTTTTTCATAATTACAGTAGGACCCCACCAAATAATGTAACTAGGGGGCATGAATTTTATGACAGTGGTAAAAGGCTCTGCCTCCGCTCCGTGATTCATAAAAAACTCCCTGGTTTCATGATTTTATTGTAGGGAGCCTATGGAACAATGTCATTATAAGGGTGTACATCTGTGCCTGAGGTCCATAAAATTTTAATTGAATAATCCTGCTGCATTGATGATTCCAACAGCAGTATCTTTTGGAGAAAAGGCATTCTTGTGGAATAGCCTCTGAGATATCCTGTTCTTACACCATGTTTCTTCTTGTGGGGCTGCATCAAAGATCAAGTCTATCTGCTAGTATTACTAGCCAGTTTGAATGAACTACAGGATCACATTCACATAACTGTGGCTACCATCAACTTGGACATGCAACTATAATCTCCCTTGCACATAAAGCATCAAATGTACCTGTAACTTATATACAAGGCGAAACTGGAAAGTTCAGTGAATGACTCGGGAAAAACATTTACCAAACTTTCCGGTCTCACCTTGTAATACATTTGTTATTAGTCTCCAATAACCAGGATTGAAATCAAGGAGTAATTTTGAATCAGTCGTTTGGTGTACATCAACTCTTGTTTGACGATGTACATTTGGCTAAATAAAGTCTCCAGGCTGAATTGTAAACATTATTCTATAATTTATAATTTTATTTTACTTCAATCTTAAAAAAAGTTAAAATTTTACTAGTTACCAAAATTAAATAAATTTTTAAGTTACCGATTACTTCTGTTGTGGTCATTTAAACAAAGCACCACCCAAATGAAGTTCAGATTAATTACATTCTATTATAAGATTACATAATTTTAGGAATTACAAACATCCAAGAAGTTGGACAAAATATCTGTAATGGAATCAACTTGCGATTTCATTTTGTTTTGCAATTTGTTAGATCAGCGTTTCTCAAAGTGTACATCGCCGAAGCCGACGTGATCTAAACAAGCCGTGGCACTGTTTTTGTGACAACAGGTGGATTTTGTGACGTCATGTAAAAAGAAATTTAAAAACAAAATAAGGATATTTAAAATTTAAAATAAAATGATTTATTAAAAAAGTAGATGATCCATGTTTGGCAGTAATGCATTTTATTATACTGCATTTACTTATTTATCTAAAATACAAAACTCACATTTCAAAATATCCCATCGGTTTTCGTGACGTTTCAACAATAGAAGTGATGTAGTGCCATGGCTTTATATAGAACGTGTAGGTTTCGATATTGCCCCTTGGGGGACACTGGACGATTCATGGGTGAAATGAATACAGTAAATACAACTATTACACTGCATTTAATGGTTTACAGAGGTGGAGAACATTTTGTAAAATAAGGACACAAAGTGTGGGAAGTGCTTCAGAGAGGTTGGAAAGCTTTCAGTAAATGTTTATGCTTCCAAAGGAGGCAGTGTCCAGAAAAAGTTTGCGAGAAACTATTAGATGGATCAATGAATCCATTACAATATTACTTCTACTGCTGTTAACCATTCTTTAGATAAGTTGCTGGATTGATAAATGGCAATGTGCAATTCCATTAGACATGAACTTAAACAGCATTTTCCCTAATTTCGTTAATAATAATAATAATAATAATAATAATAATAATAATAATAATAATAATAATAATAACGAAGATTGACGAAATCCGCAAGCAGTTAGGTAGACTTACGCAGTACACTAAAAACAACACTTCATCAAAGCAGAACAAACGCCTCAGACAATTATTTAAGAAGATTAAAACACACACCAGACATGAGCAGCACAATCAACACATTACAGAATATATGGACACATTAAAACAAAAGTTAGCTGCAAAAACACAACGCCTGAAGAGATACAAAACATGCACTCAGCGCAAACAGCAGAACAAGTTATTCGCAAACAATGAGAAGACATTCTATAAGCAGTTAAACAAAGATTATACACAGACAAAAAACACTGGTCTGCCAACACAAACAGCCCTCCAACATTATTGGTCGTCTCTTTGGTCTGTCTCAGTTGAACATAATAGGGATGCTAGCTGGATCAGGGAAGAGGAGCAATTAGCATCCACACTATCAAACATGCCTTATACTGACATAACAGCAGATGAACTCTCACAAGTCATTAAACGTACTCACAATTGGAAGGCTCCAGGTGTAGATAGGATTCAGAACTTTTGGTATAAGCGCTTCACCTGTTTGCATCTGGCCCTTGCAAAACAGATTTCCAACACTTTGCAAACACCACAGACATTGCCACATTTCCTCACACAAGGAATTACATACATGGTACCAAAGTCACATAACACTACAGATCCCACACAATATAGACCTATCACATGCTTGCCTACACTTTACAAAATAATAACTGCCTGTATCGCAAACAAAATTTATACACACATAGACACAAACAACATTCTCACTGAGCAACAAAAGGGATGCCGTAGAAACCACATGGGTTGTAAGGAGCAACTCCTGATAGACAGTGTGGTCCTACGGCAAACTCACAATAAACATCGACACCTCCATGCAGCCTACATTGATTACAAAAAGGCCTTTGATAGTGTTCCACACTCATGGCTTTTATATACACTACGATTATATAAAATAAACCCTACACTTATCACTTTTTTAGAAAGTACAATGCTGCATTGGAGAACTACACTACACCTCACACTCAACAGTGAAACCATCACGACTGACAAAATACAGATAAACCGGGGCATCTTCCAGGGTGACTCACTGAGCCCACTCTGGTTTTGTCTTGCACTAAATGCACTTTCCAACAGACTGAATAGCACAACTTATGGCTACACAATTAAACATAATAAAAGCTGCCACTACACGCTTTCACACTTACTCTACATGGACGACATGAAAATCTACGCCTCCACACAAACACAATTGCACCAATTACTTGACATTACACAAACCTTTTCAAAAGACATACACATGCAGTTTGGGTTGGACAAATGCAAAACCATTCACATTGAAAATGGAGTAATCAGGGAAGGGGGCTTCACATTAGATGAACCAGATCACATTGCTGCTATGGAAAATGACGAATTTTACAAATATCTAGGATTTAAGCAAGCCAAGCTTCTGGAGCACAAACACATAAAGAATACACTCACTAAACAATATCTTCATAGGCTAGAGACAATACTTAAAACGCACTTAAATTCCAGAAATTTAATCAAGGCCATCAATGCTTATGCCACGCCAATACTCTCCTACTCCTTTGGAGTCATACAGTGGACACACACACATCTTGAGGGACTTGAAAGGAAACAACGTAAACTGCTTACAAAGCACAGAAAGCACCATCCTCACGCAGCTATTGAAAGACTCACCCTGCCTCGTTCAGAGGGAGGCAGAGGTCTTATTGACATAACAGATCTACACCAGAAACAGACTCAGTCACTCAGAGAATTCTTTCACTCTAAACAACACACATCACCATTACACAAAGCAGTCTGCATGGCTGATACAAAATACACACCTCTGAATCTGAACAGCATGCAGAACACCCATAACATTCCTACAACATGCACTAAACTTCAATCATGGCTCGGAAAGCAACTCCACGGTAGACATCCTTCTGACCTCAACCAGCCACACGTCGACAAAAAAGCGTCGAACTTTTGGTTGAGTGAAGGGAGTCTCTTTGGGGAAACTGAAGGAACCATGATTGCCATACAAGACCAGATTATTAACACTAAAAGCTACAGAAAACATATTATCAAAGAATCGACTGACGGGTCTTGCAGGAAATGCCATATCGCAGAGGAAACCATCCAACACGTCATATCCAGTTGCAAAATACTCACGCAGACAGATTATTTGCACAGACATAACCAGGTAGCCAACATCATACATCAACATCTAGCTAAGATACACAAGCTAAGGGACATTCACACTCCTTACTATAAATATATCCCCGACACTGTCTTAGAGAACACCACACATAAACTATATTTTGACAGAGCTATAATCACTGACAAAACTATCCCTCATAACAGACCAGACATTACACTAATAGATAAGCAAAACAAAGTGACTTACATAATTGATATTTCCATCCCCAATACACACAATTTACAAAAGACATACACTGACAAAATCACTAAATATACGGATCTTGCACACGAAATAAAACGCCTTTGGGGAGTTAACAGAGTACACATTGTTCCTATCATTCTTTCCGCCACTGGGATTATTCCACACTCGCTACACAAAAGCCTATCAACACTAAATTTAAACCCACACTTATACAAAACCTTACAGAAAGCCACAATTCTAAACACATGTCACATAGTAAGGAAATTCCTACACTCAAACATCAATACTCCCACGAGTGGATAACTTTCCCTCCCTCGCATTTGAGTCCCTTGGGCTTTGGCCCTCTTTTGGGTCCGCCTCTGGGATTGGCTTCCGGACTTGATCCGAGTTTGGTTTCTCCAAACAATGATAATAATAATAATAATGTAAAACCAAAAAAAAAAATTTTCAGCTTCCTAACAATTTTTTGGAGGTCTCCACGAAATCCTTAGATGCGATTCTAGATACCAAAATCAATACTGTTCATGTGGAAAGAAAGAAAATGTAGCCAAGAATAATGGAGAATATCCAAAATTTTAATAGTTGGTCTATACTCTGTACAATAAAAGAAAACATAGTGCAAGAAGTGCAGAATTAGCCAATCAGAAATGCTTACACAAGATGCATATCTTGTCTATTTTCTTTAATGTAATGTGTAGACTATAATTGGGTATACAGAGATGTTTGCTGAAGAAATATTGAAGAATTTGCAAACAAATACAGTAAAAGCTCATTATAACAAAGCCGGTTAACCAAATTCCAGATGCATGAATTAATCTTGTAGAACTTTTCAGCAACATAGGATTTTCTATACTATTGTAATCAGTTAGAACCAAATGTCGACTATAATGAAGTTTTTCTATACTTTCAACACTGGATAACATTGTTCTTGTTATTTTTGTTCACAAAGGGCCTTTGAAAAGTGGTCAGTTACACCCAGTAATTAGCTATTGGTCAAAAATAACAGCCAATCACTGCCATTTCTTCTGTACACTCTCAAATAAGGCAGCTTGCAGAGGAAGATGACATTGAACAGAGGAACGAACAACACAGTCACTTCCCAAGAAGCAAAATCGGCACTCGATACTTTCAACACTTTAATTGGACAAGAAACTGTTAAAAGTGATATCATTAATGCATTTTTCACGTTAAAACATTATACAGAAACGCAAAATCTGCAGAACTCAAAACAGTCAACCTTAATGCAGTATATTTGACGAAAAATAAAGCATTATCATCGCTTGCTAGAGTTTTGTAACAAATTCGACTCGCAAGAAAATATAGCAGTAGAATGTGAGGTTATTAAAGCAAAACTGGCGTTGGATGTTCATTAGTTACATGGGAGATATTTTTTTGTCCTAGATGATGATAGCAAATCTCTACCCTATCTTGTATTCAGACACGCATGGGAGGACATAGTTGAATAGAGAACCGCAAGGTATGGCGGTGAAACCCAGACATGCTTGACTCATCAGAACCAGCTTTTATGTTTTTTGATGATAGTATCAGGGAAGAGGAAGAATGGGAAGCGCAGGTCGCAACAGTTCCAATGCTATTCAAGTGAAATTGAAACAGTGCCACTGGTCTCCAATGGCCAGGCTGCAACAAAGGGAACTTCCGCTCTTGAAAAACCCCTCCCCCTCTGGCCTTCATAATGCTGCTCCACAGGCTTCTTCTACCCCCCCCCCCCTATCAGTGCGGTTCTTTTGACCACCCTCTCGTAAATGCTATTTTATTCCGATCATTTAACTTTAAGCGTACGCATCTCTTCATGTTCCTAATGTGCTCTTGTTCTGTTCCGAGTTGGAATGTATCAATGCAGCACAATCTGGCACCGCCTATCTTTGACTTGTCAGAGAAGAAAATAAAATCGCACACTTAGTTGCTGGATGCGCTGATGACATTCGTTGAATAGAAGAACAACTGCCATGACTGAGCCACGCAGAAACAGCTCTTTGAAGAAAACCAATCACCTGGAGGAAATTAAGATTAGAAAAAAGGCTAGATTAGAGAGATTAGAAAATAACTGCTCCAATCTTGGAATTTTATGTTCATCTAATAATTTATTTAATATGCAGTCACTTATTTAAAACTGTATATTTCATCTAAGGCTCAGTTTCGATTAAAGTCGTAATGGCCTGGCCACTTGGATCGCTAATTACATCCAATTTCACTAAATACCCCAAGTTTAGCTTCCCATTGTAATTCTTCCATGATAGTAACTTTTTTTTGTAGTGTACTGTGCTTTATTTTATGGGGTTATAAATGCAGCTTATGATGAAACTGTATTTAGCAATTTATTTATTTATTTTTTAATGAATAAATGATATGCACCATATTTTATGGCATTTTTAATTGAGTTTTATCTGCATATATTCTGGTTGTTGGGGAGGAGACAAAACAAATTAATCAATTTCTCATTATATCTTATGGAAAATTGCACCTTGGATAATGACTGTCGATAATGAAGGTAACACTGAATCAACATTTTATGTATTGGCTATTCAATATAAAATACTATCATGTGACGTTATCACGTGTTAAGTAATATATTCGTTTTATAATAAAATTGATCACAGGAATAATAGAAGGTATTATTCAATTTCCTTTTGCGAATATAGTAATATAAGTGTTTTTGACGTAGTGGCATATCAAGTGGAGATAATGTAAGATTATAAATTTGGATAATTATCGGACGGCACACGATTGTGAAATAACAGGAGGGGTGGAGCAATGACAGGAAGAGACGTTCTTTTTGAGTTTAAATAAATATTGTTAATACTGGTCATTGGATCCCCCAATAAATAGATATGTTGATTTTTTTGATGGATTGTTTGTAACACGGATTTTATGTAGTATTTGGAATCGTTAGTAATTTTGTGGTTTATTCACTTTTGAACTTGTGAGTTGTGGAGAGGGAAGGAGACCAGATGCGGGCGAAGCTATAAAAAGGGAGAGAAACTGAAACTTCTTCATGAGTCATGCTTGAGAGTTGGTAGAGGTAGGCTGCGCGCCTTCTCCTCTCGTATGGAATAACGGCAATTATGGAAATTGACTAGAAATAGCATTTGCGAAAAAAGCTGCTGTGCAACTTCCACAGTTAGCCAAGTAACTAAGGCTGATTTCTAAAATTCAATTTATGGAGTGAGCAGGCTCATCAAAAGAAATAAGTGGAAAAGATGATGTGGGTTAAGCAGGCAGGTAGTCGAGGGGAGGCTGAACGCTCTCTCCGTCGGCAGATTGAAGGAGGAGGGTCAGATGAGATGCGCCACGGCGGCTACGCAACCTCTGTAGTCGTTAATGCGATCTGGTGGCTCTTTCCTCCCGAGATCAATGCTTGTACTGGCTCATAATTCATCATAATATTGGAACATAATATAGAGACTCCCGATTGGACATTTAACGTTATGATAAAGAGACTCCCAAAATAGTGCTTTTTTAAAATGAAACCTAAGAGAAACATACCCTAAGTAACATTGAAATGGAACATGTATGCAATTGATATTCTTCAGAGTCGTTAGTTATGATTGGAATCAAAATATGGAAATTGGAACCCCGACATTCTTTGGAGCAATTGTAAGCAAGCAACCCGATATTCTTCAAGCGAGCAACGTGATTTTTCTTCGAGCGACAGGCATAATTGGAACCCGACATTGAGAGAAGAAGACAACTGCATATGTGAGATCTTCTGTTGAACTTAGTGGGGACACTTTGAGACTTCCAGTGGACTCACTCCCTAATCGATCCGGATTTTCTTCAGATGTGTTTTTGTGCTTCAGAGTGCTAAGTGATATAATTTATGGCCTGTTAAACACAGAAGTGTTTTTGTGCATTAAAGTGGATTAAAAGTGCTTGACAAGTCTGCAGGTGTTTGAACTACGTAATTGTAAGTAAAACTGAAATTTGATATATTGATCTAATTGAGTGTCATGACAAAGGTACGATAAAGAAATAGATTTGAGAGAACTTTCTAAGAATAGAATTTTGAGTAGAACTATCTCTTTCCTCAGAGCAATTGATTTTTATTAGCATTTATTGAATTTTGCATGTTATCTTAGATGTAAGTACTTGGGAATTTTAATATTAACTTTCTTCTTTCGTGTTAAGACCTATCTACTTTCTTTTCATTTAGATTTAAGACTTTATTTAATTTTGTATCTCATTGGTTTGTTTATCTTTGAATAAAAAGACATTTATTTAATTCCAAACCTTGCTTTCCTTATTGAAATAAATAAGTCACAACCTGCCAATTTTTCTTAAAGAACCTAACCTATGTCCTTGATTTTGTATAATGAATTTATTTGAGCTAGCTGTCTTGGAATTCATTGCATTGGATTCTGATTTAGAGAAGAAAGGGGGGGGGGGTGGTCCACTCAAGCTGATTGAGGTTGCATTGACACCCATTGTGTAAAATCCAAAAATCAAGGGTATAAGGTTAAAATCAAATAAATTGTCAGCTGTGTCAGACGTGAACTGTGGCGATCCATGGCAACGAAACGCGAGCTGGGTAACAAAGCCAAGCCCTCAGTCTTCAAATCTATCTTTGTCCCCATTCTCACCTATGGTCATGAGGCTTGGGTAATGACCGAAAGAGTGCGATCGTGGGTACAAGCGGCCGAAATGAGACTTCTGAGAGGTGTGGCAGGTGTTACCCTACTAGATAGAGTGTACAGCAGCACAATAAGGGAATCTTTAGGTGTTGAGCCACTACTTCTCCGCATTGAGAGATCTCAGTTGCGCTGGTATGGCCATGTGATACGGACGCCGCAAACTAGTCTGCCTAGGCAGTTGTTATTTTCCAAGCCGGTGGGTAAGAGACCAAGGGGTCGGCCTAGAACCAGGTGGCTAGACTACATGGAGAATCTGGGTTCGAGTCGCTTGGATATTACCAGGGAGGACATGCGCCTGATGGCGGAAGATCGCGATCGCTGGAGATCCTCCATAGGGCTGCTGCTCCCGCGACCCTAACGGATAAGCGGGTTTGAAAAGTAAGTAAGTAATAAATTGTCATGGTTTGCAAATTAGGAAATGATTGTGCATGTTACTACAATTGCATTAAAATAAATGAAAATGATTAAACAACGTTTTACTCGATATTTTATTGAAATGTCGATAGTTGATATATTGCAAGATGTATATCGATTATTTATAAACATCAATGTTTCATTCATTGGGAACAACACATGATGTAGTGTGCATATGCCTATATGTATGCAGTTTCCAAGCAGCAAGTTGCTGAATCTAGACACCCACATGAAGCGGAAAGCAGCTTGAAAATCCTCTCGCTTCGTGCAACTAGCACATATCAGCTTGGTGTTTAGGGTAGCTTCAACTGGAAAAACCACACGCAACACACTAAAAACTTCAAGCAAAAAAACGAGCTATGGTAATACACTTAATTTGCATAATTTGTATAAACTATTTGCTTTATTCATGAATGCAAATAATTACAAATAAATGTTGCAAAATAATGTTTTTTTAAATTTTATTATGTTAACGTGCAATAAAATGAAGGAACGTGTTACATTGTATGGACATACACTGAAGAGCCAACACATTATAACCATCACCACATAGGTGAATAAACTAATCTGAATCACGTGGAGAGCATGTAATTAAGTGGAAATGATATTTAGCTGCTGCTGGAGAAGGTAAGGAATCAGTCTTACACTTAATTTTGCGAGTGATGGAAAAGGCTGCTGAACTAAGCGAATTTGATAGAGGGCAAATTGTAATGGCCCAAAGACTCGGAACAAATATCTCCAAAACTGCAATACTGGTAGGTTGTTCACGATCTGCCGTTGTTAGTATTTATGCAAAGTGGATAAGTGACGGTGAAACCACCAGTAGACGCCAAGGTGTTGGACGCCCACATATCGTCAAAGAAAAAGGACGTCTGAGACTGTTCCGCTTGGTAAAGCAAGATCGGCACCAGACAGTGGCACAGCTCACAGCCCAATACAGGACCTAGTGCAGGCGTTTTGGAACGCACAGTTCAGCGGGCACTGTTGGATATGGGACTGCGCAGCAGACGTCCCACTTGTGTGCCTCTGTTGACCAAGCATCATTGTCAATTACACCTACAATGGGCCCGGTAACGTCAAGACTGGACCATGGATAAGTGGAAGAGGATTGCCTGGTCGGATGAATCACAATTTCTTATTCACCATGTCGATGGTCATGTCAGGGTATGCCGACTTCCAGGTGAACGGTGAATTTGTGCACGAGGAACAATTTGTGCTGTCTACGGGTCAACCGCACATTCCCAAACCAAATTTTTAAACCAAATGAGAATCAAGAATGCAAAAAGGTAATTGCCTTCGCCATATACGGCTTTTTTTGAGGGAAATGATCACACTCAAAGAGGGCAGCAAATGTATAATTGACAAAATAATGACCTGTAAATCAATTTGGTCATGCATAATGAATGAGAATTTTCAAGTATTCATGAGTAAACATACAATAAGAAAGAGTTTGAAAAAGAAAACAATTTTGAAGCCTATTGCCTTGAAAAAAAAAAATTAGAAGCTTTGTTTACATTATTTCTTTCATAAAGGATATCTGAGCAATGTTACACACCAGGGGCGTAACTAGGATTTTGCATGGGGGAGGGGGGAGAGGATAAAATGTAGAATAGTTTTTTAGTAGAAACAAGGGAAAACAAATGAACTTAGATCAGGGAAATAAAAGGGGGGTTCGGACGAACCCCCGAACTCCCCCTAGTTAAGCCCCTGCACACTTTATAAATGACACTACCATTCGTACTTAAGTCACTGATGAGGCAGTAAGTATAGAATGCATAAAAGAGGCACATTTTGTATGCACTGTTAGCTTAGGCAAGGGTAAGGGATTTGAACAACTTCGACGTGGCATGATTGTAGATGCAAAAGTCTGCTTGAGTATTTTTGAAATGGCTTACATTCTGAGGTTCTTCAGTGTACGAAGAATGGCAGTTCTCCAATAACATTAAGTGATGAACATGACTATAGCTAGAAAAAGCATATACACACAATGGAACTGAAAGCACCTCATGATCCTTTTCTCTATTTGGTTATGACAGTAGGAAACTATCCACAGTGCCTTTGCTCTCAAGGGAATTAAAAAAGCTGAAAAGAATGCATGAAAGCTCAGGAAAGCTTGCCTATTATGAAAAATAAGTAGCTTGGTCCAACAAGTTTCGATTCTGTCTCTATCATGATAGAAGGATAAGAATATGGTACAAACAGCATGAGTTCACCGACTCATATTGCTAAGTAACAACCCTATAGGTGGAAGGAGGTGGAATAATGGTCTCGGATATTTTCTATTGGATCACACTTGCCTCCCTAATAGCAGTGGAAACGCAACTCTTCATATCACAAGCTGACTGAGATGAAGAGTTACCTATTTATGGTTAGTGATTTCTTATGCAGATAGCTACTTTCAAGAGGACAATACATTTCATACCGACCCTGTAAATGACTTGGCTTTTGAATGCTTTATTGGCCAGCTCAGTCACCTGATAAGAGTGTAAGTAGAATGAGGTGGAAAAATCCATTTGAGGACTACAAATGCTGCATTCTAATTTAATCGGCAACAAAGACTGCTATTATGTCAGCATGACCCAACATCACAAATTCATGCTATCTGAGCTGACAAACAAGGTGGAACCACAATTTTCTTTTGTGTAAATACATTTATACAGCACTGGATTTATACATAAGCAGACTAAGCACGTGCTTAGGCCCGTTAGATAAAATTATGTGAATAGGGACCCCTGAATCCTCAAAAAAACAGGATTTATACTGAGGAAGGTGTGCAGTGCTTAGGGCCCCTATAGGTACTAGTCTAGCCCTGCATATATAGGTTATTCATAATTCCCGCAGGAGTTTATAAATAGAATGTGCAAAAGCTAAGACTGATACAGAAAAACAATCATATCAACAGATACACAATCTCTCCAATTTGTATCTACAACATGTTCTATGGCATGCATGTTGAATTTCCCACTAGATGGCAGGTAAAACGGTAAGTAATAAATATGGCACCATTCAGTGGAATTTGCGATGTGTGAATCTGTTGCGACTGTCCAGCAGCTATTTCGAGCGAAATATCACATTGAAGCACCGACGGAAAAACTACTCGTGTGGTTCAAGAAATTCAAGAAGACTGTTCCAGGACTATCATTTGAGACAATTGGGCAGGTGAGACAACCATTCACTAGGAGCCTGAAAAGGTCAACAAATCATGCAAAGATCTGGTAATTTTCTACAGCTAGCATCATGTGAAACGAGAGCAAGTCTTTCGAGTGATACATTGTGTTGGTGATGGGATATGTATTATAGTGCTTTATAATTTAAATAAAAATAGTATTCATGGATGCTTACCTCATCTTATAAATTATTTCGAGATGAATAATTGTACAGAAAAGTTAAGGTCTTGTGCATAATAACAGTGCTCTAACTGCAATTCTTTGGCGACACTTGTTAACGATTTTGCTTCCCCTCATACCACCATGTTTTTTGAACTTTTCACTTCTGAAGCGCTACCGCTGCTGCACAACGCCATCGAATATGCTTGCACACAAAGTTATCTCGTACATTTTTGTGTACTTCCCTTGTACATACCAATCATTCAATTTTAATATACTTCCACCCTAATTGCACATATCACAATTTGTAAGCGATCTAGATTACCTCTTGTTAGATTTTCTAACAACAAATCAATCAAATTGATCGGATATAAATATCCCTAAAGGATGCTCTTTTTTTAATAATAACTTCAAAGATGCTTTGATTAGTTTTGCTTTTCTAAACAACAACAACAATAATAATAATACTAATAATAATAATAATAATAATAATAATAATAATAATAATAATAACAATAATAAAGAAGCTACACCATCTGCACAGTACTATACCATATGTTGCCATGTTGTGAAGTAGTCATTAATTGTGTTTCGTGTTGCCTATCTTGACTGAAAGAAAAATTATTTAAACTTTTCTGTCTCTGTGCTCTCTATATTTATTTGTGTGTTTATTGTTTCTATTTCTTTTCACTATATTATTTTTATGGCTAGCTGATTGGATATTCTTACTATCAAACCGATGCCTTTGCCAAATGAGCTACGAACTCATTTAAAAGCAATGGTATTTATGATAACAAAGAGCACTTTAATCACATTGTTATAAGGACAGCTATATTGCCAACTGGGGAAAACCTAAAGTAATAACATATACTATCCACAGATGGTGGTGAATATTGATGCTTGGACTATAATGTTTTTCACAGATGCCTAGCAAACAGTTTACTTGAGGCAATAACGGATAGTCTACTTTCATCCTTTTGGATATCATCGGTATTGTAAAACATATATACACAGGGTGTCCCATAACAGGTATTAAAAACTTCGTGAGCGTATTCTACATAAAAAACGGACAAAAATGCCAAATACAATTTTTGTTTAAGATCGTTCATTTTTGAGTTATGGGTCTTCAAAGATAGCGAATTTACCCTAATTTAGTTTTTTAATTCGTTTTTAAACTTGACTTAAATAGTGTCAATTGTTGCCGATTATTGTTGTTTTAATTGTTATGCCGCTAATCGTTACTTAGAAAAAATGGAATTAAGTAAAGAAGTGTTATTTCGAAATGTTAGTTGTGTATGGCAAGTGCAATAGAAGTGCAAATGCTACAGCTCATGTTTGGGCAGACAGTTAGCTATTCGCCTGCGAATTTCAATAAATGTTGTGCTACATTTAATTCACCACATACGTACAGAAGGGGTGACAATGCCAATTAATCGCGATGGACGACCAAGACAAATTAATGTTCGAAATGAAGAACTTATTGAGCATCGCATCGAAGAAGACCCAACTTTAAGTGAACGCAAATTGGGAGCCGAACTCAACATTTCCAAATCAAGTGCTCATTGACAACTCAAGAAAATTAATTTATATCCGTACTGCTACGCCAAAGTTCAAAATTTACAACCTACGGATTATGAACAACGACGTTTGTTTTGTACATGGCTTCTAAAAAATAAATTTGGAATAAGTTTATGAGCTGGAGTTCATGGAAATTCAGTTGTAAGTAAAAAAAAATAGGAGTTTTCACTATTTTCTATGACTTTTTTTTGTATAAATATCAATTATAAAACACAATAAAAAGAATAAAATGTTACATGAAGTACTTAAAAAGTCTAGTGTTTGACATCTTACCTTAATTACTGTACGTATTTATTTAAAATTTAGTTTAATTACACTTCCTATTATCATTATAACTAAAATTACAGTGAAACTCTCAACATCACCACAATAAGTCGTTGCAGATTGGACCACATGAGTTACCAGCCCATCTAAATGGCGAAATTTACACAGATTTTATCCAGAACAGTCTTCCACTGGAAGATGTGCCACTTATGGATCGTCTAAGCATGTGGTTTCAATACGACGGAGCTCCACCACATAATTCACTTCTAGCACGCCGTGCGCTAGATCATGTCTTCCCAAATAGTAGATGAATTGGAAGAGGAGAAATTCATTGGCCGTCTAGATCACCGGACCTCAATTCTCTAGATTTTTGGCTCTGGGGGCACCTAAAAACTGCAGTTTTTCATGCACCAGTTAACGACGTTGATGAATTGCGAAACAGGATCATCCAAGCATTGGAATCCATAATACCCGCGATGGCAATAGCAGCTTGCAACAATCTTAATCTTGTTCATCGCGCTCGTCTTTGTATTGATGCTGACGTTGGCCACTTTGAGCATTTAATGTGAATTAAGATTCCATAGGTTGTTATTAATAATTATGTTTACCTTTTATTTATTATTAGAAATCAATGTTTATTAATTTATAATTCCTTTACGGCTACCAGTTGTAAAATACTATGATTTGAGGTTAAGTTTCACAAATTGCTGTAGATTTTTATTTAGACTAGTCATGACTTTTGGCAACACTGTCATAACACTGACAATTCAGAACCCGTGTCCCGGGTGTTTACGTTATTATTAACGAATTTTATGTAAAATTAGGGTAAATTCGCCATCTTTGAAGACCCATAACTCAAAAATGAACGATCTAAAACAAAAATTGTATTCGGCATTATTTTTGTCTCAGTTTTTTATGTAGAATACACTCACAAAGTTTTTTATACCTGTTGTGGGACACCCTATATATATTAGCAATAAAATATGAAGAAAAGAAGGACTAGCCACAAAAGCCTTTGAATAAAAATGAAACTGGACATGGTGATAAAACCTTGAAAAAAGCAAACATTTATGATAGAGACTATCCTGTCAAAGCTAAAGAAAACTTTAAAATGTTTACTAAAAAAAATAATGCATGTAACACAACAGTGCAATATAAAAAAGTAAAATGAAATCAAAGTATAAAAAAAAAAAAAAAATTAAAGAAGAAATCTTCCTCTCTCGATATCTCTTTTCCTGGTAGATCAGGTTTTGCCCCTAAGCTTAATCACTTTTTTCCTTCTGGGATATCTTTGAGCTTTAACAAAAGAAAGTAGGTCACTGACAAGCTGCTTGCCAGGAAGCCATGAAAAAACCATACAATTTCACATACTGGTGTAGCTTCTATATACATTTTTTTAAATATCCTATTAAAATTATAACTTTTTAGAATAAATTATTTTTCAAAGCATCTAATGCCATCCCATCTATTGTTGGGTTTAATCTTTAAGTGTGAAAATTATTTCTCAAGCAAATTAATTTATTCTAACTATTTTATTAATTTAACTTTACCAGATTTAGAATACTTTATTTGCAATGTTAAAGTATCATTGTTCTAATGCTGTAGCTTAAAAAAATGCCAATACCTGTACCTGTGGATAAGGCATTGCTGGCTGTCCTGGATTTGGTACCATACCTTGTTGATACTGGACTACTGGTATGGGATGGGTAGGAAGGGTAGATACTGGTTGTGCAAGAATAGGTTGGCCAGTTGCAGCTGCCACTGGAGAGAATTCGTGTCTTTGCTGATGGACAGATGCTGGTATTGCTGATGGAATAAATGAAATAAATTAAAAATGCTGATCCTTCTTTACATATAAGAATATGATTAAAAATTTTTAATTTTATTTATTATTATATTAAGGAAAGTACAATAGAGCCCAACCGGAGCCAGTATGGCCAAATGACCAGTTAAATCCCTGGGGGGCACTACATATATTACTTAATAAATAAGAGATAAAATTAGATATTAAATAATTAGGTTCATTACAAGACACCTGACTGGGATTCATAGGCCAAGGGCCCCAGATTAGAATCCCAGAGGGTAAAAAAAAAAGGGGGAAAAAAAAAAAAGAAGAATAATTAAAGCAAAAAAGGAGTGGGGGAAACAACAACGAAGAAAACCATAGGCGTGACTGAAGAAAGGAACATGCAAAATAGAAAACAGAAATAAACAAGAGGAAAATCAAGAAGCAGAAATACGAGAGAGCAGATCAGAAACATTAAGAGAAGATTATTAGTTAACTAAGAGCATTTGGAGGTTTTTTGAATATAATACTTGCAGGAAGGAAGCGAACCAATTCAGGTAGTAAAGCCCAGTATTTTAAACCAGAATAGGAAACATCTCAAATAATTACTCCTCACTAAGGAGAGTCTGACTGATGATGCCGAAAGAGTTAAATAAAAATGAATATCATTCTGAGATTGAACAATAAAAAGGGACGAGAGATGAAGTTGGTGATTAATGATTTTGTAGACCAACAGACATAGTTGAATTTGATACAGTTGGGAAATCGTTAAGATACCTAAAGAGGCAAAATATTGAGAGGCAGAATGAGACTTGTGCACTTTTAATAAAACCCATAGATACCATTTTTGAAGTTTAAGTAACAGAGTAAGGTTGTATGCAATAGTGGATCCCCAAAAAGAGATTCCATTAACTAATTAAAAAGAGATGACGATTAATTGTGCCATAAGTTTGAATGTTGCTTCATCTGACAAAACAATTATGCCTTGAAAATCTTCCCTTTCGTCACATCTGTGCAGGAACCACTCCCAAAATTGTAGTCGCCTGTCTGGGTCGTTCTCATTTAGTGCGTGGACAAGTCGCAGAATGTAAGGCTTCCATTTTTGACCTCGCAAAATTTGATGAACACTGAATTTGGCGATAACAATTTCACGAGAGCATTGCCTCACTGACTTCTTTGGGGATCGTTCAAAACCTCCATCAACACTCCCGTTATCAGTGGAACTTCTCTTTCTTCCGCACCGACCTTTCAACACATCTTTCACTGTTCACTAAGGATTTTGGAATTTGCTGTTGAACAAATGTGCAACTGGGTTTTTTTGTGTATCTCTTACGGTTTCGAAATAAAATTTGAATGTGTCCTAATTTGCATATTTGAGATGATGAAGGTGCTCCATCACAGAGCACCCTCAAGTTCCTATTCACTCCCTATATTGGAATTTGCGTAACTACATTGGTATCCAAGATAGGAAGGGGTAACAGACTTTTGACTCACTCCGTAAATGCCAAGGTACTTAAATGATTTTGTGGTGGTTAATGGTCGAGAGTCGTATAAGATGGACAAGCTATTCGAATATTCTGTTTATTACACTGATGGAAAAACAAATTTAGTTTTACTAGTGTTGAGAGGGAATGAATCAATTAACAGTTTAAGATTGGAAATACAGGAGTCAGCATGTAGAAGGATAACCTCAGCATACAAGATAGAATAGATAGGAGTTAAAACAGCTGGTCAATATCATTTATAAATAGGTTGAAAAGCAGAGGGGACAGAGTCAAGTCCTGAGGAACTCTAGATTACGAATCATCAAATGAGAAGAATTACAGTGTAATGCTAAGTTGTAATGGCAACTAGTAAGTAAGTCTACTAACCAATAAAAAGGAAGACCATGGATATTGTAGAAAGACGACAATTTAAAGAACAGCAAGTGAAGAGGAAATGACTGAAAGGCTTTGGTGTAGTCTATGAATATGGCAATTATAGTGCCCGGAACGAAAGAAAAAGGAAACTGGCGCACGCGTAAGTGAAAAAAACCTCGTTCAACCAATCAGGAACGAATAAGAAACGGGGTATTACTT
>JAHWFO010094570.1:1012313-1042859 GCA_023313115.1 Rhysida immarginata
AAAAAGAGTAAAATCCTTAACTTTATAATTAGGCCTATGCAAATTTATATAAGTGGGCTCATTCATCAATTTTTCAATGAATAACCCATTACCTATAATTACTTATTACATATGTTTAACAAAATAAAAAATAAGGCATAAACAAATAAAGTGGACATAAACATCAAGTTCAGAACTAACATTTTTAATTATCATGATAAACGCTAGACTTTGTAGATTTTAAAGTAGTAAAATGTTCTAATGTTTAGTTTTGACATTAATACTCTCTTCAAGGTACGAGTCTTTTTAATTAAACTAAAAACCAGTTCACAGGCAGCATTGCTATGAGGTACCGTCAAAATACTTAACATCACTTTCCCAATTCTGTCATATTTTGGAAGTCCATCAGTGCCATTAAATAACCTGATACTGTTCCATTTCAAATCAATTCTACTATTAAAGTCTATATGTCCCCTAAAATAGATCTAAAATTCTCCAATTGAAGCTGCATAAACTGATTCTGCAACATATTGGATGCTGTCTCAGATGTTTCATTTCCTTTCATAGGCAAGATAAAGGGAAATCTTTCAATAAAATATCTAACAGAAGTAAATGTAGCGTTTTCAATGTTATCTTTAAGGGTTGTACAACGAAAATTATTTATTTTATCCAAGGAATTTAAAAATACACTCCAAATGCGTTAAGGCATTTATCCCACTGTGTAACAAGGCGTCTAAGTCCTTTATGGAAGAAGTCTTTCGGTTGCGTGTGGAACCATTCCAAAACCTCTTCCTACATTTCATCGTCCGACTGAAACCTGTGGCCTTTCAGATGTTTCTTGAGATCCCCAAACATGTGAAAGTCACATGGAGATAAGTCAGGGCTGTAAGGTGGATGCTGCATTGCTTCCCAGTTGAACGTTTTGATGAGGTCTACCATTGCTTTCGAGGTACGAGGACGCACGTTGTCATGGAGAAGAAGCACTCCTTGCATTTGATGGCCACACGCAGTGCCTTCAATGTTTCCCCATATCGTGCTGCGTTAACTGTGGTGCCTTTTTCAAGAAACTCCAGTAAAATCTGGCCTTTGCAATCAAAAAACATGGTCAACATCACCTTCCCCGTGCTGTTTGCGATTACTACTCTCTGTTCCCGATTCGTTGACTCCATTTTGTTGTTTGGATGAAGCGATCACTCGCAAAGCTTCGCAGCGCGAGCTATCGTTCTTTCTCACGTGATGCAACACTTGCAACCTATAGTTCAATTTGCACATGGAGTTTCGCAATTGTTGAAAACAAAAACTTACGATCCTACAGGTCGTCTTTTTTTTCCCCCCCACACAAATTTTCGTTTTCATTTGTACGACCCTTTTATTTGAGCCACTTATTTGGAGTGTTCAAGTAATTCATCTTACAATGGAAATTTAGTAACTATGTAATCATACGCAGACAGAAAATAATTTCTCACAGATTTGAAAAAAGCCGATTTTTCTTCTTGCTTCAGACTACTTAACACTTGTAATGTAGCACTACCAACCACTAAATCAGAATCACACTTTTGATTTTCAAAAGAATGAAAACATATTTTATACAAGGGCCGAGTTTCTTCAATACTTTGTTTTATTACCGAAGGCTTCACAAATTTAGAAAATAATTCCTTCAACAAATCCAACATTAGATCTTTAAGGTTATGTATTAGAGGTGACTGATCGTGAAGTTAAATTTTTTTCTATCAAAAACTTAAATAATCCCCAAAAGAAAGTAAAAATATGCCTTTGAAGTACTTGAAGACAAAAACAAAGTATTCCTCCCTACTTAATTTTTCAACTGCATCCTTAGTGAGTCCTGAATCTGTAATTCTAGGTGTGGTTGGGTGGAAGATTTTTTATGCTGAATAGCTATCACTGAAGAGATTTTTTTTATGCTGGATGGAAGATTCTGAATGATTAAATGGCTATTCATATTTAGTACCAATCCCAGATTTAGGTGCAGAGAAGGGGGATGGTAAAGATGAACAGCTTGGGCTTGTGTCTAAAGTGTGTTTGTGATGCTTGTAAGATGGTTCTATCCTCGGGATTGTAAATGATAAAGAAGTTTGAATTTTAGGCTTCACCTCTTCATTGAAAAAGCTTAACAGTGGGTCTCATTGATCAATTACTCTTCCAAGGCTTTTACCCAAAGAAAACCATATAACAGATGAATGCTTTAAAATTTTCCTACATTCTACATCGTGTAGCAACTGAAATCTCCCCAGAGTCTCTTTGCATTTCAAACATTTTTCTAGATAATAAAATAAATCTACTAAAATTTCATCAATATTGAAATGTAAACTCTGAGAGCCTTTCTGTGCTGCTAAATTTAATAGATGACATGGTCAACCCAGAATAAATAATGAAGGAATTAATTATAACAATTGCAACTCCTTTTTTTCTTCCTAACATTACAGCAGTATTATCTGCACTGAAGGAAATACAATTATTAATAGGAATTTTAAATCGGGATATTCACTAAGAACTAATTTTCCAATATTAAAACCAGTGGAATCGCCCAATAATGAAAGAATAGATAGTAAACATGTCTCGATTTTTTTCTTCCTTCTGGTCAAAAATCGTTACTACCATTGGATATAATTTCGACTTATGTAGTTAGAACCGTCCATTGAAATCGAAAATGGATTGGCCTGTAACACTTTTACAATTTCTGAAGTTTTTGTGAGGTATCATTTCACCAACAACTGCTGTAGTTTTTGTTCTTGCACAGCTGTACCTTTTTTTTGCCACATTGGACGTTGGAAACATTCTCCGGAATAAAGGCCCTGCATGGTCTGACACACTTTTAGGAAGATTATGTTCGACAAGGAAAGTCGTAAACAAACATTCTGCACGAATAATATCCATATCTGTACTTCTGCTTACTAAAAAAAAAAAAAAAAAGTTTCAATGGTTGCATTCTTCTCCTCGATCTGAACATAGTTTATGTGCTTTGTGGTATTGACATGGTTCGTAATCGCACTTTTCCCACCATGAGATATGTGATAATGTTCACATCGCCTCACTTCACAGAAAGCAAAATTTTCTCCCGTCCGTGATGAAGAGATGAACGGAAATTCTTTCGAATAATTCTCTCTATGAAAGTCTGAAAATACTTTCTTTTACCAACAATTTCACTCATGGCTAAAACTTGTGTATTTCGAGTTCTTTATCGTGACCTTCGAGATACTAGGGCTCAGCATCGGGCTTGAAATAGTGTGTCAAGGCATTTTCAACTTTTGACCGCTAGTTGTTTATCTTTATGGATTGTTTGGTGCTCTTCAGGGATAAAGTACTACATGACACTCTCGTCCTCATCTACTTTATCCGACTTAATTTATCTTGAATTCTCCAATGGATTTCCCCGATGATCCCCTCTAGCGTTAAAAGGTTGAACTTCTGCTGACGCGAAGGAAAACACTGAATGAAACGTGATGCGGAGGCCTAATATCTCAAAGCCCACGCCCTTCATGATGGAAAAAATAGTCCTACTTTAAAGATTTAATTTCCGTAATATGTTCCATCGCTTACTCCTGTAGGAGAGGAGTTCAACATTTCTCCAACTCAAAAATTATGAAAAAAGAAAATCCTTTATATAAAGCGTAAAAACATAAAATGGTATTAGAGCGTAAATTTTACGTGTAAAATGTAAAAGTTGGTAAGTATGCAGTCCAGTGATAAGTTCTAATTAAGCATATTATAAAAACTTTTTAAATATAAAACTTAAAAAGGAAATAATTAAAATAATAAAGATGATATGATAATGATACATACTATAGGCACCTTTCCTTATTCGTTGCGCTTGTTGCATAGATGTTGCTGGATTAAATGGAGGCGTCAAAACACCACTAACAGGGGCAGGCATCACATACTGAGGTGTCAGACCAGAAAACAAATGATGATGTGGTATGGATAACATAGTAGGAGCCTGAGCCATAACTGCACTGGGAGTATGGGGGCGAGGAGGCGTTGGTGTCTGAGTGCTTGGGCTTCTCTGTTAAAATTTTAATAGAGAAAACTTTTATAATTAAAAAGATATAATCTAAATTTTATGTTAAAGCCATACCATTGCTAATTCCTAAAAAACAAAAAGGGTTATGTATACTCAGCTTTCACTCGGAAGATATTTTTTGGAAGATATAATATTGGAAAGGAGTTAAAAAGAATCACTTATTTGGAAAATAATTTTTACCAATACTCTGCCTTGAAACAAAAATGGAGCAGATGGGAGGGAAGGATTAAGAAAGAAACTTTCACTATGAAATTTATGCTATAACATCTGTAACAAATGCATCCAATCACCAAGTATAATGAAAGCTTGCCTGCCATCACAAATCAGCCTTTCTCAATTCTTCTTCACAGACATGATCCACGAGCAAAATAAATTTTCTTGTCTTTTCTTTTTCTAACATAAGGATGCTGCAATAAACAGCACTGGAAATTCTTATCACAGGTTTTTATTAAATGAAATTTATGCTCTACTTCTTATCAAACATCCATGAATTTTCATAGTTCCAAAGAGGATTTGATATTGATGTATACAAGGTGCATTCAATGTCAAATCAGAACAGTTATACCTGTACAACATTAATCTTGTATATGACTAGCATCACTGGGTGTTAGATATGGAAAGGCAGTAACCTTGAAATAACCTGCCTACAGCAGATGTAGGAACTTGGGAAACAGTTTGACAGGATGGCAGTGCCCTTGCAACAGTGCACCAAGCAAGAGTAGCAAAGTGTTGACAGATTTTTATTTAGTAAAGGCTGGGTGATCCAAAAGTGTAATACATTTTTTTACATTGTTAACATTTTCCGTGTTTGTGTGTGCGTCGTGATTCTTATGAAAGCACTCAATTGCTGGAAAGAAAACACTGAAAATGTCGTTAACACTGTAAAAAAAAAAAAAAAAAAAAAAAAAAAAAAAGTAAGTAATACTTTTGGATCACCTGGTATAAAGGGCAGATAATGAAATAAACTGAAAGCATGTTGGTTTTCCGTAGCAGAAAATGCAGAAATTTTTGTTTCATCAATGGGAGACTGTTTAAGTTTCCGAAATCTACCACCAGAGAGAGTGCATGTGTCATTGAGAGTTGTTTTTACTTCCTGTTAATCGCGTCGCCTGCTTTTTGAATAGGCAAAACTTGAAGAGTAACAAAGCAGCATCGATTAATTATTAAAACAACAACAAAATGAAAACAATGAATTCAAAAAATGAAAAGGAAAACTTGAACTTGTCCATTATTAAGGAAAAGTTGAAAGAAAAATGAGCTATTGGAAACAAAAGTGAATTAAAAGAAAGGTTAGTAAACCAGCTAAAGAATTTCTTTGTTATGATGTATGCATACTTTGTAAAAATAATTACATTTTAGAAGGATGCAATTTGTTTAAATTAAATAACTTTCAACAAAATTTTTAATCAAATTTTAAGCAATTATATTTGAATTTTAATTTATAATTTCTTAAAATTTTTTAATAAAAGTCTAAAATGCAATTACTCTAATACAGGTTACAACTATTAGATGCCATCCTTATTTCAATGCAAGTTTGAAAATATTTAACAATTTTTTGAGAAATAATTCTCTACCATTTTTCAAACTTGCATGTGAAAATCTTTCATGAAACCATGAATTAATTACATCTAATGAAAAATTCATAATGATATTTTTATCCATTTTGTTGATTGGTAAAAATCCAGAATTTGGAAACATGAAGAGTGTCGTTTGAGGATGGCATCTAAATCATGGTCCACCCATAGTTGAAACCTGTAATTTCATTTTAGACTATTGTTATAAAATTTAAAAAAATTATAAATTAAAATATCATTGATTAAAATTTGATTAAATATTTAATTGAATTTTATCTTATACTATAATACGAGCAATCTATATATTTGGGTTCTCAAAAAAGGCTCTAACGATTTTAACAAAAACTGGTATACAGTGGTTTTTGGGTACCAGGAATTCATTGCGCTAGGTCCCATGTCCGTAAAAATTCGCTAAATGGCACTTTTCAGGTTATGTAACATACATGATGCCACCTATGGACAAAGAAATCGTTAGTTTCTGTTGAACCACAGCCTACTATATAGATAACAGCCTGTTCAATCGACACGATTTCCATTGAAATCTTAAGGCCGCGTTAGTTCAATGACTTCTCACGTGAGGGCAACCTTGGTAACAACTGTGTTTACTTATGCACAGAGCTACAGCTGATCAAGCTTTTTAAGTGTCAAAATGAAACAATATTCCTAGATATTAATTAATATGCACCATTAACAAGCCAAAGAATGTTACTTTTCAAAAAAAAAAGTGTTTTAACAATTATATAAGATTAAATATATTAATATATAAAGTTAAGATTATATATTAATAATATATAAGATTAATATATTTATATTAATATATATAATTATATACAAGATTAATATATTAAGATTAAGTATAAGATTAAGATTAAGTATAAGATTAAGATTAATATAAGAATAAATATAAGATTAAGATTAAGTATAAGATTAAGATTAATATAAGAATAAATATAAGATTAAGTATTAAATAAGATTAATATATAAGATTATAAAATATAAAGATTAAATATATATGTAAATATGCAGCCTGTTTGTAGGCTAACCAGTAGAACACAATAGAATGGTAGCAGTGGTAAGGCCTTTTTAAGGCTAAAAAGGCTTTCTTCACCCTACTTAAAAGCGCCCTCCTCCTTTACTGCGGTGAAACTTGGAAATTGTCGATTGAACAAGCTGTTATCTATATAGTAGGCTGTGGTTGAACTATTAAATGAAACCTTTCAATCATTCTTTTCATTGCAAAATTATTATTCCTACCAATTTGTTCATCCGGATATCTTATCTTCTACTACAATTTGAGCAATCTTATCTTATACAATATACATTTGGGTTCTCAAAAACAGCTCTAACGATTTTGATGAAATTTGCCTAAAAAGGGTTTCGATCTAGCTAGATCTCCTTTCTGGGAAATTTCATTTTCCTAATTTTTTTAATTATTGCTGCTAAATGACTGTAGATAGCGCCACGCGTTTCCTAAAAATGTAATTCGTTAAGCAACGTTTATGACAAAATCCGACCATAAATAATAATTATAACATTTGTGAAAAATCAGACTTCAATTGCCACTCTCGCGTTCGGGTAGTCTCGGTTCACCGCGGCAAGAGTGGACAGCCGCCATTACAAAACATTGCAAGAACAACAAGCAAATTGCATCATGCACAGAGGCAACACCACCTAAAGAAAAGGCCTTATCACTGTGTCATCAAACTTAGACAGACAATGCAACTGTCATTGTTTGCAACAAATGAAACATACGGAACAATTTTTCGTTGGTTTTAAACAATAAAAGTTGCATTGACTGTCTAAGTTTGATGACGCAGTGCTTACGCAGTGTTAAGGCCATATCTTTAGGTGGTCTTGCTAGAGGACGTGCACGAAGAACTCATAATTTTAACTTTCAAACGCTTCGCAGTAAAGACCAATCCGAAAATTTAATTGAAGGTTTGCAGTTAAATTCTAATGGTGAAGATGATTTTTCAAAAAACTGATTGATCCAGTTTCATTCAAGAAATACCATCTTCACCGAGACGTCCAATAACGTCCCGAAATCAAATGCCCCATTATTCAACAGATGTGCAGTTAAATTCTTATGATAATGCCGATGATATAATAAATTAAATTTCTTTAACCTGATACTGTTTCAATTCAAGAAAATCAAACTTCCTCGACTCGTCCAATCCATGCTACAAAAATGAGGTGCATTGAAATGATTTCTCAAATTATACAATCAGAGAGTCGGCGTGTGGTCAGTGAAAATGAGGATCAAGGTGAACGACGAATGGAGGACTACGACAGTGCGCGTCACAACGTTTGTTCAATGAAAATGATGAGCAACGTGAACGATGGTTAGAAGAACAAAGACGTCGTTACGCCAGACATCGCAGAATTTTAGAAGAAAACTGCTTACCAACCTGTTAAGGCGCCATTAATGTCAATGTGCAATACCAAAGTTTGGGACCTTTCCAGATGACATGTTATCATTGTGGGGCTTGGCATTTTCCAGAGAAACGAGTTTTAAATCGTATAAATCGAAATTCTTTTGGCGACTGTTGTTTGCATGGCCGAATAGAACTTGAACCACTGCAATTTGCAAACGAATTAGCATGTCTCTTTATAGGTTCTCATGCTCTGTGGGAAGAATGCCATAAAAGAATAAGAAATTTAAATGCGAACTTTGCGTTAGCATCTTTCAACATCAATGATAATAGAACATTTAATAACCATGGCATTTACAGTTTCTCAAGGGTAAAAAGGTCAAGCACTTTAAGGGTTCTGTTGCCAAAGGAAAATGCACGTCACACATGAAAGGTGGTGTGGAAAAAAATTTAAAATGATTCAACTATTTGAATAATATAAACAATTTAAGAAACAATTTTTGGTGAGAACGAAAAAATTATTCATCTTAGGAACCATAGCTACAAGAAAAAAAAAGCAGCCAATGACGAACCTAATGCTTAAAAAAGGAAATTAATGAAGGCTTACCACGAGCGAAGCTTGGTCGCCCAGATGTTTTAAATTTAATCAAATTGTATCTTTCTGAGATGTAATTATTTTTACAAAGATATAGTATGTATATATACATCATAAAGAAAATCAGAGTTATCCGTCGCTAAAAAGTTGGTTATCCGGACCGCTACACTGTAAGATGACCTCTTAAGCCCGCTACTCTACGTATAAAACTTGGGCTTAAGATATCAGCTTACAGTGTCTATTACTCAAGTTTTGTCTATTCAAAATGCAGGCGACGCAATTAACCGGAAGTAAAAACAACTCTCAATGACACATCATGCACTCTGGTGGTAGATTTCAGAAACTAAAAGTCTCCCATTCAAAGGATATTTAATAGCCAATCCGAATCATCAATTTGCAAAATTTTGCGGCTTTGAGAAATTTTGGCAGGTTACAGATCATGCCATGTGTTGAAGTTTATAGGGATATATCTCTTAAGTCTGATCATTAGTGATCATCTCTACACAATTCCATACAAAATGGCTGATCGTGAACTTTGCACACCTATTGCAGCTGTTGATAATGTGCACTTTGTGCTCGACCTCAAAATATTTCATCATCTGCACTAGTGGGAGAAAAAAAAAAAAAAAAAGATTCTTTCTATTTGAATGCCCACAGTGAATGAAACTAGTGCAATGTAGCACTTGCACATGGCATGTTCTAATGAAACAGTTTAACAGTGCTATATCATGTAATCTCTTTATGCTTACAGTATGCATAGTAATCACCAATGACATGACAGAAGTCAGCCATTTTTAATACCACTGTTGTGTTACGCTCGGATCCCTACAGAACATCTGGTGGTCAGAAATGTAACCATTCTGGTATTACATTTTTTACATGTTGCATGCAAACCATATCAGATCACTGCCAACACCTAGATAAGGCCTTGGCACAGAAGACCATGATGTCATAACAGTAGGCAGAAAACAAATGACTTTCTCTACAATGGGCTTGAGTATTCTTAGCAATGGCAGCCTCCTATGGCTAGATGGTTCACTTATCTCTAATGAGTTGGCTGCAAGACTTATCA
Source organism: Rhysida immarginata (assembly GCA_023313115.1). NCBI lineage: Eukaryota > Metazoa > Arthropoda > Chilopoda > Scolopendromorpha > Scolopendridae > Rhysida > Rhysida immarginata. The sequence continues at coordinate 1,021,945 of JAHWFO010094570.1, forward strand.
GCAACAAGCAGAGGCCTTGAGAAAATACATTTTTAAAATTTAATTTTAAGATTCAAAAGCTTACGATTTAAATTTTTATGCTGAATATTCGAGTAGATTAACGTGTGTAGTGATAAGAGGTTGCCATTGCTACGAATACTCAAGCCCCTTCTAGCAAGTGTCGTTTGCTCACTGCGTATTGTTATGACATAGACTTCTGTGCCTAGCTAGACCTCTTGTCTAGAAGGTGTTGCTACTGGGATCTACTTTCAAATATTCTGTTGCTTTGGGGTCACCTGGTAGATACAAGTACTATCAAGTTCTGTCAACATGGGAAAAGCAGATACTGAATCACCAGCCTTCAAATAAAAGATGGTGCAAAAGTAAAGCAGATTTATTTTTTATTGAACTGACATATAAAAACCAAATTGAAATGTAAAGAACTCCCAATTCCTACAGAAAATAAAACTATATCAGAACTCCCAAATACTTCTGAACTTCCAGATCAACCAGTCAGCATCAAGAAGAGGACTACAGAAATACAGCCATTAGTTCTTTCAGACTATACAAAAGCATAAAAGAGCAAACAAATTCACTTAAATTCTTTTATAAAGAAATAGATGCATGTGGTTTTAAGCAAGCTGTTAATTTGTAAATTTTTTTGATTGTACCAGATTTACCACCCATGAGTAGACGTTATAGACCAATTTTATTACACTTCAAACAGTCCTAAACTAGCATTATGCATGCACGAATATGCAAAATCTTATTTTACTTTTCTTGCCTTATATGCTGGCAGCAATTAAAAAATGAACATCCAGAAAAAGTGATGTCACATTGGTGATTTTACATAGAAGTTTAAGATCATTAGCATATGATCAAATTTTCAAATCTATGGAGTAACTAGTCTTCAGTGCAGGGGATACCAGATTCTCTTGTTTCAGATACATACAGTAGTTTGTCAGGGCATTATGAAACTAAATATAGCACGTCTCCTTGAATATATGTGCATTTTCTGTGCAAAGTCAATGAGTTATGTCGACGTGAATGCTTTACAACGAGTATTAATATGAATTCTCCCAGTGTTGTTTTCAGACAATTTTGACTCGCAACGTTCGGTAACGTGCTTCAAAGATCAATCGAATGCAGCTTTGCGTATCTCATTTTGGAGACAACTAGCCTGAAGTGCAGTGAAGCCCGTCGGTAATTTTCCCGATTGATGACTGGCAGATTGGTAAGCGACCTTTTTGTTTTCTTGCTCTCCGCGCAGAATTTGGGTTATGGTGCAGCTTACTCTAGAACCTGTTGAGTACCCGTGTGAGCATGAAGTTTGTTGTGTCTCAGACGGATGGTGGCCGGTTGCAGCCAGTGTAACTATGTATTCTCCACGTAGTTGCCCTCATCGTTGTTGGCTCCTCTGAAGAACACTTTTGTGCATGTTTGCATTAGTGGAAGAAACTATGTAATGAACTGGCCAAGTGTTTGTTAGTAATTAGCATAAGGCATTTGAATTTAAGAGTAACTTGCTGACATACCCATTAAGCGGCAATAGCACCATAGTAATTTGATAAAGAGAGGCAGATCTTTCCCCATGGTAAAGGGTGGGCGTGGTGGAGAATAGCGAGCACAGCGCAGCAGTCAATGCTTTGGAATCCTGGAAGCATAGCATGCAGATGAGACATGCCTAAGGACGGGGTGTAATGTCGTCACCGGTGCCCAGTAGAGACAGCCACTTGATCCGTTTGACCGAACGACTGCATGTAGGTGGCACCATACCGTTAGGGGTAACTGTGTCCCTCCCTGCTTGCTGTGTAGCATTTCTTAAAGGGGACTTACTTGTTGTTAGCGCCACGTGCAAGAGGGTCAGATGAGTCGATGACGAGTGCTCGAAATCACCTCCGCACCATTTGGGGAGGTCGGCTAAACGTGCAGGCTGTGGGTGACATATGAGCACATCTCTAGTTGTGAATTAATTCTACTGGTTAATGATAGTTAGTTTAGAACAGCCTAAGGATTAAGGTCAGAGAGTGTTTGACAAGTAGTGATGTAGTGTTAAGTATTACATTTTAGCCAGAGGGGCCTCTTTGTTTCTGTAATTAATTAAAAATATTGTCTATTATGTAATCTATGTGTTGAGTGTTTGGGCTAATTAAAAGTTTTGGAGTTATACCACCAAGTCTGTAATTAGCTAAAAATAATATTGTCTATTATTTTTTGTTGTTTATCCCTAACCAAGCTCCGAACCCCTGACGTATCGCTCCCACATGGTAGGCTGCCGCGATTGCTCGACCCTTAGTGGTCAGCGCCCATGGGGGCACGTCACAATATAAATTCACAACCTGAAAGATTTCAGAAGTGGAAAGTCTAAGCACCAGTGCTTTCGACCACCAGACAAGTTTTCAATGGCTACCAAATATACAGGGTGACTTACGGGAAACTGATGTTTTTTGAACAGCCAGTGCATTTTTGTTACCAGTGGTGGAGAGATTGAGGTTAGGTAATTCACTCGAGTGTGCCCTACATTTTAGTCATAATGGCAGTAGACTATACAGCATAGTGTTTTTGTGTACGATACTTTTATTTGAAATAGTGAGTCTGTTGCCACAACACAGCAGATCTTTTGATGCCACTTCAACATAGGTCGGAATGGCACCGTTCCAAGCCAAAACATATTAAGATGGGTTGAGGAATTCAGAACAACAGGAGCAATAACAAAGAAAAAGCCACCAGGCTCTGCAAGAACCGTAAGGACGCCCGAAAACAGTGCCAGAGTGAGAGCGGCTGTAATCAGGAGTCCGAGTCGATCTGCATGCAGACATGCATAATAACATGAAAGAACATGTTTATGCTCCCAAACCCCATAATTTAATAGACTTGAAAAATGCAATCACAGAAGAGGTGCATTTGATTGAACAAGACATCTGAGTTGAGGATGATTTTCTGAAGAGGCTGGAAACCTGCATTCAAATGGATGACCACCACATGAGTGACACAATTTTCAAAAAATTGACTATTTTTAATCAAATAATATGTTTTGACCTTCATTTGTAACAATAAAATAATATTATTTTGTAAATTAAGTTTGTACTGCTCATTTGAAAACAGTCAGTTTCCCGTAAGTCACCTCGTATAATTAAAGAAAATTTTGAAAAACTGCGTATGACAACAATCACTCAATCCAACAATAACACGACTGGACACTATTTACTTCGAATAGGTCAATACTAACAACAATATTGATGGTATTGTTAAATTGCCATCTCATTTTTGTTTAACTTTCTGAATTATGTAACTTCATAAGCGAGATTTTTTTTCGCAACTGACTGATAGGCTATTTAAACTCCAAAAAATGACAACGTTGGCCAAATTTATTAAATAATTTGGGATAAAAACCACGCAAATTATACATTATTAAATGCATATATAGTTGGAGATAGTGAAAATTTATCACCATCTATATCTGAATTTACTTTTTACAAAGATCAAACTGACTGTTAAAAAAGAACAAATTTTCTCTTCATTAAAAATAAACAAAAACACTTAATATTTAAAATGCTTTTAAAACTTACCGGTGTGAAGGATTTTGCATTGGGATTAAGAACAAACTCCTTGGCATTAGGATTTAGAGTAGACTTTTTAAGTGCACTAGAAATGAAGGATATAAAAATTAAAATGTGAATAACAAAACTCCCAATCTTTAAAAATTATGTTTTTCAATTAATGACAATTATACTGTTAATGTTATCATTTATGCTTGGTAGGGAATGCTTGTATCTAAATGCATACTAAATACGCCGTTTATTGTGATCAAAACTTAGGATATTATCATCAAATTAGCAAAAATATTTGGATTGGCTCCCGAATTCAGCTTATAATATCCACTTTTCATTTCCCTAAACCAATATATTTCATGAAAGCAGCAAGTATTGATTCTACCAAAAACAGTGCTCTCAAAAATTTACCTCTTAATGTTTCTTGACTGTACTGAATGACTACTGGAAACGTGGGTTACTTCCCTGACAAGTGGAAGGAATCGGTGATCGTTACCATACCAAAAGTCTGTGAATGCGTCATTTTAAGGAGGTTTAACGCTTTCTGTGTGATCAACAATCTTGTTTGTGAAGAGCAGTTTGGTTTTTGCCCAAATCACTCCTGCTAACTTCAGCTCTGGAGGCAGCAGCAGTTCAATCAACAGTTAAGGACTTTTTTTTTTTTTTTAGTTTTATAACTCTTACAAGATAGAGGAAATAAATTTTTTTAAATTTTTTATTAGTATATTTTTTTATTCTTATTTAGAGTTTTACAATCAATATTACAAGACTGTTTCAATTTTAAAGACTGTATAGTATAATATAATGTTCCCACAATGCATCATTTTCAACTTCGGCTATTGTTATCAATTTGGCTTGGTCGCGAAGTGATCACATTAAGCGGTCCAAGAATTTATTGCATTTGTACCAGCAACATGGGCTAAAGAAAGAATTAAAGTTTAGAAGTCTAACGTCTTATAAAGGAACAGTGTTTCATGGTTATCAGACACTTTCTATCCAGCATCCTCATTTAGTGATCATAAACGGAAGGCAATAAGACATTTTGTAATAATTAAAACTGAAACACTTATTGAAAAATATAATTGCATTCCCAAAAATAATCTGAGCAACATGAAATTTGTTATATTTATTTAACAATTATTAATATAACTTGATCATAATTCCTCGATTTTTTTTTTCTTCTCCTTTCTTTTTCTTTCTTTATTGTATGATTAGTATTCCGTTATCGTTTACCTGCTGGGGACCCAACTCATCAGTCTTTCAGGCTCTACAGGCCTCAGCTAGGTATTATTTGTAAACCAAAATTTAAATAAAATAAATAGAGAAATAAAAATTTCTTCATGATCACTCAAATTTGCATAACACTTTCAATAACTATGATTACGCTCTACTTATATTTTGTTCTACATTTAGCTGGGCAACATCATCTACAGCACATAGTACAGACCATTTTATCCTTACTTTCGGAACAATCCTAGAGTAGTGAGATTTTGTGGAAGTAGAATAGTAACGTGGTATTTGTATAATACTGTCTTCTAGACAGGGTGGGCAGGGGATTATTTCCCAACTTATCAATGTCAGATACCATGAGATGGTAAAACAATTGATAAATATCTTTTGCTTGCTCATAAAAAAAATGTGTTTATACGAGGGGAGATCAAAAAGTAAGTTGCACTTCCACGTTATGGCCATTTATCACACCACCTATACAAAAGCAACACGGCTATAGCAGCATACAATGTAGGTTCACTTTTCCACATAGTCCCCAAGAGACCCTAAACATTTATCCGAACGATCAACCAACTTTTCGATTCCGGATGCATAGAAATCTCCTCCAGCGTCTTGTAACCACACGGTGACAGCCGCTTTCACCTCCTCGTCGTTCAAAATCGTTGTCCACAGAGTTCCGTTTTGAGCTTACCGAAAAGATGAAAGTCGCATGGCGCTAAGTCGAGACTGTATGGATGATGTTGCCAAACCTCCCACTTGAATCGCTGCAACAGTTCGCACGTTTGGTGGGCCTTGTGAGGTGTTGCGTTATCGTGCAGTGATTTCACGATGAATGTCCGTGCAATTCACCCGTTTGGCCCATAGAAATCGGATTGCTGCTCGTACCTCAAGTTTGGAGTGGACATCCAGTTGACGCGCCATTGCTTTTAGCCCGCTAGTCACACAAAACACGATGGGAAAACACAGCAACCGTCCTATCTGACATCTGCGCAGTTAATGTCCCTTTCTCTGCTTTGCCCAAGATTGCGACACACAGCGCGCTCCTACAGCGAGTTAGTGCAACTTACTTTTTGATCTCCCCTCGTATATTTTTTAAAGTATACTTAATCATTTTTTAATATTGAAAGTTCTTTATAATTAAAAATTAATAATAATAATAATAATAATAATAATGTATCCTACGATCTTTCAGCTTTTAAAGACAAATCCAGGAAACAGAAAGACTGTATTAACATTTATTATCTTTTTTAATACTTAAAGAAACTGTTTTATTTCTCATAACGTTTTGATTACTTGTAAAATATTTACAGATCACTATCACGTTCTGGCTAACTCTTTATCAAAAGGTATGGCCTTGAAAAATCTAAACCCTAATTATGATACCAGCCTTACTGATTTATCCCAATTCTCTTTTAGCACATTGCATTAAATGTATGATTGGCTTCACTTGGTATGGAGAAATTTTCCTTTCACATTCTTCTTCATGTAAGTGCAAGAATTTGCCATCTGAATATTAAAATGACCCCAACTACACACAGAATTAATCTATTTTTGGGCGATCACCATCTAAAGGCAGTGGCCATGTTTTCACCCACCCCAACTCCATCTTAAAATTTGATTAGAAAATTTCTATCTGCAAAACCAAATGAAATTAAAACCCTCTTAAAGGGTTCCTTAAACTGTGCCTGGACACATTTTTAATGACAAGTGATTAAGCCTTTTAAGCACCACAATGGCACCGCTTAATGTCATCGTAATTAATGTTATCAATCTGGCTCTATGAACTTTACTACCATTCCTCACCCTCCGTATTCAACTGATGTAGCGCTGTTCACAAAGGTTGGACACGGTATAGGAGATCCAAGAGGTAACAACAGTCATCATTTTTGTGCGGAACAGAATGTTTATATACAAATACTTTGAAAATCTGTCGGGTTTTTTTATAATCAAAACTTTAGATAATTTATCAAATGTTAATCATACCAAGGTTTTAAATTATTCTTAACTTCATCAAATGGTTTTTCTACCTGCTTATTTTCTATTACTGTATATCGAAGAGAAAATTATGAAATATAATTGCTGAAAGACTTTTGAATTTTTTATATAGTAAATTATTATTTTTTCAAGTAGACAAACCATAACCAATTCACTCGTGAAGTCACTCAAGTGAAACTAGAATAAACTTTAGAAAAATAAGATTCATACAGTGAAAAACTCTAACGTAAACATTAATTGAACTTGATTGGTGTGCTTTAAAATCCCATGCATTGATTAACGAGGCCACTATAGAAGGAAAATGTTGATGGAGATAATCGAATCGGACAGCAAAACCTCTATAATATGCTGGACAGAGGTAATAGCAGCAACTATACAGCATTCCATTCGTCATGCAGGATCTTGTAGTAATTATGCCAGTGTCGGAGTAGATGCAGAACAAGGACTTGAGAGTGAGGATGGTCTACCTCTGGCTTGAGTGGATTAAATAATTCAACACTCCACACATAACACTCCTGAGGACCTACAAAACTATTAAGATATAGATGTGGTCACAACCACCTCACTTACTGATGAAGAAATCCTCAATTTGGTGACAAAAGGTTGAGGAGAAGCAAAAGCAAGATGAAGAGGAAGAACACTTGGACGATCCTATACCACCAAGTATAAACACAAGCACTTGACGCAGCCAAATTATTAGAGAAATTCTTATCAATTCATGAAGATGATCCCAAACTATCCGAAGACATGGGACAAAATTTTTAGAAAAATACAAACAAAATAGTGGCACAGCAAACAACATCAAAGAAAGATGACAGACTACTCTATATAAAACTGTAATTGCATTAGGTTTCATAGCAATCATTAAAAAAAATTATCTGTAAAATTCTTTTGTCCCCCCCCCCCTCGCTCTTATATAATGAACTTATATAAGTAAAGAAATTGTTCAGTTCCTTGAGTTTCACTATAGTTTTCACTGTATTTTCAGGTCATGAAAAAAATATATTTTTTTTTTTAAATCTTACTTTGATGCCTTATCAACTTCAGATTCAATTTTTTCTTTCTGTTCCAATGGCTCCGCCTTTTCTTCTTTATTTTCATCTGTTAACTGCATGATAAAATAATGTAGAAATATTTCAGAAATTATTAGGGAACAGGATATATTCCTCTGAACAAAATGTCAGGAATGCCTGAAAAATTAGTCAATAAACAATTTAAAATTTTAAATCAAACTGATGAATTATTTTCTTCTTTGCACGTTCAATATAATTTGAGAGAGTAGATTTTAGTTGAATGGAAATCAAACTGATTAAAAACCTTGTAACAAAAAGCAGAGAATAAATTGTTTAATTTAGTCAACCAATTTACCGTAAATATTCTACTATAACGCAAATTTTTTTGGCCTAAAAAAGCATCTAAATTTGCTGGGTCGCGTTATACTAGAGGATAAAAATCAGCCCTCCGACGACTGCGGCCGATCGTCGATAATAAAAACATCGATAATAACTTCTCCCAAACATTGATAAATAGGCCTACTTCCAAACTGCCTCGAACCAAAGCCTACAAGAAAGTTTATGTAGTAAAAATATTAAACTGAAAAAAGATTACTTGTCTTTTTATTAAGAAAATTGATGTACTGTTGTGTTTTTTTGTCGATGTGCGAGTGAGAAAGCTTTCCCTATCAATGTAGGGCTATAAACTTCCAAACTGCTTCAGACGAATTAAATTCAAATGTTCCAAAATTAAATTGAATTTTGGTGTAAAAATGCATGTAACTGAACTTTTAATTTCCCCCATTAAAATCATTTGGGCTACAAACAGGCACGATATGCTGATTCATTCCATAAAAACATGTAAAAAAAAAGAACTCTTCAGCCAATGGACATTGCTACCCAATATACCACTCTGTGTTGATTGGTTAGTTTTGATTGACAATAGCACTGCAAGCACTATATAAACTCTGGCAATGTGAGTGTAAATCAGCTGGACAGAAGGACGGTGAAAAACCAATCCATCCATATGGATTTAAACATGGCCCATATCGGAAAGTTTATACAGGATCTCCTTTTGATTATGATACAGAAGATGAAGACTCACGACAATAAGCTTGTGAAAGGGATACTGAAGAACTCAATGAATATGAACTGGCATACGAAGTATCGTAAACCGAGGCACGTTCTTGACATCAATTTCGAAGATATTAGCAATGTCTCTTTCCCAGACTTCTGGAAGATGTGATAATCTTATTTCTCCTTGTATTTTTTTATTTCGTTTGTTTTTTGTTTCTGACAATCGTCAATCTTATTTTCTTTTTTGTATAATATGGAAGACCGCTTGGGTTGGTTAGGCTTCTTGACTACCTCAGTGTATTTCATTTGGAGTTTATTATGGTTGGATGAGCTTTGTGAAAGTGCTGCTTTCGTCCCATCCTAACAAATGTACACTTCACTGTTCGATTGTAAATCAGTACAACCTATTCATCAAGTTCATCAACACTTTTAGATTCGATCTACAGCATATTTATTTAGTGATTCTTCAACCTGCATTTAGTGATTCAGGACTTAGAGATTCTTCACTCAGCAAAACTAAGGCACTATTTCTTTTTTTTCTGTTTTTTTTATTCTTTTTTTGTAAATGACTTGGCTTTCTGATTTCTGATCCAGACTATTTAAAAATAAAGATTTTTTTTCTGTATAAGTTCGTACATTTTATTTCTCGCGAGGAGTCAAAAATGGGGGTCGCGTTATACAAGAGGATAGGATTTTTGCCAATTTTTTGGGCCGAAAAAGTGGAGTCGTGTTATACAAGAGGTCGCGTTATAGTAGAATATTTACGGTAATTTCAATAAACTTCTTCTGAATGGAATAACTTATCATTGGAACCAGATCATTTTGGTTTCTGAAAGGTAAGATTGAAAATGAATAACAGAAAAAGAATTTAATACCTGGTTTCCAAGAGCTCTTATATAGATGAATATGAAAGAACAAGCAGAGTTTTTTAGACAGCATTGACAAGTAGCGTACTCACCGATTTTGATAAATTTTCTACGAGTAGCTTCCACTAAATTAAACATCAATGAAAAGCCTTTCGATTACTACTCAAAATTTTCTGTGAAAAAAATTTATAAAGTTTGTTATAATTGCCTGCACTTTATAAATGCCCAAATTGTAACATATTTATTGTGTTCAGGTGGTCTAGTGGTAAACCGCTAGAATTTTATTTTGCAGGTACGGGTTCATATCTAGTCTTCGATAAAAATTTTTTCTCTTCATAATTTTTTTTTAATCCTTTTGCTGCATAAAACGGATTTATCCACACAAAATTTCATTACCTTTATCTATGGAAATCTCATTCATCCCGCAGGATTTAAATAATTACTTATTATGCTGCTAAAAGTCAATAATTTTATCTTCTCAGAAATGAAAATGAAATTTAATTATGCACTGAAAGGGTTAACATGTATGGGAATGTGTAATTCATTTACTAAATATATTTCTGATTTTCCAATTTGCTACCAATTTTTATAAAATGCATATACGAATTATTATAATTAATGATCCAGTGATAAATGAGCATTTAAAAAAAGTCTATTTGTCCTTATTTAATTATTTTAATAAATTTTGCAACTTTTGGATGACATTTAACTCACACAAAGATTAAATAATTATTGCACCATGTAGATAATATTAAATATAATGCATCATATTGGTATCTACAGTTTATCAATCACCCTTCATTAACCTTTTTAACTAGCACATTAGCCAACAAATTACAATTTCCTATTTCTAGGAGAAGAAGTTAACTATTACCTCTGTCTTTATCTACATGTCAATTAGAACTTCTTTTGTGCTTTTTTTTAAAAAAGAAATAAATATAACTTGTAACAACCTTTCAATTAATGTAAAAAATAACCATAGCAAATCGGAAATTTAATCATATTAATTCTTATATACCGGATTTTTTCGAATATTGGCCGCATTCACTTTAGGCCGCAGCCGCAAATATGACGGTGGAACGAAAAAATAACCCTTTAAAGGCCGCAATTCACTTTAGGCCGCAAACTTCTAGGGTCTACAAAAAGATCGAACTACTTCGTTTTAGCGCCCCATAGTATATTACATAGTAATTTCATTATTTATATAACTATCTAAATTATTTTAATATATTTAATGGAACTTTTATAAATTTATTAATGAAATGTGTAAATAATTATAGTAATTTGATTTTAATGAGCGAGTATAACTTATTTCATCAGCGGCGGCCATGGCTCTATCAATGAAGTGCCGACCAATAGCGCGATAGAGCATTCTATGACATAACACCTTGGAGTAGAGTGGGCTTGAAGGAATCGCCGACAATAGCTTTACCACGTGAATTTCATAATGTATGAATGAAAATATATGTGACTGGTTAATTATTGTTCTGAAGGGTTAGAATATTAATTTCACTGTTAGAAAACGATTCCTATAAAAAAGATAGGAAGCAAATATAAAATATGTTTTGCCTATTGATCAAATAGTGTATGTACATGTACTGACTATCGACCAAAAATCATTACGCTTACGACGTTATTGACGGTACTCCTCATTTCAGTTGGGGAGGGGGGTATTAATATATATATATATAAAAACGAACAACAATTCGAATCTATTTTACTATAAATTTTGTATAAAATAAGTACAATTGTCTCGTACGATAAATAGAGTTGAATTTCTTTCTTGTATTAATAAAGATTAGCCCTTCCCTCCACAAAAAAAAAAAAAAAAGAAAAAAAGAAAAAAAAGAGGCCTGCTCCCGATTTCACAGTTGTAGAAGAGTATATTTTTTTTTTATTAGCGGAAAATTTTTTGGTCAGTAGCCAATACAATCCATCTATATTATGTCTATTTTCTCTTATATTTGCTTCCTATCTTTTTTATACGAAACTTCTATTATATTTTATACCTTTTGAAAAGGTAAATCAACCATAGATCAGCAAAAATAGTCCGATAAAAACGCGGTCGACTTGAGTTCATGGCTTTAAATTATCCAGCCTTTGTTGAATCGTTTTCTAACAGTGAAATTAATATTCTAACCCTTCAGAACAATAATTAACCAGTCACATACATTTTCATTCATAAATTATTATGAAATTCACTTGTTAAAGCTATTGTGGGCGATTGCTGCCCACTTTACTCCAAGTTGTTGTCATGTCATAGAATGCTCTATCGCGCTATTGGTCGGCACTTCGTTGATAGAGCCATGGCCGCCGCTGATGAAATATAAGTTATACTCGCTCATTAAAATCAAATTACTATAATTATTTACAGATTTCATTAATAAATTTATAAAAGTTTCATTAAACATATTAAAATAACTTAGTTATATAAATAATGAAATTACTATATATGAGACGCTAAAACGAAGTAGCTCCATCTTTTTGTTCTATCCAAAATTACTGAAAACGATTTTTCAGAAAAAAATGTTTTTTCAGGCAGCACTCCAGAAATTTTCGATTTTTTTGGGTTTAGAGCCGCGGCCTATATTCGAAAAAATACGGTACATTTTATAAGAAAATAAATAAATAAATAAATGATGGTAGCAAATTGGAAAATCAGAAATATATTTAGTAAATGAATTACACATTCCCATACACGTTAAAAAAAAATTATGAAGAGAAAAAAAATTATCGAAGTAGGGATTTGAACCCATATTTACAAAATAGAATTAGAGCGTTTTTACCACTAGATAACCTGAACGTGATAAAAATTTATGCTACAATTCAGGTATTTATAAAGTGCAGGCAATTATAACAAAGTTTATGAATTTTTTTTCTCAGAAAATTTTGGGAAGTGTATCGAATGGCTTTGTATGGGCATTTAATTTGGCGAAAGCTATAAGCAATATTTTTTTTTTAAATCAAAATGCCGAGTCTGAGTAGGTGGAGTCTCCATGTGAGACAAATGTAAAGTAAATGACATCCTATAGAATTTTAAGAACCCTAGTAACGAGTTCACTTGCAACAAACTTACTAAAGATGGGTGAAAGCAGATATTGGGGTTTTCAACCAATTAATTGATTAGTGATCACCAAGCTTCAAAAAAGTGACCTGTTTAGTAACTTATTTTTATAAATGTTTAAAAGGGTCTAAATTGCTGAAGAATACTGAAAATAAAATAAAAATAATGACAACACTGAATTTATTGAGAGCCGATGCATTTCGGTGCAATCGCCATCATTATGGCCTATAACTACAAAGGAAAGAGGACAGATACATTGGAATATACAGGGTTGTGCATAACCTTTTGCTAGGGGTCTGAAAAATAAACAAAACTAAGTGGAATGTTCTGCGGTTGATAATCAAAAAGTACGTTTATTTCTGCTTTTATCACATCAATATTTAGTGTGGCCACCACTGCTTCTCGAACAGCACGCATCCGTTTCGGGTAGGAGCGGAGGAGTGTCTCAAACAGAGCAGTATCGTACTCCATGTCCTTCAGCACAGATGTCAGGTGTCCCATTAGAAGGTCTCGAGAATACAGATTTTCACCATGTTCTTGAATCATTAAAAATTCCACTGCGTCTTTTAACACGGCTCCAAAATGTTCAGCAACCCATTTGCGATTAATAAAAGACACACCTGCTTCCATTGCCTCTCGATATGCATTTGCACGAACTCTATCCATGAAACGCTGCTCTTCACTGTCATTTATTAAACCAGCCATATTTGTTTGATACCAATAGACGCACAATGAACTACTCTCTGCCGAAGCATCATGAGAGTGTGCTACAACGCTGCGGTTTAAGTCGCAGTCCCCTAGCAAAAGGTTATGCACAACCCCGTATACAAAAACAAGAACATTATCCACTAAAATGTGACCACAGGAAGGCATTGTGCTGTTGGTGGATTCATAAAGTAAAACTGAGAAAAAGGAAAAAACATCCACCTTTCAGCAACATTGGAAAGCAGTATGCTGACTGGCAGAATCACACAAGGGACAAAAACAAAATTAAGAATTTTTTTTTTCATTTTTTTTTTTTTTGTAATCATAAAGGGCATTTATTAGACTTTTAAATTTGTTTTTTAAAATTTAAAAATTAAAATTTGAAATACAGTACAGATCCATTCAATTGCGGTTGTCAGGAGCCAGATTTCACGTCAGTGTTAAATCAAGCCCCAAGCAAAGTTTTATAAGTAGTTCGCCATTTTGCTTTCGAAACGCTTTATCACACTGGCTTTAGGTGAAGGAAATTGGAGAAAAAACATGAATTATAAAATAGCATTCAATATATCATAATCATTTAACATACACATCTAATTACCTCAACTCATAATTGATGTTTGTTTTTTTTTGACAAACTAGAAATAATTATGGACTTTAATATTTTGATATCCTGTGTTGTATAAGATTGTAAAACAGCTTATTTCCCGATATCATGTTTTTCTCATTGTTGGAAAGGTCTTGAAATTGGGTACCTTTCATGGCATTTTTCATTTGTGGTAACAGGAAAAAGTCTAGAGGGACCAAATCCAGAGAATAAGGTGGGTGATTGAGCTCTATGATGCTGTATTTGGCCAGAAATCGCTTCACATTTGTTGTGGTATGCAGCTGGGCATTATTGTGAAGAACAGTAATGTTTGAAAGCATACAAATTGTGATTTGATGGTCAGCAGTGACGAGTTTCTTGACTTTTCAGTGGTTTCTGGCATTCGGGCGGAAACTGGTCTTCCAAGGTGCGGGTCATATGATCTGAAAGGTCTTCATGGCCATCATGAAAGAGACCAAACCACTCAAATATGCCACTGATAGGGCATACCATCCAGGACAAAAGTTTGGAAATGTTTAATTATTGTAACCATTTGTATTTAAAAATGTAAAATACAGTAAAATCCCATTACAATGTACCTCCCTTTAACATACATTTGGCCTGGTAAGCTTTCACTGAACACAACTCGTCGGTCTCTAGCCATACAGGCCCTGGATGGATGTATTGGATTCCAATAAATAAATAAATAAATAAATAAATAAATAAATAAATAAATAAATAAATAAAAATAAGTAAAAAAATAAAAATAAGTAAAAAAATAACGCACAAATTTAAAATCCCTGGTTAAATTATGCAAAAAAGTTTGTTAACGTACTTCGAATTAACGTACATTGCAGATTAATAAACTAATTTTACGTTTCCTCTGTTAAATTATCCCTTCATTACAATGTACATCGTTCGAATGTCTTGCTCTGATTGGTCAATACCTTAAACAGCCCATGCAAAAGTAGCAAATGGCCTCAAATTGAAACGATATGCCATCACTTAAGCAAATGGGCTAATTAAGCCAAGTTCACATTGTACGGCAATGAGACGGGAAGACTTCATTTGACGAATGATTGCCCATCATCAATACAGTAAGATCATACCACCATTTGTTGTTTGTTTTAATTTAGTTTTAACTTAAAATTTAAGTATATACACGGTCATATCACTGAATTATGACCGCTCGCTTAGTAATGGGAGTAGCCACCCTTCGCCGGTATAACTGCTGCTAGGCATCGTGGTATGGATGCAAGAAGTGCGTGTCCGATGGTATGGCAGTCCATTCCGCTTGAAGCGCTGTCCACAGAACTTCGAGAGTCATAGCTGGAGGGTCCAGCTGCCGTACACGGTGATCAAGGTGCTCCCACAGATGTTCGATTGGATTGATGTCCGGCGAATTAGCATGCCAAGGGAGCACTCGAAAGTCAGTAGAGTGTTCCTCGAACCAATCCAGAAGGAGACTTGCCTTGTGGCAGGGTGCATTGTCCTGCTGGAACACACCATCACATTGGGGGAACATCGTGAGCATGTATAGGTGCATCTGGTCCGCTACGATTGACAGATAGCCACAGGCATTCAAATTGCCCTCTAGACGAATCAGTGGACCTCACTGCTCCCAACAGGAGATCCCCCACACATGCACACTACCCCCACCAGCCTGTTTCCGGCCCACAATAGCCTCCTGCAGTCTCTTCATGGCGTTCAAGACGCACTCGCCATCGCCCGTCAATCTTATGAAGCAAAAACCTTGACTCGTCGGAGAAGGCGACCTTAGCCCACTCGCCTGTGGTCCAATGGCGGTGCTCACGTGCAAAGTCTAGGCGTCATTGACGATGACCCCTGGTCAACATGACTGCAGCAACCATGAGTCGACTGTTCAGGCCCATCCGTAGTAGGGTGCATTCAATGGTAATGTCGGATACACGTCTGTTGGCACCACTATTGAATCTGGTGGTCAGTTGATGGACTGTGGCTCTCCCATCACCTTTTATGAGTCGTCGTAGGCACCGCTCACCCTGTTGGTCGATGGCTCGTGACCCTTTACAGTGATGGCGTTGGGACGCAATTTCTCTCCCTGCTGTCCACTCTTTGTACACCTTCACTACAGCGGATCGTGAACAGTTCACAAATCACGCAGTTTCGGAGATGGTGCCACCCTTACTGCGATAGCCTATTATCATCCCTTTTTGGATGTCCGTTAAATCCGGACGTTTACCCATCTTCAGGCTCGTGCACCTGCCTTTGGTGCACCAACTTTAAAGCTTTCTCAGCCCGTTATGCAAATTTTGCAATGTGTAATCGTTGTTGGGGCGAACCATGCGTGTGCCTTGAAGGGGTGCTGGTCCTAATTCATTGATATGACAGTGTTACATACTAACCAGAGATGTGTGTGTGTGTATTAACATGGGACAAAAACAAAATGTAATTGAAAGTGACCAGGAAGACGAAGAAGAAAATGGCAGTTTAGAACCAGAGGTAACGCCTGTTATGGAAAGAAAGCAGACAGATTTTTTTTTTTAAATCAATCAACTGTAATATTACATGTATTCTGTATTTGTATTGAATAAATGCTACACTTCATGTATTCTTTGTTTTTCTGTACACATATTGTATTGTGTATATGAATCGTTCACAAGCCTTCCCCCCCTTTTTTGAAAGTCTTTTATGAAAGGCTTAGGAGGTAAAAATAAACGTTATGATAACATGCCACCAAACGCACAAATTGAAAAACATCTCCGAGATTTGATTATTAAAAAGTGGAAAGATAATGAAAAACATGTGAAAATAGCTAGATGTTTGCATTTAACACCAAGTGCAGTCAACAAAATCATTAAAAAGTACGAAGAACTTGGAACGACCAATGTTTTGCCTCGCTCTGGAAGAAAACGTGTACAACTATAAAAGATAAGCATCTCAGAGCTTTGGTGCAAATAAATAAAAAGACAACGATTAAACAAGTGACTGGACAATAGAATCGTATCACAAGAAAAGATATACAGTAGAATCTTGTTATTACGTTTTTCCAGGGACGGAGAGATTTAAATGTATTAACGAGATAACATTATCGAGTAACAACCAAATAGCACTAACGATACTGGGACCAAGGGGAAAAAAAAACGTAAAACAGAGATAAACGTATTGCTGGAGAACGTAATAACGAGATTCTACTGTATCTGCAAAAACAGCAGCAAGAAGATTAAGATCAATGGCTATATATCGGAGATCGGCAACCTTTTTTATTATAACTTTTTTCTATTATAACCTTATTTTAACTTTTTCTGAGATTTTTAATATAAGTGCATTGTTTCCCAAAAATAATTTAAAATTATTCTATTTCTGGCCGCTCATTACATATTTTTAAAAAATCTCGCGGGCCGCATGGAATCCGGTAGTAATCCGAAAAGAAACCGGAAGCGGACTGTGGGCCGGAGGTTGCCGACCCTTGCTATACATCTTACGTTGCAGTAAAGAAGCCACTATTGACAAAAGCAATGAAAATTTAGTCTATCAATGGGCTAAATTTTGGATGATTGATGAATGGAAAAATGTCATTTTTAGTGACAAGTCGAAATTTTCATTATTTAATGATGGCCAAGAAAGACCAAAAGTATCACCCAGACTGCTTTGCTCAAACAAGTCAAATTTCCTTAAGTATTATTGTGTATGGTACTCTTTGCTTTCATGGATTGAATTCTCCGCTTCGTCAAGGGAAGTTTCAACAATGACAAATAATGGCAGATCATCCGATTCCTACTACTCAGTTCTTTTTATGGCAATGGTGATTTTATTTATCGGCAAGATGGGGCCCCTTGCCATACATCAAAATATTCAGTGTCCTGTTAGAAGACCAACAAGTTGAGGTGCTAAAATACCCTGGGAATAGCCCGGACATGAATCCGACTGAGGAGATATAGAACATCATGAAGAAGAAAATTTCAAGTTTGAAGCCAACTGACATCACTGAGCTTCAAACTATTGTCCAAGACATTTGGTGTAAATTTACAAAGAAGAATGCCAAAACCTAATTAAATCTATGCCAAGACAAATAAAGGCAGCTGTCAATGCCAGGGGAGGCCAGACAAAATACTAAATTTGTATATTTTTTTCATATATAATTTCAAATTTCCAAACTTTTGTCTGTTGTTATTTACTCTTAATTTTTGTATATTGTTTATTACTAATTAGTTTGTTAATAAATTTTATTCTAGACCTAAGAATAGATGATAAAACTATTTTCCTACTATTTTTTCCTCTATTTAATCATTAGCCTATTTTTAATTTTAAAATAATAAATAAAAATTTCCAAACTTTTTCCCATAGGCACTTTTCAACATCTAATGTGTTTCATTAGCCGATTTACTCAACCCATAATTTAATGCAAGCCCACAATTTATTTTAATTTAATTTAATTTGTTTCATATTTTTTCACATGCATTGCTATAATGTATGTCTGAATACTTTATGCTATTTAAAAAAAAAAAAAAAATCTATGCAGCTGCAGTGCGATAGATGACTCGTACAACCCATGTCTTGACATGTTGAATTTTTGTTACATTTTATGCAGAGACTCTGTCCGGGTTATTAATTGACATACCTTGTATATATAAAGACTGCCCAAATGAAAAGTGGACATTGTCTAGATATACAATACCTTTATTTAAAACTTAAAAGTAATCACCATGTTTGCTGAGGCATTGGTCCCATCGTTTATACAGCAGGTCAATTCCCTTGGCATTAAAATATTGTGGCTATTTATTGAAAAAGTCTTTCACTGCATCCATCTAATTTTTGTCTGAATTTAAACGTTTCCCTTGCAATGTCATCTTGAGCTGCCCTAAGATGTGGCAATCACATAGTGACAAATCTGGGCCGTAGGTAGAAGTTTCCAAACTTCCCATCCAAATTTCTGTAACATCGTGGTTTCACGGGAGACGTGAGGAAGCGCATTGTCTTGCAGAAGGGTCACATATTGAGAGAGAGTACCTGGGTGTTTGTTTTTGATTAATGCCGATGTTTCATTAGAGTACTGCAGTATTGTGCAGAACTGATGGTGCATTTCTTTGGCAGAAAATCAATCTGCAGTAGTCTGCAACTAAAAATTGCACTACTCCTCACTGTTCTGTTGTGGACCCCGATTTTTACACCCAATGTTCATTGTATACACATGAACAGGCGAAGTCACAATATATACACTCCAGTAACACGTCTTGAATATAGTAGCACAGCCCTTCACTAGACCGCTTTTGTCGCTGCTGTAGTTATGACGCTATGGGACACATGAACTTTGCATTTGATACTAATGTTTTCATAAGAGTGTAATATTTTAAAACCATCTTTTATATTTACATGTTGTGTTTGGAGGGAAATTATTCTTCTTTTATTTTGATTTTCAATTTTCAAATTTTTATGACTCGAGATAATTAAATATATATTAAATTGATTACGATTTATTGGAAAAAAGTAAATTCTCAGTAAAGTAAAACATGTATACCAATGTCATAAACATCAAGAAATGAAAAGTAAATGGTCAAAAATCACAAACAGATGACTTTCGAAAAATTTTAGAAACCAGAAATAGAGTCAGGCCAAAACTGCAATGAAGCCAATTTCATGTTGAAGTGGACCATGTTCAACCAAATCCATACTGTACTTCTTATTTTAAATTTTATTATACAAGAAACACAAAATTGGCTTACTTTAAAATCGGAACTAAACTTCTTCAATTCTGCTATTTGTTCATCACGTGCTGAAAATAAATTAAAAGATTTATGTAAAATCTACTGTCAATTCTGAAATAGAATTGATGAAAAATTAATAGATTATTCACAATGCATATGCTAAATTTCAGCATAAAAAATGAATAAAGTTGTGTGTGATCTCCTGGGATAATAGTATTGGTATAAAATTGTAACCAAAAACAAGTCAATAAAAAAGCAAATCGCAAAGAACTGCCAGTTTCACATGTACCAGGTGTGCCTGTATTTGCTGGTCAAGTGCACCAGTAGCCTGTGTGTTCTATACACGCTGGTAATATGAACAATTATTCTACTCACTTCGTCTGTTATATACCATATACAGGGTATCCCGTAAGTCGTGGTCGTAAATTTAATGGTACACATATTCAATAGCAAGGGGAAAAAAAAAAACCTCCCTATGAACATAGGTCGAACAATGCACAGTTTCCGAGAAAGAATGACTTTATTGACAAATGGAGCAACAATCCGTATAGTTGTTCTTTTGGTAGTGTCTCGTGTACCTTGAATTCATAGCAAATGCTCAAAAAGTCCTCCATGAACACAGGAGCATGCTTCAGCTCTTCCCCTCAAAGAGGCACACAAATGTTTGCAAAGACCAGCATTCTCTTGCATGTTCTCAAAGGCATTCTCCACGTGATGGCGCAGGGCGTCCACAGTAACCAATCGTTGTGCATATACATGCTCTTTTAGATAGCCCCAGGCGCAAAAGTCCAGGGTGTCGTTGGTTTGAGTACGTGTCTCTGTAAAGACGCGCTGTGTCTGCTGCATTCCCATTTGCCTGACCATATGTGAAATGCATATCCACCAACTCGGCATTGCTGTAAGCTGCTGCAGCCATGTAGTCTCCTCACTCAAACACAGTCCAGGCAACGAATCAGCCAGGTCTACTTCCTTCCATTTACATGGCAAGGGAAAGAGGTTTAGTTTCTTTACGTATCATCATCATCATCATCACCATGAATAACTTGAGAATAAAATAAAACTCTTTTTCCAAACGAAACAGGAAATGAACAAAAAGAAAAAGACCGAAAATAAAATGAAAAAATACAACCTGAGTCTGTAAGCGCTTTTCGAAAGCTTTGCTTTCATCATTCAGCAGCCAAGGAGCACA
>JAHWFO010094570.1:1057711-1113308 GCA_023313115.1 Rhysida immarginata
T
This sequence comes from Rhysida immarginata, assembly GCA_023313115.1. Lineage (NCBI taxonomy): Eukaryota > Metazoa > Arthropoda > Chilopoda > Scolopendromorpha > Scolopendridae > Rhysida > Rhysida immarginata. The sequence continues at coordinate 1,057,713 of JAHWFO010094570.1, forward strand.
GTAGTTATCTGCAACACCCTGCACACGATGTGTCATCTAAAGTGAATCAATAGTAAACTTCTAAGATACAAATCTGACAGTATTTTCAATGGAAGAATTACTGTACTTTTATGTGAAGGGTTTTTATGCATATTCATTTCATTTCCAAATAAAACAACATTTTTGAATATGGAAGTCAACTTTGAAATGTGCAATGGAATTCCCTATTTTAAAAGCTATTTTCAGATTGTACACAATATTTGAGAAATGTTTTATTCTTGGTGTTTTTTCAATTGATCCAACCCTTTAGGAGATGGAAACCGTGAAAGTGTGGTGTGTTTGGATTTAAAGAAAGGCAAAAAACAAAAATTGTTCCTAAACACAATGAATTTTAAAGTGGATAGCAATGTTTTTATTTGAACATTTTTACAGTAATGCAAAACAATATCTGTACAATAAATGTTATAATAAATATTCGAACTTTGTTTTCGTTTAAGCTGATGAACAATTTGTTTCTTGCCTTTCCTTTAAATCCAAACACACCACACTTTCAATAACTGTATCTCCTAAATTGATGGAACCTTTTAAAACACCAAGAATAAAACATTTTTCATACAAGTAGTGTTGGCAGTTCATCTTGTAGGAATGTTTGATCATTTGTCAGTTCAAAGTAACTTCGATAAAATAGGGACCAATGAGCTTGTCACCTCTTATTCCACACCAAAAGTTAACCGACCAAGGACGTTGATGTTCAACTAGTCGTAACCAGTGTGGATTTTCTACACTCCAGAAATGCATGTTGTGTCTATTAATGCTGTCGTGGTTGGTGAAGGTGGAGTCATCTGAAAATAATACTTTACGGAAGAAATTTGGGTCTCTTTGGATCTGTTCATGTGCCCATACACAGAACACTACTCGATTATGAAAATCATTGCCATTATGAAGTTCCTTATGCATTGAAACATGATATGGATGAAACACATGACGATACAGTATTTTGAGGATACTAGTTCGTGAAATTCCAGAATTGGTAGCTATGTCTCGAGTACTTGATGAGGATTGTGGGCAATAAACAGCTAGCACAGCTACTTCATTAGCTTCTCCAGTTACAGTTCTTCTGCGTATTCTTTTTTTTTTTTTTAGGTTGTAAATTTCCATCGGTAGTGAAAGCTTTAACAACGTTGTGGAAAAAAGCACGTGATCGAGCATTGTTTGGAAAGCACTTGGCGAATCGGAGAATGTGGAGTTTCCACACCATGCTTGCAATTTTAGGCTCGGGTGTGAAGTGCAAGACCCAGAACTCGTCTCCTGTGACAATGCCATTCAGAAATATTCCTCCTGGCTGTACCACTGCAGATGTTGCAGACGGCACACGATTCTGTTGCTGGTCTGTCCTGTGTCAGACTTTTTGGAATCCAATGCAAACAGACTTTGCGGTATTCAAGCTTCTCATGCACCATATCCAATCCAGGGTATGCAAAACGTTTCACTCACTTCTTTCAAGGAAATGCGTCGGCCATCTCCGATTGTGTTCTTAATGTCCTCTTTAATGGTTGGTGTTGCCGCTGAAACAGGCTGTCAAGAATGCTGTTTATTGACTAGGCTAGCTCTTCCTTCCCAAAACATTTTATACCATTTGCACACTTTGGAATAGTCCAGACAGTAAGCACCGTAAACTTCTACCATTTCCCCATGAATTTCAGAGGAAATTCAGCTCGTTCTTCCACTGTGGATGATGTGATAGCGGCAGCTATTTGTAAAAACGGCTGGTAGCATGTTGTGCACGTGAGCAGGAACAATTCTTGTTATGCAATGCCTGTGCATGTACTCAGCCTTCTTTTTGGCTATATTAACTTTTACACAGCGACTATTTCCTCCGTTTAAACATAAATGGCATTATTTTCTAATATCCCCTCATAGAAACGACGTGAAGTTCTCATTTTTGTTCATGCTGCAAAAAAGGCCATTAAGTTTTGCTTTAAATGCAGTAACTAGGCCAAGGAAACTTTCCAAATGATGCATACTGCATATGGAAATGATCGTCTGAGCCGTAGCAAGGTGTTTGAATGGTATTCATGTTTCGAGAACAATCAGAGAGAGGGATGTCCCACCACAGGCGTTATCGAAGAAAACAAAGTTGTGCGTTCATTGCTAGCGAGTAACTGCCAAAGGAATATCAAAGTGTTAGCCAATGAGGCTGATATTAGTGTAGGAAGTGTTACCATACCTAGTGGATGGTTTCTGCTGAACAACAATAGAGATTTCTTCAATAGTTTTTTGGTGAAAAAATAAAAGCTGACGGTCATCAAAAACGCTACATACTTGCCTGACTGGGCTCCAACAGACTTCATGTTCTTTTCCAGGCTTAAATGTGGAGTCGATCAAAAGGAATGCGACGACAGTTCTGAATGGGATTTCATCAGCTGACTTTCATGGAGACTTTGAGAATACGTACAATGTTGTATTCGATGTATAGAAAGGGAATATACGCAGAGAATGAATTCGATAAAAAAATTTTCTCCTTTTTTAAAATAGTCTCAGAATTTTTCAAATGCCCCTGTACATCATAAATGTGAGATGAAAAATTAAATGGTCTAAATCACAGACACCTTTTCATAATTTTTTTAAGAAACCGAAAGGAGAACTCCAGAAGAACTAATCAAAAACTGTTTTGGAGTCGATTGGGTGTTGCAATGAACCGTGTGCTTAATGTATAAAAAATTTGAAATGAAAATCCATAAACACAGTTATACCATCCCTTCTTATTTATATCACTCTTTCTTCTGACCTATAAATTAAATTAGGTTGTGTTATGGTTCTTTGTTATGTTAAAATTCCATGCAGGAAGATGAGAGGAAAAAATTATTTTCTCTGAAAGAAAATTCCAGGAAGATGAAAATGGAGAGACAACGTAAGCAAAGAAATAGAAGAAAAACATACTTAAAAGTATTTATGGAGTAACAAGAAAAGCAGAAAATTATGATCCGTGGAAGATTATCTTGCCTCGGCTATTCAGCATAAATATTAAGATTTGCAACTAACAAGGGAACTACATGAAGGGGTACGAGAGAACTCTGTTTGTGCACACGCATACCTTAAAGTGTACATATTGGAGCGCGGCGGCGATAGCGGAAGTGAGAATCAAAAAGAAAATGACGGCAAGCTGGAAGCAAAATCACCAACAGCGGTCACCAAAGAATAGCCTTCAGAGTAGTGTTAGTAAGCATAAAAACCTTAATTTTGCTGTACAATTATTCATCTCAAAATAATTTGAGAGGTAACCATCCATGATTATTATTTTTATTTAAAATTATAAAGCATAGCGATAGATACCCCCTTCACCATCACAACGTTTGACTCGACAGCCTTGACATAATTTCACGACACCAGCCCCAGAAAATTTATGAAGATTACCGAATTAATTAATAAAATGAAATAAAAAATTAAGGAAATGGTTATTAATTATATACAGATTTTTTTTTTTTTACTGGAAGGCAATTAGCTAATTGTAATAATCTATTTTTAAAAACCAAGTTTGTTTAGAAACTCGAGAATCCATTCAACTGTCGTCTGCTGTTATTTCCATTGCTTTAATGTGAAGTGGATTCGTGCTTATTGAATAGTGGAAGAAAGAAGTTCCGTCAAGTGCATTAATACACGCACACTACTTTCCACTATGGCTTTAACAATGGAGTCTTTGCATGGGCTACATGTGCTTTAATTTCATTTTCGCAGTATATTTGAAAGAAACAAAATTTAGTGATTTCTTTTTTGCAAGCATCGATAGTAGCTTGAGATGAGTAACATATTTCAATTTTGTGTGAATCTGTGGGGTACATGTTCGGGTAGTTCCCTTGTGTTCATAATTTCTTTTGATCCATCATTTGAGTTACAACAAATTAAAGACATTCTTACCACCATTTACTTTAGGATCACTTTCTGATGACACTATCTTGGATGGTTGGGGTGGTGGAGGATGAAGTGCCACTGGGGGCTGCGATGGAATTGGGTGAGGATTGGTACTGATGACACTGTTCATTGCCGATGGTTGTTGAGGAGGGCCATAATGGCTCTGCAGATGGGGTCCACTCGGTTGGCTGTGTTGTACTGGTGATGTCTGCATATGAGGAGTATGTGCATTGTGAGATGAGCTCTGAATGTGAGATGGATGCTGCTGCAAATGTCCTGGAGGATGAGACTTTACTGTTGGCACACTGCCATAGGAATTTTGAACTGTGATTGGCCTAGTCACTTTACCTAGTTGAGGATTTTTACGTTTTGCTGGTGGTACATATCTAATCGATTAAAAATAAAAAAGAAGATTACAGAAATATAATGTACAAATCATAAGGAGAAAGGCTGCTGCATTCTCACTTTTGCGTATTAGAATCAGGCCTAAGGTTAGAATCGGAACGGGTGACGGCACTAAACCTATCTTCTTCGTCACCATTCTCCACGTCATTTCTTTTCTTATACGTGGGGCTATTTTCAATTTCTGATGCTATTTTTGAAGCTTTAGCTTCCTGCTTTTTAAACTCTTCTGTATTTTTTCTTTCTAAAGGAGTACTGAAATAAACAAAAAGAAGAAAAAACTTCAAAAAACAAAAAAATTTTTTTCAAGATTTTATTAATGTTCTAATGTTAATTATACACACGTATATCCTGCTAATGTTGGTTCATACGTTGACTGAACTCCGTACTGTTGTTCATTTGTTCGGAACATTTCATTGGCATCCCAGCCATTCTGTAAACACATCACACCTTATGTTTTTAAGAATGACTTTATAAAATTCCAATATAAACTGCAATGTGGAATTCTTTTTTTAATCTTCAAAAAACAAATTTCATCTCTTTCACAAGATTACAACTGATGTCCAAAATTGACAAAAACAAAAATCAAAAATTTCTCAACAGCTATTTAAAAAAAAATATATATATATTAAACAAATGCAGATGGACACCTTAATGATGACTATGTATCATGCCCATGAAATTGCAGATAATCCAATGGCAAGCCAAGTAGCGCAGCTTTAGAAGGCAGCTCCTAACTGCAAAAAAATTCATAGAAATTCCACTTATTCCATACAAGGGTGTTAGAAAATCTGGAGCAACTAATTACATTCTTCCAAATATTCCCTGCAAGTTTCTATAAATGCAATCACTCTTCTCAGAGCAACTAAAACACTCCAGATTCAGATCTGGAGATTTAGGTGGCATTTGACCCTCTGATATTCCTCAGCCAGCCAACCCTATGTGAGCAATTATGATCTGTAAATAGGAATAGGGAACTAGCTCATTTGAAACTGCCTTACACAGGGCTCTAAAGACTATCTGGTACCTTCATCCCTTGGCAGCCAGGTAAACATATCTCTATCTAAATGTAGTAAGGAAATACTTTCTATAAATCCAATGAACTATTGCAAACAATTTAAAGAAGAAGCTTTAGCTGAGACGCAAAATACAATTATTAACGTTTCATGAGCAATTGAGCAATCATGTATCGATAAAGCAATCATCACATGCATGTGCTCATGTCAACAATTCTTAAAAGAAAAAGTAACAGTGTATTCATTCTTGACGAATTTGTTACATGACATGCTATTATCTTGGTATTCTTTATGGTCACTGTTTTAGAAAGTCCACAAAAAAGCCTGAAAAGTTGATACAGCCGAGCTAACACATTGACGGTCATATTTCTGAAAACAAAATTTGAAAAAGTTAATCAGTTTTCAAGTTATTGTGCAAACAGTGGACAGCCAGATAAACATTCAGACTAAGTGTGCATTCTTATAAATAGCTTTTTGCTAAAGCTCCTAATAATTAGTACATGCCCATCCATTATCTCGTACCATGATTCCATCAATACAGTTATAGTTTGGCCGTGGAGAGTTTGAATGGCGGGGTTTGATCTGAATATTGAGCAACAGAGCCAGTTTCAAGCGAATAGAATTCTGGGATACAATTTCCAAGCTAGTTGGAGAGGAAATGTAACAGCATCGTTATGAGATTCTGAAATTGGTAGAGGAAATACTTCAATAATCAAGTTAGGAAGACAATCTGGAATATTTTTTCTTATACGAAGACAATGGGGCCAGATAATTATTGCCAAAATACATAATTATTGAAATTATTGGCGACAGCGATAGTAATAACTGGAATAACGTGAATGTTTGGTCCCAATCTTCCTAGCTTGACAAAACACGCAATTTATTTTTTAAAAAAACTTCTTTTTCAAGGCAATGTCACAGCTATTCTATAGAAAGAAAATGCCTAAACGGATGCTTTTATGTAATTACGTACTTAAAATTTCATTGTTTTTACTAATGCAGAAGAGGTAAGTAATGAAATTCGGAAATACTTGCAGGATATTAAAAAAAAAAAAAAAAAAAAAAAAAAAAAAGTCCTTAATGTCTTAGAGCACCATGTTTATATTTATTTTAATTTTAAAATTAATTTTAATAAAATCAGAAACTTCTTTTTAATAACATTTCAGACTTCTCTTTATCAGCTAATGGCAAGTTTTCCATGGCTTAGGAATTACAGCATTAAATAGTACAGGTCAACCATGATGGCACGATCACCAAGGAATCAGATTAAACATTCGACTAATCCGAGATTTGACTTAAATGTTTGAACCAAAACGAGGCTAGTGGATACATGCACAGTATTATAACTAATGAGACAATTATGTTCAGTTCTCTACAAAGAAATCAGGCAAGTAGTAACTACCGAGTTTTCCATATTCCCAATGAGTTTATTAGCTGCAGCAATTTCTTCAATGAACCCAAGGAAATCAAATTCTAAATCAGTTTTTGCATTAGATCCAGGCACAGGAGCGAGTGCCACCTCCCTCACCTCTTGTGTAGAATAAAATAAATAGGACAAATGTACATTAGAGGATCAGAACTATTTGTTTTTATGAATTAAAAGGAATTCTAAAAATATCACAATTTGTAAGAAAAATGAAACAAGAAAAACAATTAGGAATTTACAACTAAATAAAAATATACAATTTGACTAAAGAAATGATCAATCTGTTGTTTAACAGTCTCCTCTCTTTCTTTGGACTATATCCAAGAGTGCCTTTAAATTCAAACTAACTCCTGTTGAAATTTTATTTCATCTTTCAAGTTGAATTTTCTGTCCAGATGAAATTGCAGCAATCTTTCGCAGATGCTGGAAGCCATTGCAGTTGTCCAAATCAAAACTGAATGTGAACACTAAAATTGAAAAATGATTTTGTTGTTCGCGAGATGGGAGAATTTTTGAACGTAGTAAACGACGATGAGCTTGCATTTGTTTTTAGAGGCAGAGTTCATGCTGACCATGGCGGGTGAGTTTTTAGAAATAGCCATACACTTCCAATTGTTTGTCACTAATATTTTGCTTTCAAAGCTTTGCTATTGTTTTGGCTTTCGGCAACGGAAAAGTGGATGGAAATTAGATAAAAGTAAATTATCTGTAAAATTTTGAATGTATAACTTGTTTAAATATATCAAATGTCGTGAAACGAACAATAAACAACCAAATTTATGAAGAGGTTCCTTTTCGAAAATTTTTAAAAATGGGAAGTAAAATTCAGGTGCCATGACAAAACTGCGTTGGAGCTAATTTTGTGTTGCAGCAGATCGTGTTTGATCCTACTAAACACGCATCAAATGAAATATTAAAAAAATAATAGCTAGTTTAATAAAATATACAGATTACATTCAAAAATTAAAAAAAAAATTTGGTTTGACTTATTTGGTTTTTAATAAAATTTATGGTCAAGTTAATAGGCGAGATGGGACCAAAAATTTAGTTTGACTTTACTGGGTTAACCTGTAAATATATGCATTTGCCATTTTTGGCTTTATTTCCAATACATGGCTATAGAAATATTCTAAATATTTGAATCTAATGATAAAAAGTAAATAAAATTTACAACTTTAGAAGGCGTCGAACATACAATTATCAAATGCAATTATGCAATTATGTTTTTCACATTTATTTACGAGTAACATTTGATATGAAATTTTGTTTTTTTGTAAATCTTTTGTAGAAGCTCTAGATGGTAAATGTACTAAGTGAAACTCATCTCACAAAATTTAGAATTAGCTGTTGGTTTAATTTGTCACGAAGACAATTTTGTAGCTAAATACTTCTTTTTCATTTTTGGAAGTATTAAAGTCTAAAGCCTTTGAAAACCCGAGTGAAACTTTCAGACTACCATAACGCACTGCACGTTTGAACAAGAAGCCTAGGTATATTCTCTATCTAGAGCCTTAGCCAGAGTTCACTTACTCGCTCCGACTATTTCTTGGCAACTATTTTTTTTCTTGTAGATATGTGAACGGATCACAAACGTATATGTGTCGTGTGGAAGTTCTGCAGGCATAGTCTGTATGCAGCACAACAGATGCCTCTGTGATAGCTGGTAGTAGCGCAGCGAGGGCTGTGAAATCAGTCAGTTGGCGAGTGTCGTGCGAGATGGAAGTAACCCGTGAAGGCCATATTGCCCTGTATACTACCGTAAAAAATTAGTGTGTTACGATATTTCAGTGCTATTCATTGTCCACACATGTAGTTAACACCTTGTCCTTTCGTCTGTATATGTCACATTTTCCAACCGGACTGGTATCTTCAAGAAAAAAAATAGTTGCCATGACTTTTGCCCTAACCCTCGTATAAAAAAAAAATCATATAAAAATTAATAATCATGCCGAATAAACAGTCTTGAGATATACTTTCAATCAATTTAAAATGCATGTTTTGAATGTTCGGTGACCATGTTGAGTGTTAACGGCACATGTGGAGTGAATAAAGGACTGGATGCAGAGTGACTCCAAGCGAATAAGTGAACACGCCTTTAGTAGGAGCAATTAAGTACAGTAGAAACCTCTTATAACGAAATCCCATAGAACCCTAAAAAACTTTTGTTATAACCGATAAAATTTTAAAACAGTACACAGGTCATCAGGTTTTTTCAAATACTGTACATATTTTATATGTGTATTACTGTCAGAGATAATGAATATACTAAACAAAGTTTAAAATAATTTTTTTTTTAATTTTATCCGCATTTTTTATGATGGTTGATAGAGTTGACGGGGGAATGTTGAATCGCCTCGCTAATTCCCCTTCATTAACACCAACGTTTTCAACCGCTTCCAAAATATTTAGCTTTGTTTCTAATGTCACTGAATTGAGTTTTCTTTTTGATGGATTTGAAGCCATAACTGATTAAATCACCATGGCACAATCAACGAGATTAAAGAAAGAAACAACGTGATTTTCGCTAATTTCTCTTCGGCCACACGTGATTTACAAGAAATAAAGGAATGACGGGTAATCGATCGAATTTTCCAGCACAGACTGAGGGAGCGCTCTTGTAATTTACTAACGATTTACATCGAACCAATGTGATCCATCACCAATTTACTCAAGTTTATTAGAGAATGATGAACAGAATTTCCTAAAATGACATACACTGTAAAAGGAAACGAACTTGAAACTGGTGGCAATTAAATATAAAAAAAAATGACGAAAGAAAACGTAAAAACAACACGAAAATTCATTGAAGTTATAAAGCTGTCTTTTGAGCCGCCATATTGTTTTCGTAGCGAGCAAACTGAGCCTAGATAAACTACGCTCATTAAGCTCAGGGGCACATGATTTTACGAAAGCATTTGGAACGAGTGCCCTCTGTGTACTCAATTTACGAACACGGCCTTACTTAGGCTGTATTCATCATTTACACTAGAGAATAAAATTAAAAATCGGTGCAAAACTTTAAAAAAAAAAAACACTGGAAAGATGTACTTTCTATTAAGGATAAAAAATTCTTTGTTATAACCGGTTTTGTTTTAGAAATGTGTTCGTTCTAAACAGCTAACATTTAATGTCTTTTTCTCTAAGGGGACTGGGATATAGTACGTTTTTAGTTTTAACAGATTTCGTTATATACGGGTTCTACTGTATACGATTTTTCTTTGCTGTGATTGGTTGGTTAAAAATTCCCTCCACCTCATCCTTCAAACTCTCACTGAACAAACTGTCATCAATTTTTCTGATATCAAGTGAAGAGATTTTGGATTTCTGGACCTGTTCAGATGTAAAGACATCAAGAATAATTGCTTATAACTGAAGAGCATTCTCTTGTTCATTGTTCAAGACTTTAAGACTGATGATGCTTGCACCAATTTAGATGGGCACTTTGAAAAGGAAAGAGTAGGATTCAAATCATAGGCTTAAATAAGTATCCTTTTTTATCAAAAGGAGAATATTACGCCAGAATCTGTGGATCAACATTGAATACCGGAACGAATAAATAGACCACTATTCCACATAAGAATTTTTAATTGACGGATACGTATTTCGGCAGCACTGCTGTCTTCTTCAGCATCCAACTACTGTATCGACCACGACCAGTAGATGTAAACAGCTCTGGAGTAGAGGTAAACAGCTCCTTTTTTGTTCAGTCATCTGTATACTGTGTGCCATGATTGTCCAAAGTTGCATTAATATGAATGCTTTATTGCAGCAGGGAACTAATTCAGATTTTCCTGACTTGTCTTGGTTTTCTTGTATTTTTTACAGTCTCTAAATATCAGTTCCAGAGAATGGAGAAAACCTGCCTGAAATTGTTCATCCATGCTACCACTTCATTTTGAGACTGTCTTGCTTCTGCTCTTCATCTTCAAAAGATCTTTTAACAATCATTGAACACCATCATTCCGCTTGAAGCCAAAATCAAATTTCAATTATCTATCTCTAGTAAGAGGAAGCATTTAAACAGCCTTTTGCTATATTATGTAAAATGATTATTTTCATGTTTTGCTTGGAGGTAGTGGAATTTTGATTGAATATTTAAATTGGATAATATCTATTTCCCTTTACCCCAAACATTGACCCAAATATTGAGATTCAGTTTAATATTCTTTGAGAAATTCTTGAATTTTGTTTGTCACTTAGGGATACCAGTGCATAATGCAACTTACAGCATTTTCCGAATCTAAAGCAGGTAGCTCATCACCTTCTCCTGTTGCACCCTCCCAAGGTTCCAATTCTTTTTCTTGAACCTGACCGTTAAATTTACTTATTGTTGTGTCCGTTGCAAAAGAATCTAAATATGAATCAAATTTAATTTTTAAGGTTATAAATTTTTATAATTAAAAACAGGATTAAAGAAATTATCTGTATTAAAATTATCATTACCTTTGGTTGCATACTCCATATCAGTATTGTAACAAGTAATATTAACTACATCGGTGAGTTTAAATATTAATTTATCTATTATTGTATCTTTGCTAGGTAGTTTAGGTTGTGTCCTATCTAATTTATGAGCTAATTCAATGACTACTTCAAACTGTGGAAGAAAAAAAAAAGATAAAAGTTACCTTCAGAGAGTAGAAAACTTTAAATTTTTGATTTGATATTTTACATCTGACAAAATAAATAAACTGCTAGACATGGATATTGCTACCCCCCCCCCCCCCAAAAAAAAAATCATTTGCAATGAAATTAAAAATGCTTGCAGTACCAAAAGTACAATGTAAATTATTAAAGTGAAGTCATCTAAAAGTAATATAGAAGGCCCTTGGAGCCTTTACTCAGAGCTAAAAGGGTCATACAGGCTGGGAAGATCAGAATTCTGCATGCCATGGCATTGTGTTTGTGAACAATATCATCACCCAGACTCATTCAGATGGGATTGTATGGACATACAGCACGAAGTCAGCTCATTGATTAGCCATGTATTTTGGCTGTGAAGTGTGCAGGTTGTAAGTCGCAAATAGGTACTGGTCCTCCCAGAAGAACTAGAAATAGAGAAGGTTGTCAATATCCCCTGGCATTTAGTAGCACCACATCCAGAGAGATCCTGCAATCTGTCCGGTCTGCACTGCATATGTTTGTTCAACAAGAACCATTAATCATCATTTTAATGATACTGGTCTACAGGCAAGGCATCTGCTGCAGCATTTGCCTTTGACCTCTTGGCATCGTGCAGCATGTCTCAATGGTGCTAGGAACGTCAACTTTCGATAGAGGAATGATATGCATGGTGTGTTCTCCGACGAGTCCTGCTTCAATCTTCATGCAGATGATGGCTGCACTCACTCTGGAATTTTGTATATCCTGGACACCAGGTGTTATTATATGGGGTGCCATTAGCTATGACTCCCAGTCACATCATGGTTCTTGAAGGCACAGAGAGAGCACAGTGATAAGTCAACGTGATTCCATAACATTTTTGCACAGCATACCCAAAGCTATCATGCAACAAGATAATGCTTGTCCCCATAAAGCTGCATCTCCATCAGGGAGGACACCATTTCTTGACCTGCCATATCGCCCCTATTAAACATGTTAGGAACAACCTGCCCAATACTGGATGATCTATATGTGCAGTTACAGGAAGCATGATGGAATGTGCTTTAGGACACCATCTGCCACCTATACGATAGAATGCCTCATTGCATAGCTACAAAAGAAGGCTCTACCCCTAGTGATCTCCTTTGCAGATGCTAAACAAAGCAAACATCATGCATGAATGACTAATTACTACTCATTCATATTATCATCTATCTGCCTGTGATGGTTTAATAAACTTTCCAGTATGAAAAGAGGGTGTAGCGATTTCCTTGACCAGCCATGTATTCAGTATAATGTTAAGATGTAACTGACAAATCTAATTTGTCATATTAGCAATTGAATCAGAACTCCATATATCCCAAAAAACTTAAAAATCCATAATTTTAATCGACATTCAGAAAAATATTAAGGATTAATGTACACTGAGGGCCAAAAGTCATGGGAAACGTATTCAATATTATAGAAGACCTTTTGCCCGGCAAGTGCAGCAATTTGATGTGGGATGGACTATCAGTCAGAAGAATGTTCAGGCAGGCAGTCTTGATAGTCGCCCATAATTACACGAGTGTTGCAGGTGCAGGCTCTTGTCCAATTCATGTTCAATGGGACGATGTCTGGCAATCTAGGTGGCAATTCATTCGTTGGAATTGTTCAGAATGCTTTTCAAATCAATTGTGAGTAATGTTGTCCCGGTGACATTGTGCATCGTCCCCCTGGAACATCCCATTTTGTTAGGGTACATAAAGGGCTGTAAATGGTCACCAAGCAGATGGGTCAAAACGATTCCCAGTCAATGGTAGATCCTATTTGATCAGAAGACCCAAATCCTGCCATGCAAATATGCCCCACACGATGATGGAGGCATTACCAGCTTGCACAGTGCCTTCCTGACAACTTGGGTCCATGGCCTCACTATGTCTGCACCACGCTCAAACTTGAACCCTACTATCAGCTTGCAACAACTTGAATCATGACTCACACAAAGGTATAAGTTTCCCCCCCATCTTAAGATCTAATATGTTCACGAGCCCAGGCAAGGCGTGCCTCCGATGGAGTTCTGTGAGTAAAGGCATTCTTGTCAGTCTTCTGCTACCAGATCCCATTAGTGCAAAATTTTGCTGCACTGACCTCAGACAAGTTTTTAACTTGCACCTCATTGAATATGGCTGTTAACTGACGTAATGATGTGTGACTGTTACGAAGAATCATTCTGCTGAGATATTTTTGGTCACAAGAATTAGCAGCCGTGGTCAGCCACTCTGCTGTCTATGGTGAAAGGTAATGCCTGAAATCAAGGAATGTTGAATGCCCACATTACTTCAGAAATGGAATGTCGCATGCGTTTAGCTCCAACTATCATTCCACTTTCAAACTGATAATTCTTGTATAACCATAATCACATTACAAGATGTTTCATTGATTGCTAATAGTTGAATTGACAGCACTGATACCGCTCTGCCTGTTCACAATGCAAGCGACACTTGAAATTTGCATGCGATGCTCTCATGACTTTTGGCACTTCAACATACATTAAAATAACAGTCCTTCACTACCATACCTTAATTGTCTTTGCCAAAGAACAAACTTCACATTTCAAAAGGTTTCAAGATGTGAACTGGGCAAAACAAGATTTAAAAACAGAGCCAAATCACATTCATATAAAGCATTTGATCCCCATACCTTTTGGTATTTTTACAACACAGCACTGTTGTTTAGCATACTATTTTTAAAAATACATTTTTAGGTTTAGGGAAACAGCATCCAGTGAGCTACATAGGATTCGCATGTTGTGACCTTCACTTTCCTTCCTTTTAATTTTTTCTTATTTGACTCAAGAAACTGCCATTATCAAATTAGGTCTAAATTCTGACAACGGCAGGTTCTTTCTTGTTACAATTTTGAAAACAATATAAGTATTATAAGTACCCATGTCTAACAAATGAGACTTTTTTCCATACCATTTACCAGATTTTCTTTCATTTCAGTAAACTGATTTTTATGTTGGACTTGTGAACTATTCCTATGTTAACATTATAGTCAGTTTATCATTTTGGTTTTATTTATTCTTTGTTTTCCATCTTTAGCTTATCCGCTTTAACAGTTTCAACCATGATTAATAAATTTAGGCATCATTTTTCCAACAGCAACACACCCATCATTTTTTTTTTTTTTTTTTAACATGCAATATATTCAATGAAGCTGGAATAGCATACCATTTAACTGGGGTTCTTTACTTATAAATTTCTCTAAAAACTTTATCACAGAACCTAATTACTTCTAACTTGCATAATGCCATTATAAAGGGCGTTTCTAAATTATCTACTGTATTATACATGTTTATTACTCAAAAACTATTACACATTTTAACTTTGTGATTATTTTTTTTATTCACAAAGAAAAACTCAAAAAGTTTCTTAGCATGCCTTAAAAAATTTCAATGTGCCCCCCATTTATGGCATGAAGGACGTCAAAGCAAAACTCGATTTCTTCCCATGTTCGGGCTAGCACTTCGGGGGGTGATTTCAACGATTGTTTCAATTATTCTATTCTTGAGAGTTTCGATGTCATCAACATTGGTCTTGTACACTCTGTCTTTCACATATTCCCAGAAGAAAAAATCTAGAGGGTTTGCATCGGGTGAGCGAGGGGGCTAAGGGATTGGCCCATCCCTTCCAATCCATTGTCCTGGAAAGTTCGTATCAAGGCACTGCCTAACTTGCAGAGCCCAGAGAGGAGGTGCTCCATCTTGTTGGTAGACTATGTTGGGCTGCAGTTCTTCCACCTGTGGAATCAGGTAGTTCTCTAGCGTATCTAGGTAGGTTGCAGTGGTAATGGTGTCTTCAGCGAAAAAGAATGGTCCGATTATTCGATCATGCATTAAACCACACCAAACAACCTTTGGGCTGTCGTGCATATGCTCCCTTAAAACGTGGGGGTTTTGTGAGCCCCAAATGCGGCAGTTGTGTTGTTGTATTGGTTTACTGCTCCGGAAGTATGGAATATTGCCTCATCAGAAAACAATGTCCTCAACGAAGGTGGGATCATTGTCGATTTTTTGGAGCATTTCCTCAGCAAACTTCTTGCGCTTTGGTCATCTGGCTTCAGTTCATGCACATCTGGATTTTGTAGGGTGTAAGACGAAGGCGGTGCTTCACTATTTTATGTACGGATGTCATTGGCATAACCAGTTGACTACGATCTAACGCCTCCCTGACCTTTTTTACTCTCTGTGGTGTCGCTGAAGGTCTACCAGCACCCTTTTGTGTAACAGGCTGCCTGTGTTTAAAAAATTTTCATGCCACAGCTTAATTGACTTATGATTTGGAAGATCCTTTTTAAACTTGTTTTGAACATCCTCTGAACTGTAATCATTGATTTAAATTCCGTAAGTCATAATCCTCATTGAGCTTTTTCTTGAACACTCGCCATTGTTTACTGCGACTTGCAGAAAATGGAACAACACGCCAACTGCATGTTTCATTAGCTAAGAAACTTTGAGTTTTTCTTTGTGAATAAAAAAAAAAAAAAAAATCACGTTAAAATCTGTAATAATTTTTGAGTAATAAACATGTATAATATGGTAGATAATTTAGAAACACCCTAAATTGTACGAGGGACGATTGATAAATAAGGTCTCCATGACTGTAACTTTATTTGTTAACCGATTTTCAAAATTCTTTTTGTATCTTATACTCACATTTGTCCTCTATGTAATGCACTATTCACTTTTCGACATAGTCCCCATCCCTTTCCACGCATTGCGCCAACGCGTGACTAGTTGGGTGAACCCGTCGGAGAGGAATTCCGGAGTTGTTGTCGACACCAGGATTGAATGGCAGCTTTGGACCCTCTTCTGGAGTACGATAACGTCCGCCCACACACAAGTCACCACACACCAGAGGCGTTGCAGTGCCTACAGTTCAAAGATGAAAAATTGCAGTTCAAAAATGAAAGACTTTGCACATTGCGACTTTCACCACTTCCCAAAGAAGAAAGAGCCCCTTAAGGGACATAAGTTGGTTCTGACGGCGAGGTAAACGCTGCCATTCAATCCTGGTGTCGACAACAACTCCGGAATTCCTCTCCGACGGGTTCACCCAACTAGTCACGCGTTGGCGCAATGCTTGGAAAGGAATGGGGACTATGTCGAAAAGTGAATAGTGCATTACATAGAGGACAAATGTGAGTATAAGATACAAAAAGAATTTTGAAAATCGGTTAACAAATAAAAAATTTACAGCCATGGAGACCTTATTTATCAATCGCCCCTCGTATATCAATTATTGAACCAGTACAAACCATATATACACGTATATAGGTTCGTTATTTTTAGGCCCAAAAATTTACGCATAATTTAACTTAAAAAAAAAATGGAAGTAACTAACTATCTTTTCCTTAAATATCTACTGGTATTTTTATTTACAAACATATTTAAAAATTATTCAGTATCATCTGACTCTCCAAAAACAGCAGGAAATTCATCAGTTGTGAAATCTCCATTAGAAACATGGTTGAATTCTTCATTTTCTTTGATGTTTTTTCTATGTCAGACCAGATTGGTCAATTACTGGTAAACATTGTTATACTTCTATGAAACAGATGCCATTCCACGAATCAGGGATGATATACTGTCCTGCATAATCGGAGATCTATTCCCCTGCAAATTAGCCAGTTTCTATTTTTAAGGCCTATTTTCGCAGATAAATTTTCCGAGCAATACATGCGTACATACAGTAATAGAATTTAAAGAAATCCAGTCCTATAATAGCACAAAATAAATAATTTTATGCCAAAACTACAGGACAAAATAATATGAACACCTATATAAATACAATGCTCTAGGGAAACCTGTCCTATAATCCCGCCGTCTAGTTTTGAACTATACCACTCACCAGGCAAGAATAACACACATCAGTTTATTATTACGTTGGTGCAAGATTCATGGTCGATTGCATTTTGTAGTGTAAGTGGTCGGTATACAAATTATTTCTCGACTAATACAGCCATGTGACATGTCTTTTTAAAGGTGTAGTTATTCTCTTTAAGCTGATGCTAAAAATTTATCGTGAAAGATTAGATCAATTTTGCAAATGTTGTCTACACAAGAGATACGCATCATTTTATTGCACAAGTTCAACTTGGCCCTAATGCTGCTGAAACAACTCAAAATATCAAAGCATGGGATGACGGGTCAACTTCTCAACATACAACATGCAGATGGTTTGAAAATTTCCGTGGCAGCAATACCACCCCTGAGGATGGCTGCAGCCATTCATCGAAAATTGACGATAACCAATGGAATATATTAATCGAAGCCGACCTGCGTAAATCCACACAAGAAGTTGCCTAAGAGCTCAAGGTAGACCATTCTACAGCCGTTCGCCACTTGAAGCAAACTGGAAAGGTGAAAGCTCGATAAATGAATGCCCAAGTTACACCAAAGGAAGGCTGTGGTGACTGTTTGGTCGTCTGCAACCCTACTCATTCATCACAGCTTTCTGAATCGGGGTGAAACCATTACTGTGCAGTCATATGTTCAACAAATAGATGACATGCACCAGAAACTTCCAGCATTAGTCACTGGAAAGGTCCCACCATACTTCATGACAACACTTGGCCACACGTCACAATAGTCACCCGACGGAAGTTAAATGATCTTGGCCACGAAACTCTTGATCATCCAACACACTCACCTGATCTTTCACCAACTAACTATACCACTTTTTCAATAACCTCGACAATTTCCTGCGTGGAAGATGTTTCAAAAACCACGACAATGCGAAAACTGTCTTCAACAGGTTCATCATCTCCAGAAGTACAAAATTCTATGCCACCAGAATAAATATGCTTGTGTCTTATTGGCAAAAGCATGTTGACTTTGTTGAATGTTACTTCAATTAATAAAGTTCTGTTTGAAACAAGTTATTGCATTTTAAAGTAGCCTACACATCGGCCATTAATTTTGCACCAACCTAATACAGTAGAACCTCAGTATAGCGAAACGCAACGGACCAGCAAAATCATTTCGTTATATATATATTTCGTTGCATGGAGATAGTGTTAAAATTTGCATAATGTTGATGCATAAATTACATATGTATTTTAAATTTAGTATTTTATATTAATTTGAATGCTTCTTAACATTAAGAACAAAACTTTTTCGATACTTGACATCGCTGCCTATCTAAAGTCGTCTAGGTCGCCATTGCTGAAAATTTTGTTTGGATCGCGAATATTTTTTCTGAAATAATTAAAATTTGAAAGCAGAACAGGCAGAAAATAATTCTGTAATACACATTTTACGGAAAAATACCGACAGAACATATCCATAAGCATGTATATTAAGGCTTACGAGTGTTTTTTTCGTCAGCCTCGGTAAAATTAGCATTTCACAAAAATGTTTATGGGCTTAAACTTTCACTAAAATAAATTTGAACAAATATTAAAAATTTTAATATAAAAAAATCTTCCCGAGTTTCGACAGCTTTTATAGTAGTTCTCATGCCCACTCTCATAGAAAATACATTTTTAACATGCTTGCACATTTAAACTCCTCAGCAGGCCGCCATTATTGCTGGGCAGTGCATCATGGGTACTTTGGTTGGGCAGTCGATAACGTTCTCGAGAACTCTTCGTAATTTTGCCGATAAAATAAGCATAATGTCACAGCCGCAGCCGACTGGGCAGAGCTTGTGACGTAAAAATTTGCTTTTAACTTCACTTGTTGGCTGTTCGCAATGATTTCGTTCGTTGGCTGTCGGGTCACGTTAAATGCGGGAATCAAATTTCGTAATAAAGAGCTAAAAAATACCTTAAAATTTATTGTCCGGACCGAAAAATCCTTTCGTTATATGGATAATTATGCTATAAAGATTTTGCTATATGGAGATTGAAAAAGCATTAAATCAATAGAAGTTTTGCCGGGACCAGAGAAAAATTTCGTTATTGAGAGAATATCGCTATATCGACGTTCGCTCTACGGAGGTTTTACTGTAGTAGCAGTGATAGCAGTCGGATGCTAATATATTGCTGCATTGAAACTCCATTACGGCTCTCTCTAGACCTCTCAGATTTCAAGAGGCACGATTGTCGGGGTCAGTTTTGCCAGAGCCTCAATAACGAAAACTGCAACAGAGGGTCAGGAGAAATACTGTGTCAACTGTTATGATAGTCTGTAAGAAACAAGGAAAGACATCTGCCAAGCACAACAAGTTGTGCAGCTAACTGATAGACAAAAGGGTTTTGAAGTGGACTGTCCAGAAAACACAAGACAACAGCATCCTAGATAACATCCGAGATGAACAGGAAGCTGTATCAACAAAAACTACCAGTCGTGATGGCAGGGCAGCTATTCCAAAACCATTGGTGACGCATGCAATGCATTGAAACGACAAAAATGGTGTCATGAGAATAGAAACTGGACACAACAACAACGGGAGAATGTCATTTGGTCAGGTGAATCATCATTCACGTTCCAGACTAACGGATGTGTTTAAGTTTGGAAAATTCCTACTGTTTAGCATGGAGGGGAATTAGCGTTGTTGTGGGAGAGACGTCTTACAGTAGTCTTGGCCCACAAGTTGTCTAGCATGGGAAGGTTACAGCACAGGATTATGTCAGGTATTCTGGCCGTCCATCTTCATCCAATGCTGCAAACTACGTTCCCGGATGACGACCTATGTTCCAAGACGATAATGCTTCCATTCACACTGCTCGAATTGCCCAAGGCTGGTTTAATGAAGACGATGATGAACTACAACACCTTGACTGCCCCCTTAGTCCCCTTATCTCATCTTAATATCATTGAACCTTTGTGGGAGATTTTGGAGGGCAAGCTGCACAGTAGGTTTCCACCTGAAAGGACACTGAATTAACAACTTTTTTGCAGGAGGACTGGCTACGTATTCCTGTGACTGTTGTGCAAGGTTTGTATTTGTCCATCTGCGAGCTGTAAAATTAATGCCATATTAATACGGTAAATATTTCATCTCATTTCACAAGTGTGCATATTATATTGTCCAACTCCTGTAACATGTAGAAGAAATGCACAGAATACATATGGAATGGAATTAGTAATGTGGAAAAATTCATTTTCATTTCAGTAATTGTGAATTTATGAATTTTGAAAAGCCCATTGCCTTCAAAGTTTGCTCATCATTATTGCAAAAATGGAGAAGTCACTGTCGTAACAAAAATAGATCTTGAAAAAGCATTTATTGAAACATTGGCGTTTCTAATGACATCTGTTGACCAGTTTGAATTTGTTCTTTATAAGATGTCCGATTAAGATATTCGGCAGAGCAAGTATCTTACAGTAATTCTGATTTAGCACTAACCTTGCTTGATTTCATGTATGTCCTGTAATACTGGTTCCTTTCCGTAGCAATGGCACTCAAAGCTCAAAAAATTTTTTTTCTGCGGTTGGAATTGTGAAATTCATTCTAGTAAACACTCCGGCAATTGATTAATCAAAGTTGAGAGTTGTTGGCTGAAAATTATTGTCCACATTAAACTTCAAATCAGAACTTTATCCAGCTTTTAATGCTTTTGTGTTTGAACAGTTGTATTTGAATAATTATCCTCAGTAATATGATGCGAGCTGCCTAATGGTTATGAGGGCCACACGTACCCCATAATTCGCAGGATAGATATTGCTGGTTTAGACTATACAGGGCAATTCTGAAGTTGTTATTGAAGAATATGGTGAATAGAGGGTATTAAAACATTTTTTATCAAGCAATGTGTGTCGTATCTCATATTGTTATGGCACTACACTTGTTTCAGTGTTTTACCGTTTGTCATTGTCTGTTGTTTTTAGGTTCATTGATGGCTGAATCATCAGTCATAATTGAAAAAATGAGTGTTACAACCCGAGTGATCTAACCAACATGCATTTGGTGTATGGTGCTGCAAATCAACAGGGACAAATAGCTGCAAGAACGTGGACAAAGATTTAACCCATGGCAGTAAGATCGCCAGATCTTAAAGCAAACAGAAGACAATAAATTAACTGAAGAAACTTCTTCAAACATATCACAATAACAAATAGAAAAGGGAAATAGCTCAATTGGTAAAAGCAGTGCCAGTGATAGGCATGATCCCTGGTTCGAGTCCAGGTCTTGGAATTTTTCCTTACCTTTTCTATTTGTTATTGAGATCTTAAAGCGGTAATCTTTATTTGTGGGTAAATCTGAAGACTGTGGTGTATGCATAACGGTAGATCACATCTATGTTCTACTTCCATGGATTGTTGATGCCTTTCACATGATATGTATCACACCTGGCATATTTGAACTGGTGTAACAGTCAATGCTTCGGTGATGCTACTGTTATGTACAAGAAAGAGGGCATCAGTTCGAAGCACTTTTTTAATACACACATTGTCAAACATCATTGTTTGTTGTTTTCAGTGAAAGTTCAGTCATCAGAGAGTCAGGCCACTGACCCTTGAATGAATGCTTGGTGCAACTAAAGGGAGTGTAGCATCATACCGGCGCAAGATGGGACACCTACTGCTTAAAGCGCTCGTTTTAATACTCTGTATCTACCATATTCTTCTGTAACATAAGTTTTGAATCACCCTGTACATGGCACTATTCTCTGCCCAGTGAGAGTTTGCTTCAGATATAAACAAAAAGTCTCATCGCTCCACGAGCTCCTGTGACTGGAAGAATCTATTCAGTTTTTCCCTAGGCACTACTGACTTGGAGAAACCATGTCAATCTCAATCTTTCTATCCGTTAATCCAATAATCCCTTATGCTCTCTAGAGATACAGTGGAAACTCTTTAGGGTTGATTACTATTTATTAAAAAAAACAACAATAAAGTACGTGCAGAATAAGTTAAATAAAAATATTTTGACCAAATGCAATCAGCCTAAATGAAACTGGACGCAACGCAATTGGATGAAAAGCCACAAAGTCTCAGGGTCTTGTATTACAAAATAAAATCAATAAATATGAATGAAGCAGGTCTATATTTTAACAATTTTATTTCATTTTTCATATAAACGGTACATGGATAAAGACTTTTATGCAGAAAATTTTCAAAGAATCAGACTTTTATGCTTTTCAAATAATAATATAATGTTGTTTAAATGTTGTTTTATCAATAAACTGGGAATCGGATAAGATGTCACAGGACAAAATGCAATCATGCAGAGTTTAATTTTTTTAAGAAATCATTTTGTCAGTAAATTAAGTGCAGAGTTTTATTTTAAGCCAAAGAAAAATACCCCTCCCCTCCCACACCCTATTATGCTTTTTCAATTTTTAACAGTGCTAAAATTTATAGACTAATCAAACCAATAAGATTACAGTAAATATAAAGTAAAAGATTGCATTTATAATTAGAGACACTCCTTATCTAAAATAATAAAAGTATATCTCACCTGTTGTGAAAATGTGCGAAAAATTCCTTCAAAAATTGAACCATTTGTTGTCAAAACTTGAACTAGGCATCCCTTTAGGAAAAAAAAAAAAAAAAAAATAAAATGAATGTAAATTTAAATAAAATTAAGTAAATTCAACTAAAAAAAATTTTTATGTTGAAAGAGAAATAGATACTAATCTTTAACCGTTTGAATGGAAACAAGATTGTGTCTTTAATGTTGCATGCACAGTGCCATTAGCTTGACGAGATTAAACAAATTTACTTACCATAGTAATTTTATCTGAGCATTCAAACAGTTAAAATACCAAATAAATAGCACAATTAATATCACAAGAAAGCTGTCTTTTTACACATCAGTGAAATCTTATTTAATGACTTTTTGTATAATGATTTGTTTATATCTTTTCTTTTTCTTACTTATGGACATGTATACATTCCCACAACAAATGAATCTGAACATAAGCAATTATTTTTACTACAAATAAAAATAATTTGTTTTATTAACATTAAATATTAATTTTTTAATAAACGGAATAAAAACAAACTCAAGACAATGCAATGCAAATTCCTAAGAAAATTAAAAGAACATGTTTAAACGGTGCATAGTCAATGTAATCAAATAAGCTAGTAAATGAAGCTTTACTACTAATGGCAATTTTCATGCTAGTTAAAACAGAAAATTTATTTAAGTAAATTATAATAAAAATCACATGTTGAAGTAAATTATTTAATTAAATTTAAGAGATTTAACGTTTATAATAAAGACTTGTGTTAACTTAAAAAACCAAAAAATATAAAACACAGGGTGTAACACATCATCACATATTTTTAAAAAAGATACAGACATGGGCAACATATTGAAATGTTTGTAATAATCTTAAGTTTTGTCCTCCTGCTGCACAGCACACATCTAGCAGATAATCAAATTTCTCCTATACCTGCTGAAGCATATCTGGAGTCACTTTGAGTTTTTAGCTCCTCCAGATTTGCCAGAAAGAGGGCCAAAAACGCGGTCTTTTACGTATCCCCACAAGAAGTCGCAAACAGTGAAGTCTGAGGATCAACGTGGCTACAAAAAGGCTTTGTGTTGTGCATTTGCCATCTTGACAGTAATTGACGGGACCTCTCTAAGTCTTCCAGGTGCACCCTAGAGACCTCTACCAGCACTGAACATAAAGTTGACGTTCCCCTCTTTCATTGACCTATGACCAACGGTTGCCGAGCTATTTACGATTGAAATGTGACAAACTTCATGTTAGCCCCTGTATGTGAAAGGTTTAATAAGCTATATAAATTAGAAAGATTCCCATTAAGAAAATAATGACCATAATTGCAAAAAATAACATTTGAAGAGTTTTTAACAGTAACTGAAAAACAAAATTCTTCTTATTTGATGCTTTAATGCTTCAACCAATAGCAATTGCAACAACATGTTAAGAGCAAAAAAACTGTGAATATAGGGGAACTATCATGTGAATCTAAAATAGGGGAACTATCTTTGGGGACTGGTTCCCCATGCCAAAACCAATAAAAGTCATATAAACGTATGACCAGAACTGCTTGGTTGACTAATTATTCTACTAAAACCACACAAAGCCAGACTAAAATGTTAACCATGGAAATGAATCTGCAGTGTGTTCATAAAACACCACAATGTGATAATCTCAAGTCAGAGTTGATATTCGAAATTTCCTCCGCCTTTAATGCATGGACACGACGGACCATGGATTGCAGGTCTTTGATAGACCCATGACAACTGTGGATGACTTCATAGACATCTACAGTATGTTGACATAAAATCTCCACATTTGCACTGGTTGCTGCATACACAAGGGTTTTGAGGTCTCCCCACAGGCAAAAGGCAGTGGATTAAAATCGGGAAGTGGTCCACATTTACCTATCTATCGGTAGTGGCAGATATTAGTGAGTGTCTCCCGAACACTGTGGCTGAATGTGCAGGAACACCATCATGCATGAACCATATTCTTGCATTAACATCCAGAAGCACATTCTCGAGAAGGTCTGGAAGTGTATTTAATGATGAATGCCCTGTGAAAGGTTGCTAGTACTAGTAGAACATATGATCCGATCAGGCAGTCAACTACAATACCAATTACACATTGGAGTAATTGGTATTTGAATTGCTATTGTTGAGAATATCCACATGGGACACTGATGACTGATTGTGGAATAACTAATCAAAAAAGCACTTCCAGTTTATTTATATAATTTTTTTTTCTCCCCCCCCCCCCTCGTTTTGAAATAGGACCCAGTCCCTGCAGTTTGTCCATCTATTTAAGATTCACCCTGTATACGAGTAAGAAAACACAAGAGGAAAAAATTCCATGAAAGAAATTATTTTATCCAATTTATTTAATTCAAAAGTGGCAACTGCAATCAATTCATTTCGTGATAAAATATTCTCTACGTACAAAAAATTATCATTTTCACCTTTAAAAAAAAAAATAAAAAAATTTGGAAATGAATCAAATGTAATCTGGTATATAAAAATATTCTACACATTACTGAACAAAAACTAGGAAGTAACATTTTTTAATTGCTTTCTTATAATGTAAAATCAAAATTGTGGTACATGCAAGAGAGAGAGAAGAGATGAATTCTTGCAGTTTCATTTGTGAAAAGATGTTCATTAGTTAAAGAACAACCAACATGCAGAACAGTGAGCAGGAAAAGGAAAACACACAAGATCATAAAAAAGTCCCTTTATTGAAAAGACTGAATCATTCAGTACATGCACAAATTTTTTCATATAACGTTCTGTCTTCATGCTTAATAGAGGAGTTCACAGAAACAGTGTTGCATCTAAGTTGGAATAGAAGGGCGCGGTGCCCTGCCTTTTTTCAATGCACCCTGCCCTTTCTGAGCGCACCCTGCCCTTTTTCGTTGGATTTATTTAAGCTAACCATTATAATGTGCGCTTATGTCTCAGACTTGCCCTACTTTCTGACCAAATGTGCCCTAATTATTGTTCATTTCCCTGACCTGCCATTTTGCTAGATGCAACCCTGAGAAAGTGTTCACAAAAGTCCTCTGCTACGTCTCTGCAAGGCTGAAATATAGTACACATACTAGGGAACCACAAAAACGATGAGAAACATTTTCCGGTGGGCAGTGTGGTGCTAGTTCTGATTTCATCTACTAAGTGCCTGCACTAGACACCATTCTGAATCAATTGGCCAAGTGGCATCTTTGGCAAAACATCTGATCGGTCAGTATGACAGTTTTGTAAGCAATGTTGGATATGTTGGGCAATTTTCAATGGCAGACATGAAAGAGCAACTTGTTAACATCAAATTTTATTTTCCGTTTGGGAAATCGGCAGCAGAAACCATTGTAATGCTTCGAAAGGCTTATGGGGAGGAAGCAAAAGTTTACGAGTGGTTTTCTCACTTCAAGTGGCTGAATATCAACTGAAGATCCCTCTACTTGGACGACTCTCAATGTCAAGAACAGATGAAAACCTTCAAAAAACCTGTTATGTTATTATCATATAATAATCTATAGATTGCATCAACTGGCTGGAATAATCTGGAGCTGATGCCAAGAAATTCTGACTGAAGCTATGAAGATGAAACGTGTTACAGCAAAATTTGTTCCACATATGCTTTCTAATAACCAAGTGTGTAACAGGAATTGAAAGAACAGTCAGAAAGTGATCCAGATTTTGTCAAAAGTCATCAAAAGGTGACGAATCGGGATATTAGGGTACGACCCAGAAACCAAGAAACAATTTAACCAGTGGAAGACTTTGAGGTAACACTAGAGAAAGTGGTTGAGTGAGATGGTCACAACCTCTTCGATATCAGTGTTTAAACCATGGGCATAGCCAAGATTTATGCAAGGGGGGAGGGGGAGAAGTCAAATACATGTTAGAAAATATTGGAAAAAGCTCACCAAATACCGGTTCTACCTTTACAGAAAAAAGCCAATACCAATACTCCATAGTTTTCTTGAGTACATCCTATTCTACCATTGATAAGGAATTTGTACACAAGTTTATTCAATTTTGGGTGGGGGGTGCATCTCTTCCCTGCCTAAGGCACATTTCAAATGCAGATTGCAACTGTTCCATGAGATGCTATATAGCAGCATCCTCTTGATAAAAATACGTCCAATAAAACAGAACTGTGAACTTGCACACCAAATCATAATTTCAGGTGCACTATAATCCATATCCAGATATTTTAACTAATCACAAGTCCAGTGAGGTAAAACCATGCCCCGTCACTAAAATAAAGTTAAATTCAAAGTTTTCCTAAAAGGAACGTACTGGAGAAACCAATCTCAATAATACTTTGTTTCACATGATCTATCATTTAGCTGCTGTAAAATCTTGACTTTGTAAGGATAAAATTTTAATTTTTTCATAATTTTCTGATATGATCTGTTAAGAATTCTAACTTGCTACAATAACCTCAAGATTTCTTGGAAATTGCAACAGATAAGATTTAATGTCATATGCCACAACTTTAAGCTACAAGTACTAAATTTGCTGACAGTCTGTCGAAAACTTTACTAAACCTAATATGTCACTTCAGAAGGCTTATTTTCGTTTTAAACTTATTCCCAAAATCTGTTATTACCCTCTCAACCGGTTGAGTTTAAATATAATGTTCAATGATGAAGCAATATTGTTCTACAGAGAACACAGAATCTGAATGTTAGCCATTTAAAAATAATGGGCGTTAAAGGTTACACAAAGTTTGTGTAGCTGCTTTGTGGTATTTCTTGTTCATCATAAACAAGACATCACACACTGTAAATAACTTGGTAATGTGCCTATTCCTTCAAGAGGGACTTAATGATAACCCTGTATCAGCAGGTTAGAGTAAACAGAGAAACATAAAATCATGCATCTCCTATTGAATAACATTTCACTTCAATACAAAAGAAATGCTCTGGATAGGTAAAACGACTTAAGTTGAATGTTATTATGTAAAGAACTAATATTTATTATTTTAAACTGATATCTTAGTATGTTGCAAAACTTTTTTTTTTAATCCCCCCCCCCCCTAAAATTATACCATAATTCAGTGATTTTTATCCGGTATGCTGTGGTACAGGACGAGTTTAAAGTTGCACACATCAAAGTTTAGCTGCCTGTAAAAGTACCAGTTTAAGAATTTAAATGAAAGTATCACAGAGATTAGTTGAAATGTTGGCTTTTATTTTTAGCAGACAAACTTTAGTTGTTGCAATAAATGTTGGAAATGATGCCCTTTTTCACGAATACAAAAGCATGTCCGTCTTACCAGACAAACTTTAGGTACAATAAATGTTCGAAAGGACATCCTCTTTCAAATTAAGAATTGTGGCCTCGCTCGCCCGATTTTTCCCCCCCCCCCCCCCCGGTTTCTTTTTCCTTAAAAAATTATTTTTCTTTTCGGCTTGATTTCAGTTTTGAAATTAAAATGAACCATAGATTAAATGAGCTATAATATGTGGTACTTGCTCTGGAAATGAGACAAGTACATTACTATTTTCAATTTATCTTATATAGCTTGATAACAGTGTAACTGAAACAGCAGTCGCTTACCATTTGAAGCATTAGTTTAACATTATCATTTCTACAGGGCGTTCCAAAATGATCTTTACAACTTTGATCACGTATATTTCAGAAATGGGGATAGATAGAAAGGTGCAGTTTGCAGCATAATGTTCACATACATCTAAAGTTTTGTCGTCTTTTTTTAAAAATTAAATTGTGTGCGACAGTCCAAAGGTAAAAGTGTGATATGGTATGGTCTGCTTCGTGATCGTGTGGTGGGACTATTTTTTCTTTGCAGAGGTGTCAATAACCTCCACTGTTTGTCTGGACATGTTGGAACAGTTTGCATTTCCAAAGGTGAAGAACTGCAACCTGACATGCTGCAGCAGGATGGTCCATCTCCTCATGAAGCCTTAATCATTAGGAAGGTTTTGGACGACATTTCCAGATTGCTGGATTGGCAGAGAAGGACCCATTTCTTGGCATCCAAGGTCTCCAGACATAACACCATTAGATTTTTCTTTGGTGCTTTGTGAAGGATACTTTCTACTATACCCCGCATCACAGCAACAATTGCAAATGATAAGTGTGCTAAGTAAGTATCTGATTACTTATTTCTGCTACAGGTAGCCATCTTTAGCAGTGAGAGCCAAAAAATCCACAACCTTATATTTCTGGGGCAAGGCCTCCATCAGCGTGATGTAGAAAGATAAGGGAAGTAAAGCATTATACATAGAAAAATGTTAAAATGGGATTACAATTACATAGCAATCAAGTATAATGACCAATGAGGTTTTAACTATTTTGCTGAATAAAGTGGATCCACTTTTCCACCGAAAATTTCATACCTTTACCTGTGGAAATCAGATTCACCCCACAGGCTTTAAAAAAGTTCTCATTACACTGCAAAAGTGGATAATTTCATTTTATCAGGAATAACCATGAAATTAATTACGCAGTGAAAGAGTTAAAAGCTAATGAAAGTTTAACCCTTAAACCGAAACAGTGCGAGATCGGTAGTGTATTTTCATGCTACTGTGTAAATCCGTTCTAGCAGAGTCTTCTGCTTCCATAGTACCTTCCCATAAACCTCCTCTCAACACTGCTTACTACAATATCAACCAGCTAAATATTCTGTCAAAACAAAAGGCAGAAGACTGAGAACATAGAGGCTGTCTCAAACCTTTAGGGTCAAAATGTACAGTTTGTAGAAAACTAAACTGAGTAGTTTGAGACAGAGATATGCATATTTCAGGCACCACGAAGTGAGTAATCAATTATTTCAAACATTCCAAGATGGAACTTTAGCTGTGATGCACTAGTAATGTTACATTTGAGAATTTAAATTTAGCTAAATTTCATAATATTTAGATATTCCTACTTTTGGCACTATATTATTTAGTGCAAGATTAAAAGAAATTTATAGAGCTTTGAAAGATAGTCGTCATCCATTCCATTCTATTGTGGAATGGTTAAAAGATGACGCTGTGATAAGTTCCACTCAAAACTTCAAATTGTTACCTCCGTTTATTATTACCTCTAGAATGAGTAGGTTTTTTCCATTTAATACCATAGAGATTTGGAATAATTTACCGTATCAATTAAAAATTAATTTGCTGGACTGTAGAAATCAAAAGTGCGTTAATCATCTTCATGTTAAACAATTGATTAAGCAGTACTTTATGACGAACCAAATTAATTTGTGAATTCTTTATTTTGTAGTACTTCATCCCTGGTTTGATACAAATTGTTGTTAAATAAAAAATAAATAATAAACAACTTGTTCACATAGTTCTTTCCAAATTTACGTCTATTCTATTGTCAATGTTCACATTAAAATACAAAGCAATTCCAATTTATCAAGTAATACAACTGCTTTACAGCAACTATGGTATGTGTTGTACAACCGCAATGATGAAGTACAATCATAACGTAACATTGCAAATGAGTAATTGTGCCACGAGAAAGCGATGTTGTGCTCGCATCAACAATGGTTAAAAGACAAACTGAAAGTAAAATTTTAGTCATTGTTGACTCATCACTACGATTAGATTGTTTTTATTGCATCAAGAATTGCAATATCTTTGTTATTAAATGTAGAAACTTAGTTTCCAATAGCAACAAAATTCTTCTTTATTGCGTTAAAACGCATTTCGGTAATTACACCATCTTCAGTCAAAATACAAGTTTAAAATGAGAGAGAACGTGCAAGTGTCCACAAAGGATAGACAGAAATGTGAAAGTGTCCAATAAATTCATTTTATTCAGATTCTTAATTTACTTAGTTAAGATTTCGCTCCACCAGTGTCAATTTCTCCCGAGATTGACTGGGGGTGAAAAAGAAACCCATATGGGCGCAATTTCCACCTCCACCAATCAGGAAGTGACGCGGAGGCCAAGCCCATCCTTCGTGGACGCATGCACATTCTCTCACATTTTATACTTGTATTTTACCTGAAGATGGTGTAATTACCGAAATACGTTTTAACGCAATAAAGAAGAATTTTGTTGCTATTGGAACCTAAGTTTCTACATTTCAATAAATATTTATGGTTGGTTGGTTTGGCTTGTTTGGTATTAACGTCCTTTTCAACTGCCATGGTCATTTCAGGATGGAGTTATAGGGGCCGCAAATTTTGCCTCGCAAGGGTTCTTTAACATGCAGCCAGCAAACGACTACACGGGACCAATGGCTTTACTTCCCTTCCGAAGGAAGTGCGTGATCTCAGGATTTTCCCCCTGAAAAAATCCTCGTCGTCCTCGGCCGGGGCCGAACCCACGTCCTCGAGCATCAGAGGCGATCACGCAACCCCTGAGCCACCGAGGCCGATAAATATTTACGGATCTTGGTTATTCTTAATGGTCACTGTTAGAGCATGTGAAATTGACTTGAAGAGATACACAACAAAGCCTGTAAAGATGATACAGCCAAGCTAAGATCTTGAAAATCAAATTGTCAAAAACAGAATTATAAAAGTTAATCAATTTTCAAGTTATCGTGCAAACAGCAGACTTCAGAACAGAAACATACAGAATAAGCATGCATTTTTCTAAGTAGCTTTTAGCTGAAGCTCCTAGTAAGCAGTTTTAGTTTTCAAAGCAAATCACTTTTCATCAAATGAAAAACTTAAATCGGTCTGTAAATTGAAATTCTAACATCAAAACTCAAAATATTTTCAAAAATTTTGGCATCAACATAGCAAACATACATTTTTAAGTGAAAGGTTGATTTATTGTTTTTTTGTTTTTTGTTTGGATGTGTTAACATCTACAGTAGAACCCGTATATAACGAAATCTGTTAAAACGAAAAACTGGTTAATACGAAAAAAATATTATATCCCAGTCCCCTTAGAGAAAAAGACATTAAATGTTAGCTGCTTAGAATGAACACATTTCTAAAACAAAACCACTTATAACGAAGACTTTTTTTATCCTTAAAAGACAAAACTACATCTTTCCAGTGTCTCTTTTTTAACGTTTTGCACAGATTTTTAATTTTATTTGCTTGTGTAAACGATGAATACGGCCTAAGTATGGCAGAGTTCCTAAATTGAGCGCACAGAGGGCGCTCGCTCCAAATGAGTTTGTAAAATCATGCGCTCCTGAGCTTACTGAGCGTAGTTTATCTAGGCTCAGTTCGCTCGCTATGAAAACACTATGGCGGCTCGAAAGAGCTTTATAATTTCAATGAATTTGCATGTTTTTTGTTTTCTTTCGTCATTTTTTTGATATTTAATTGCTGCCAGTTTCAAATTCGTTTCCTTTTACAGTGTATGTCATTTTAGGAAATCCTGTTCATCGTTCTCTAATAAACTTGAGTAAATCTGTGATGATCACGTTGGTTCGATGTAAATCGTTAGTAAATTACAAGAGCACTCCCACAAACGGTTCTGGAAAATTCGATCGATTACCAGTCATTCCTTTTTTTCTTGTAAATCACGCGTGGCCAGAGAGAAATTAGCGAAAATCACGTTGATTGTGCACGGTAATTTAATCGGTTATGGCTTCAAATCCATCAAAAAAGAAAACACAATTCAGTGACATTAGAAACAAAGGTAAAAATTTTGGAAGCGGTGAAAACGCCAGTGTTAATAAAGCGGAATTAGCGAGGCAATTCAACATTCCCCCATCAACTCTATCAACCATCATAAAAAATGCGGATAAAATTAAAAAAAAAAAAATTTTAAAGTTTAAGTATATTCATTATCTCTGACAGTAATAATACACATTATATAAAATATGTACAGTATTTGAAAAAAACCTGATGCCCTGTGTACAGTTTTAAAATGTTATCGGTTATAACGAAAATATTTTAGGGTACTATGGGATTTCGTTATAAGAGGTTTCTACTGTATAACTTTTCCATGTAAATACGCAGGATTAGAAGGTGTTGCACGAAACAAGAATTTGGCTGTGTTACATGAATTCATGGAACGTATTCGTGTGTTCAGTAGCAGCACCTGAAAGAACTCTGCCAGTATGCAAACAATAAAAAATACAAGAAAATTATCTGAAAAAATAAGAAGATTTTAAGTGTATTCTTTTTTTTATGAATTAGAAAACTTGTCTAAAAGGTTTTTTAACTATTGTTTACGTAAGTACTTTATATCCAAGTATGTAGTTTATACAGTGTACAGTTTGTTTGTTTTTTTTTGTTATGTTTTATTTTAAAAATATCAGCATTGGTACGGTACAAATTCGGAAAAGCTGCAGTCAACGTTGGGATTTTATTTGGGGAAGGGGGTAAAAACGTTCACTCTCCGTCAAGGGATGCATAAGTTGAAATCCATCTTGCAAGTCTGCAGAGCAACTGTCAACAGAAACAATTTTTATTGGCCATTTAGTATCATGTGATGTTAAAGCCTACAGCCAGGTACTGACTGAGCGAGCAGCCTTTGGCCGTATGCCTCAAGGAAACTAGGTAAACTGTTGCCTCGTAGGCAAGCACAAGCCACAAGCTGGCAGAGTATTTTATTACTCTCAATTCAGACCGCACATACGGATAGCCGTTATAGCTTGTGTTTATAGTAGTTCATCTTGTAAAGAAAAAATAAAAAACCTAAGCGCTTTTGGGCGAGAAAAATCTATAAAAACAGATTGCAACATGGGCACAAATTATTTGAAGAACTGTTTTGATGATAAAGAAAAAAATTTTACACGGATGTCTGAGACTGAATTTGAAACAAACTACTCTTGTAAATGCCTAAATACAGGAGTTTCAAAATGAATAACGAGGTTTTGAATAAAATTTAACTTACAGTTATAAATAATACATCAAATGAAAGAGCAACTCAAACAGTTTTGTTGGTACAGCTGTGGCATAACTCAGTACGAGATTGGTTAAACGTCGTCGTACCAAAATGCTGGATTGGCCACAAGGGGCCAAATGACAAGAGCTCGTTTCGCATGGTCTCAGAGATCACCCGATATGACGCATTGCGATTTTTACCTTTGGGGTTTTATGAAGGATAATGCGTATGTGCCTCCGCTAACAGCTGACCTACCCGACTTAAGAAACAGGATTGAAGCAGTTGTTGCAACAATTACTCCAGACACACTAATCAAGCTTTGGGAAGAATTCTATCGACTCGATGTGTCCGTGCAACAAACTGTGTTGACGTTAAACACTTGTAGGAAAAACTGAGTTGCTCAATCATTTGATGTATTATTTATAACTAAGTTAAATGTAATAAATACTACGAAGCCTCAAAATCCCCAATATTCATTTTGAAACATTCTGTATGAATGAAAATTTTATTATTCTCAGTTCATTTCACAGCTTATACTTCGCCACGCATCTTCCCTTAACCCTCTATTTGTATATTCTACACATTGTGAATTCCCAAAGTCTTTTAAAAGAACTAAATAATTCGATGAGCTTTAAAACCTTCTCTTTCTTCATAGCACGAGCGAGTGAGGCAAGGTAGAACTCTGTATTAGAGTGCACGAGGCATTTGTTCTGAAGCGCCTTTGAGCATCATTAAAAACAGACTTGAAATGGCTCGGGCAAGGCATGTCCTGAGCGGTCGAGCATCTGCCTCGCGAGGCTGCTCGCTCAGTCAGTACCTGGCTAATCAGGAACAAGCTAATCACATGAAGTAGAACTCGATCACAAAAAAAAAAAAAAAATGGTTCACACTAACATATTCAATGCTGCATTCTTACAT
The DNA here is from genome assembly GCA_023313115.1 of Rhysida immarginata. NCBI lineage: Eukaryota > Metazoa > Arthropoda > Chilopoda > Scolopendromorpha > Scolopendridae > Rhysida > Rhysida immarginata. The sequence goes on from JAHWFO010094570.1 coordinate 1,092,116, forward strand.
TGAGAAATGGTGGTCATTTATTTAATTTTATTTTTTTTTATTAATTGTGATCCAATACGTTCATCCAGGGCCTGTATGGCCAGAGGCCGACGAGTTGGGTTCCTGGATGGAACCAGATTCACAAGTGCTGTTATGATGGTCGCAGCAGCCGGAGGGGGGGGGGGGTGAAGATTGGCTATTTAATGCCCTTATTTCTTATAATAATATCTTGAGACATTAAACTAGACCCATTAACTAACTAAACCAATTAACCATTATGTATGTCTTTGCACATTCCAGAGACAAGTAATAATGCCTACGACAGGACTAAAATCCACGACCAGATGGATTCGATAACTGGAAAGCCCAACACTCGCTTAGAGCACGTCCAGGAAATTAAAAAAAAAAACTGACTTTTAAAACTTGCATGGAATCACAGGGCTCGACACTCACGGGGGTCCGGGAGCCCGAGACCCCCTAATTTCGTACCGGACCCTTTAAAAGCCCAAGATGGGGGCCCGGTTGAACCCCCAAAATTAAATTACTTGCGTTAGTTTATTCAATCGCGATCCGTAGGGCGGCGCCATTTTATCGATGTTGATGCCTAACGGGACTTTTTTCCAAGGTTGCGATGAGGCCGCCATTGGATATAAACAATTCACAGTAATAGCGCCGCCTCGTTATAGTGGCTAGAAGGGGCGCGTGAAGAGAAATCTTGCAAACGGCGTGTACAAATGCATAAAAAAAAAAAAAAAAAAAAAAAAAACGGACTTGAAACGGACCCTCAATTTTGATTACGGACCCCTAGTTTTCAAATTTTGGGGGTCCGGTTGACCCCCAGGTCAAAAATGTGAGTGTCAAGCCCTGGAATCAAGCTATACAAGGATAATGAATAAGATAATGAGTATGAAAAAATGGCTAAAAGTTTGAAAAAGTGAAAAATAAAAAAAAATAAAAAATAATGAATTTTTCAAATTATAAAAGCAATAGAAAGAACAAGACAATTTACAACGAAGAAACATCTTCAAAATGAGAAAGTATTTACAAAAGAAAGTAAAAATTATATCAAAACCAGTAATTAATAAATGTAAGCCGTGAAAAGCAAATACATGAAAAATGCCATTAAAAATTGTAAACTTATATAGAATGCTCAAACACTTTTGTATCAAACTGCTAGGATACATAGAATGGACCAAAACAAACATTTTCTGCCTATGAACTGGAAGTTGGAAATGTTCCTTGTTCGATAGAATTCAGAACCTTAAACAGAAAATATGAATGAACATAGTGGTCAGGTGGGTACAGAAAGCAACAGATATTCTTTGGTTAACATCATTTTATTCTTTTCTGAGACGATTGTGGAAATTGCAACAGTTGCTTGAAGGTGTAACCACCAACTCAACAACTCTGCTATGACATGTCACGAACATTCGTTGCTGTTACTGCCATTATGCCACGAGATCCTCTACAGACTTTATGGGTGTCTCAAATGCTATATTATGCAAATGCTAAATTATTAAGAAAAGGAAGTCCAAGGTGTCTTAATCAGTCGAAAGATTCCAAGATGTCCTACCCACCTGAAACAAAATGCGCTGGTGCTCCATTACGCTTGAATCATTTTTGTTTCTTTATAACCAACAGCACTTCTTGCAGTTCAGGCAAGATCTCCTCCTCCAAGAACTGATACATCATTCAATCCAGATACTCAGGCAGTAGATATGGCCCTATCACATTATCACCTACAATGCCTACTCATACATTGACAATAAAGTGCCTGTGAAATCCATGGATGAATGGTAACATGTGGGTTAACATGTGACCAGCAATGTGAAGTATGAACCTTAAACAGATTCACAAGTGAAAAACGTCTCATCGGTAAACGAACAACTGACGGGAAATTGGGCAGGACAGCAGTTTGCTGCAAAAATACTGAGCCAACCCCATGCAATGTGGAAAGGGTGTAGATGGTTGTCATGCAAGACGTTCCAGACAATGCTAGGGTGAATTCCCATTGTGTGCGCTTGTTGCTAGGTTACTTTGAATGTTTTCCACAGCTTCAGGCGTGTGCCTGGCTCTGCGTCACCCTGTATCAGGCATTTGCCTTTGAAAGTGTAATCGGTCTTTGTAATCAGAGGTCTGAAAGGCACAAAAATGGGCCAAACCAATTTTTTTTTTTTTTACATGCTTTAAAAATGAGCTCACCCATTGGGTCAAATCACTACTAGCTCTAAGAATAGGAACTTAAATTCCAGAAAGGCTTTTTCCATGAGAGGAAATGAAGGACTATTCCTGCCAGTTTCAAAATTGTCTATTGAAACAAGGAAGCATTTCCAATTTCCATTCATTCGCAGAAAATCTTGTTTTGGCCACTCTAATCCTAGAAATTTGGTTCCAAAGTTTTTCTGAGCACCTTGCATATGAGAAAAAATGTAACAAATGAACAGTAAGAAAAGGATGAACAATGCTAATAATGATTGGCCATTCATTGTAATGAAAAAAACTACACTCGGCTGATTAGGAAAATATTAATAAAATCACAAAATAATAAAATTACTCCAATAGAATCTTAAAAAGGGTAAGACCTATAATTAATGCATTTAATTAAAGCCATCTGTAGTCATCACAGAAAATTGGCAATTATTAAACTAACCTTAAATTGATATTATTAAATGTCATTTTTTTGTTAATCAAAATTGTTACAAGTATATTGCAGGCCCAGGAGTGGAAAATCACCTCAGAAAAAAAGAGAATAGAACCTAGTGTGCCAAACAAACAAACAAACAAACAAAAAAAAGACTAATGTACCAAAAAAATTACCAAAAGAGACCAGCTTGATGTATGTTCTTATACATGTATTAATTTTTATATTTTTTTAATAATCCCTTATCAAAAAAGACTAGAAAAAGATGGAAAGCTATATTGATCACAAAGAGCACCAACGGGTATAACAAAACTTGACAAGTTTCTCAATTCATTAAGACACAGACAGTTCTGATCCTGAATGGGTACGTCCTGCACATTTACTATTTGATGATAATTTTCAAAGTATAATACTGGTATACATAACACTTATTAAAATATAGAATTATGCAGGGTGACAATAAATTATGGCAACTCATTGTGTACAAATTTTTTAATCCAAAAAACGCAAAGTAAAGCAATTGACAACTAATAAATAGAACATGGTCCCTTGGTAATAACATGTTCATTCGGTTTCAAAGTGGGTTCCTTTGGCGGCGATACAAAGCCCCAAACGTGTCTTGAAATTTTCAGCAATGGGCCGCAAGTTGTCTGGCGACAATCGGTCCCATTCTTGGTGCAGGAACTTCTTCAGCGACTCCAAAATGTTGTGGTGTTTAGCACAGGTCCTGCTTCCAAGATCGACCACACACTGTAATCCATCGGATTGAGATCCGGCGAGTAGGGCGGCCACTGCTGAGACATGATGAAATCCGGAAAATGGCTCTTGCACCACTCCTGCGTCATTTTCACTCTGCGAGCTGGTGCAGAGTCTTGTTGAAAGGTCCAATCCGCATTGCCGAAATGCTGCAGAGCCCAAGGAAGTACCACAGCCTCGAGAATGTGATGATTTTGCGGTTCCTGGACATGTTGGTAGTACGCTTTCTTCCTCTTCCTGGACGGCTGCTTTCATAGCCAAGCTCTTTGAACCGTTTGACCGCTTTGGAGACGTCTCTGCCAATATTGAGCAAACGAACAATTTCACATTGATGCTTTCCTTGACGAACAGCTCCAAAATTACACTGAGTTCCTTGACATTTTAAAACACACATCAATTAACTCATAACACTGGCAACTTGCCCAAGAACATGCAGTGATTGCAATGAATTAAAAATTATTTGGTGGCGCTTTAATATATTCACACCTGGACGCATCCATTTCTGTTGCCATAATTTGTCACCCTGTATTGAAGTTGTTTGTAATATGGTGAAATAAATTCTGAAAAACTGCATTGAATTAACGCAAAAACGTGATTTTACTTCAATAAGAAATAAGTAAAGAACTGCCGTCTGCTATACACTAACACAGGAAAGCCTAACAATTATTATAAAAAAAAAACAAGACAAAAATTACTCAGGCATGTTTAGGTTTTTTGACAAAGAATCTACTTATCACACCATTTTTTTTTCTCTTGTGAGCACTTTTTCTTAAAGTTTCCACTTCTTTCAGCTTTTGCTGTTCAGTTTCACTCATAGTTTTAACACCCTCTAGCACACCCTGTGCAGCACTAAAATCATGCAAAACTTTTTTTTATTGCTCTTTTCAGTCTTTCGTTGGCTTCAGTAAATAAACTATCAGATGCTTCAGATATGCCTGTGATATCTTCAATAATTTTTTTCGTACGTTCTTCAACTTGTTTTGCCTTTTCTTCTCTTCTTTCTCCTTTTTTAAAAGCATATCCCCCCCTTTTTCTGCTTTCTTCCTCGTCTTTCATTCGTTTTTGCTCCTCTAGGTGTAATAAGTAATGCTTATATGCACTTTGACCCATAGCAATAACCTTCATTGTCATAGGAACCAAGTAAAGCTTGTTAACAATTTAATGTCTGTTCACTAGTGGAAGCCTTATCCTCGATCAAAACCCATATTGATACAAATCAGTGATGGCTATAGAAACAAAGGGCAGCATGGCGCACTCGAAGGCAATGAGGCACTGAATGTTTGAAAGGGGCATGAATGCAGATAAATTCTTACTTTAAAGTTAATAAAAGCACATGCATTTCAATGACCTACATTGAGGTGGTATGGTCCTCAATAGTTTTAAAGTATAAATATTTCATTTTTCAACAATTTATACAAATTTTGCAGGATAAAATTGCGAATAATGATTGCATTAAGATTTTTAAACTTTATACCTTATGCAGTTGATCTGTATTATCCCTCAACACTTTATTAATGCTAATTTAAACGTGTAAGCTTATTGAGAAATTCTTCTTCTCGCGGACGAAGCGGTTTGTTTTGACAGTAAAGCGACCACAGGAAACCACCGCGCACAAATACAAAAGGATCGACTTCTTAGAGCAGAGGATAAAAAAAAAAAGGCACAAGGAGTAACGCAATGAAGAGCTCGCCACGGCTACCAACTAAACTGATGCAGTTAATATTTTAAACGAATGTAGTTAGTCAGTAGTTTAATTTAAATTTTTAGGCTTTAAATCACTCATGCCACAATGACAAGCTCCCATCAAAACTTAAGCCGCACATTGTTGGCATTTATTGGATTCAGTTTCTTGCGTTTGTGCAGTGCCGAGGGGCAGCATGGTGGGACCGAGGGGCAGCGTGGCGGGCCAAGGGGCAGTAGGGCGCTGCGCCACGCTGATTTTGCCTGGCGGCATCACTGCAAATCCTTAATACAAATGATTCCTGGAAAGGTAGCCTTATACTTCTGGTCAATCAGGGTTCTTATCATTGACCCAAATAAGATATCTTATTGGCCCAAATAAGATATTTTGAAAAACATTCTGGAAAATGTTTTGTAATAAGAGACTCTGATATCAAAGAAAAAATGGGTGAAATTTATATAATTTCTTAACAGTGTTAAATAAAAAAAGCTAGAAAAATAGACCAATTCTCTAAAAAGAGAGACTAAAGGAGACTACGGTAATCTCAAAGAAAGTAAGCTAAAAGCTAGAAAAGTGACCCGGTCCTAGGCCTGATATTACTAAGATAAAACATAAAACTTCATGATCTCAATCTGTGGGGATACCTCAAAACGTATGCAACAACCAGTATAAACGTGAAGATGCTGTTTCAATTTGCTGTAGACATCTATGAAGCCACCCAAACTACAGTCTACGGTATGTCAAGTCCATGTGTGCATCGACACATCAAATATTTAGTGGCTTGTGAAATTACAAATACATACTACCAAAAGATACTACTCATTTCCATTGTACAAGGGGCAGTCAAAAAGGTCATTACAATCGGCCAGAAGACAGAGATAAGGTGATGCTGCACAGTGGTAGCGCCAGTCCTTCTCCACATTAGCACCTCCCAGGGCCATACACTTTTCCCAACGATGGACGACTTGCTGGATGCCACTTTTATAGAAGTCCTCCTTTTGGCCATTGAGGAACTGCTTCATCTCGAAGATGACCTTGTCGTCGTCTTGGAAATGCCATCCAGGAAACAGTTCTCCAGGCAAGGAAAGAAGAAGTCTCTTGGTGCCAGGCTGGGTGAATATGGCAGATGGGGCAGTATTTCAAATCTCAGCTCTGCTGCAACGTGCACAATCTCATGTGTGGAATGTGCTGGCGTGTTGTCGTCCAGAAATCTGACTCCCTCGGGACATTTTGCCACGCCACTATCACTTGATGGGTATTATGGCAGTCTGAAAGGACTATAGTCTCAATTTGCTTCTCAATTTGTGGCTCGTCACAGAAGGAGGGCATCAGTTCCGAAATTCATCTTCCATTGGAAACGTCCATGCCACATGGTGACGGTCTCATATGATGGGGCATTGTCACCATAAACCTCTTGGATTTGTTTGGCATTGTTCCTCTTCAAATGCAAGAACCTTATCATGGCTCGTACCTCCAATTTTCCGACGGACTCTGCCTTGTTGCTTTCAATGCTCTGGTGGCATTTAGCGGTACTGCACCAAACTCTGCTTTGTATCCTCCAGCACTCGAGGGATGTTGCTTCCCAGTGGCATTGCACATTTTCAAATGTGGTCGTTCTTTCATGTTGATTGTACAGACTTTATGATCACCCTTGCTTTTGTGCCTTTGTAGTGGAATAAGCCATCAAAAAGGAACTTTTGACCTTTACTTGTTTGATGTGGAAAACCAGCTCCCACAGCTTGTTGTCCTATTTCATATCTGATGTTTGAGACTAAACTTTCCTCATTAAGTTAAAATTCATACCTGCCACTTTAAAATATAGGATTGTTATTTGACCTAATACTTGACTTAAGTCAGCGTCTCCCAAACTGTGTGCTGCGGGATTTTTTGAAAAAAATTAAAAATTGCTTCAATAAATTAAAGAAGTGTTAAAGCATATCGTCCAGCTCAAGATTGAAGTGATTTCATTCTTGGAGGTTGAAAAAAGCGCCACGAAAATTTTTAGATATTTTTTTGTGTGCCACAAAGCGCGATTTTTAGATAAAGTTTGGGAAACACTGACTTAAGTACTAGACCAGCAAGTTGGCAAGGATACAAAGCAGCACTTTCCAACTCCCATCATCTGTTATTAAAGGACAACTTTACAGTCGTATACAATTTCATTTACCGGTAAATCGAAAGTCTAACCTATTAATAACATCGTGGCATATTTAAAAAAATTTAATTCGAACTCTACATGTGTGAAAAAACGAAAATAATGAGCAGGATTTAGGTGAGGCTGTGACGTAGATGGAGTCAAACGTAGAATAATGTAATTTTCATTGTTTCCATCTTGGATTTTAACAATCAGTATTTTTTTATTAGTTGAAAACAATGAAGGCTGGATTGTTGGTCAGGTGACTTTTTGCCTCAGGGCTTTCTTACTATAGACAGGTGACTTATCTTAGCTCTATACTTCTCTTGTTCATTTCTTGGAGGATCTCGACATTCCAAAATTATTACAAAATTATTGAATGTTCAGTTATCATAAATTCTTCTCAGTTACTGTGAGAAAATTAATTTTTGAGTCGTTTGTTAACCATAAGCTAAACCTCCAAATAACAGATGGGAAAAAAACAATCATAAAAGGATTTAACCACAAAAACTTCTAGCATTTTCCTCAATTTAAATTACAAGAAAATTTATTTAATAATTTTTATACAGTATAAAGAAAATAAACACAGACTTCAGAATACATGATACTGATAAACCATTTAATGCCGACGCATTTAGGTATTGCACCATCCTTACGGGTGAAACAGGTACAGTTAGGTAGATGACATTACATCGAATTTATAGTAGTAATATAGGAGAGATTGTCCACCAATCAGGTCATTATCATGTTCCTGATTGGCAGACTTGCATAGGCAATGGAATGACAGACATGTGGAACAAAAAGCAGACTTAATAGAGAACGAATATGACGTCATGAATATTTGGGATCGCTATCGAGTCTGTTGATGATATCTATGATGGCATCTCTTTTAAAAGAAACCTGATTATTCAAAACCCTTTTTCAGTCTTTTAGATAATGTCTTCTAATTTCGATCTCTTCCTGCAAGAAGATCATGTCTTGCCTTTTATCTTTTCTTAAAATGGTCATGCACTCCTCGAGCAATAGCATCCAATGTAGTTCTTTGTATAAGGGTTCAACATAGGCAGACCTACCTCTTTGTTGACCTAAGAGTGCCTATACTCCTTGAAACGTTCTATGAAGGAGCATCTACACTGCCCGGCACGAAAGAAAAAGGAAACTGGTGCATGCTTAATGTAAGTGCTTATCGATAGTAGATGTCTGCTTCATTCAGAGTTTCTGAACCATGGCAGCCTCCTCCGCGCTTGTCCGTTTGCTCAAGAACAAATTTAAAACGTCAAAATAAAACTTGCAATTTTAATGCTCAGTAAGCTCTCGTTACAACAAACCTCAAATAACGAACTTATTATGAATACTTTGCAAAACTCCCTATGTTAATTTTTAGTGCTAATTTTTTTCGGTTTAACGATTTTAAAATAACGAGCAATTCAAAATAACTGTTTAATGAAACTCTTCCATCATCGATTTCCCGATTTAACAGTTTTTTTTTGTTTTTTTTTAAATTAACCCATTACTTCTGGTTTGAAATTGCAGCAAAGAGCAGACCGAGTTTCTATTGGCCGATCGATTCCATAATGGGCTGCTATCATTAGTTAATGTATTCAAAACAATTTTTTCTGAAGCACGTGTGTATTTTATATATGCTTCATTCAGCTTAAATTCTGATACAGATGGATTTGCCTCGCCAAAACTATATGTACATTTTAAACGGAGAAGCAAAAACGAAAGATTTCTTTGAAGGAAAAGGTGGACATTTTAAAAGCGATCGACAGTAGGAGAAAGCAGATAGAGGTGGCAGGTACATAAGGCATAGCGAAGTCAACGCCAGCGACGATTTTAAAAGATCGGGATAAGATTATGAAGTTATTAGAGCAATCGCAACTTGCTCCTGATCGAAAATGACTTGGGAATCATCAAGAAATTGATTAGGCTGTTTTAACGTGGTTTAAAGATTTACATTCCAGTATCAGGCCCCATGATACAACAACAAGCTTTGCAGTTTGCCCATCTTTTAAAATTTGAAGGATTTGAAGCCAGCAGTGGATGCTTCTTTCGTTTTCGACAAAGACATGGAATAGCATGGAAACAAATTTCCGGAGAAGCAAGAGCCACAGATGTAACCGTTGCAGAAGAATGGAGGGATAAAAATTTAAAAGACATTATGACCATGTACAATGCAGATATATTTAATGCTGACGAAACTGCATTTTCTGCCAGCTACAACCGGGTCGTACATTGGCTTTTAAAGGCGAGTCTTGCAAAGGTGGTAAACGATCGAAAGTTCTTGTTTCAGTTTTGTTTTGTTGCAATTTATCTGGCAGCCAGAAGATCAAGCCTTTAGTCATTGGAAAATTTTAAAATCCACACTGCCTAAAGAATGTTATCCTTGCCATGTTATTATCGCAACAGCACTCGGGCGTGAATGACTAAGGATTTTTTTTTCAGAATGGTGCTGCAATTGAACAAGGACATGGCAAAAGAAAAAAACACTCTTTTGCTCGTTGACAATTGTTCCTCCCATATGGTAGATGTATGATAAAGCAACATAAACTTGGAATATTTGATGCCAAATTGTACTTCTTTATTACAGCTATTAGACCAGGGTATAATACGGAATATAAAAGTTCATTTTCGAAGACAACTAGTGAACAGATTGCTGATAAACCTACGATTAGGTAATGATGAACCTGTTAATATCAGACAAGCTTCCGAACTGATAAGTGGAGCGTGGTGGAATGTAAAATCAGTGACCATTCGCAACTGCTGGATAAAAGCTAGTTTTCGTGATGAGATCGAAAATGCCGCTCCAGAATCTTTGCCGAAGAATTATGGAATGAAGTGGGTACGCATTTTAACGTTGAAGGAATCTCCTTTCAGGATTATGTTGATTGTGATCATTGTGTGTATACTTTGCCAGAATTCACTCCCAAAGAAATCCTAAAGGAAAATGCAAATGAATTACAGGATAATGGAGATGAAAGTTTTTTTAGAGGATCCAGAGGAAGCACCAATTGCCTCTATGGAAGCATTTGCATGTGTAAATCAGCTTCATAGATTTATTTCAGAGCATGATGTTCCAGAAAAATTTCATCATAATCTAAATGAAATTGGTGACTTTATTGCTAAGCAAATGTTAAGAGCAACGAAACGGATGAAGATTCAAGATTTTTTCAAGAAGTAATTGTTTTGTAAGTACAATATTTAAAAATTTTCATGTATAAGGGGCTGTACAAATGAAAACTAAAATTATTTATTTTATCCAAAGTGTATACAAGGAATTTAAAACTACCCTCCAAATGCATTAAGGCATTTATCCCAGTGTGTAACAAGGCATGTAATTCCTTTATGGAAGAAGTCTTTCGGTTGCATGTGGAACCATTCCAAAACCTCTTCCTTCACTTCATCGTTCGACTGAAACCTGCGGCCTTTCAGATGTTTCTTGAGATCCCCAAACACGTGAAAGTCACATGGGGATAAATCAGGGCTGTAAGGTGGATGCTGCATTGCTTCCCAGTTGAACTTTTTGATGAGGTCTACTCTTGCTTTCAAGGTCTGAGACGCGCATTGTCGTGGAGAAGAAGCACTCCTTTTGTAAGAAGACCAGGACGCTTGCATTTGATGGTCGCACGCAGTGCCTTCAATGTTTCCCCATATCGTGCTGTGTTAACTGTGGTGCCTTTTTCAAGAAAGTCCAGTAAATTCGGGCCTTTGCGATCAAAAAACACTGTCAACATCACCTTCCCTGTGCTGTTTGCAATTGCTTTTGATTTTTTTCGGGGGTGATGACATAATGCTTCCATTGATGACTTTGATGTTTACTTTCAGCCTGGACGAAGCGATCACGCGCAGAGCTTCGAAGCGCGAGCTATCGTTCTTTCTCACGTGATGCAACACTTGAAACCTATTGTTCAATTTGCACATGGGGTTTTGCAATTGTTGAAAACAAAAACTTACGATCCTATACGTAGTCTTTATTTTTGCCCCACACAAATTTCCGTTTTCATTTGTACGACCCTTATATATTAATAAAAGTTGATGTTGAATTAAGCCTTTATTTTCTTTTTTTTAATGCACTGTATTAAGAAACTATAAGGGAAAGATAATTTTATTATAGTTATAATTTTAGTGGATTTTCATATTAACGAATTAATTTCCACAGTCCCCTGCAGTTCGTTATAACGAGATTTTACTGTATTTACAAAACATAGTAATGATACAATAATAAAAGAGAACAGCATTGTAATTGAAGTATCATATTCAACCTATCGAGTAATAGAGTGCCAAATATGTTTCGGTTTCGTTTTTAACCAAGGGAATGCCAGGAATAAGTAATGCTCCTTTTCCTGTCCGTTTCTGATTGGCTGAATGAGTTTTTTTCATTTACGTATGCGCCAGATTCCTTTTTCTTTTGTGCCGAGCAGTATAGTGGATCCTATATAATATGAACCACAATCCAAGCATGTGAGCTCATACACACGCTTTCAATAGATCAGTGCCCGCGTCCTACGTCTTGGATTTAATAAAAAAATACTGTCGTCTTTCGTTTTGTAGGCAATCATGAGAACTTGCTCACAGACTACACATTATTTAATATTAAGTCATCGAAATGCACATGCGTAGTATTACAATAAATTTGTGGAATTTGTAGCTTCTCTTTCAATTATTTCTCACCATCACTGGCTTGGTGTTGGCAGCAGTAGGGCAAGGAGGAAGTTGCAAGTGTAAGAGCAGATTGGGATTTTTTTTTTTTTTTTAAACATGGTCTATACACTTTTACATTATAGAGATTTGAACTATTAAGAAAAAATGACATCAAAATTTTAAATCAGTTTAGTGACAAATATATTTAACTTCAATTAAAAGTAATTTTCATGTCATATACAAGGCATCTCAAACCTTTAAAGTCAAAATTCTACAAATAGTAGAGGACCGAGTATTTTGAGGTTAGATAGGGAACTCATGGCTGGAAATGTACATTTCAAATAATACCGTACGTAAGGAAAGTTGTCGCAAGTACTGTTTTTAGAGCACACACAAACTTTTTTGTTCATGAACAATTTACACCCTATAAGAACAATATACAGGATTATTCAAAATGAATGATGCAAAAAGAAAATCTAGCGGTGACCAGTAAAATCAAGCTATTTAAAAAAGACTGATAATAAATAAAAGGTAAACTCTCCATGTTTCATTTGGAAAACCGATTACATAAGCACTTTTCTACAAAAATGTGCTAAAAACGGAATCCCAATAAGGAATGAGAAAATTTATTATCCAAGCTAAGAAATGAATTTTATACTTGGCAATGCCGAAAAACCCGCCAGTTCGAAACGCCCACTAGAGGCGCATTTCAACCATCTACCACAACATGCTGTCACTGTGGTTGTTGGGGGGCCAATTATGTGCCATTGATGCTGTATTCAGTGCAGATCAAGTGTTTGAATATTCCTGTACAGTGCAGATCAAGTATTCAATGCGGCGACCACCAGTCTCAATACATGCATTATAACGGTGCATTAAAACTTTGCCACATGCTTTCAAATATCCCTGGTGTCCGTAGTACATGGAGGTAAGTGACTTGGACCCTAGAATGCAATATCTACTGGGATTTCATACGTACACAAATGACTTGATCTAACCCGCAGGAAAAAAATTCAGAGAAATGAGATCCATAAATAGCACTCGCCATGGGAGAGGACCTCCCGTTCCAATCCAATGATTAGGAATTTGCTGCCCAAATGCTGTGGATATCAACATCAAAATAAACAGCCACACAGTTATGTTGCAGTCACATCTCTGGTGGACAACAAGAGGTGTACTGTCCAACAATTCTAGCAACACATTGTGAACAAACGTCAGATAACATGATCAATTCAAAAGGAGCAGCAAGAGAAAATATCCTATTAGGTAATCTTGAACAATTCCAAGAGTAAGTTGTTTGATAAACGAAAACAGCTTACAAACCTTTCCTCAACTGATTGTTCAAAATATCATGGGCCTGAAATGTGCCTTTTCCGACCATTGGTTCAGTTCTCAAAATACTCAGTTTACAGTTCTTCTATAAAATTTCGACCCTAAAAGTTTCAGACGCCTTGGGCCTCAAAATCACATTAAGAAAAATCTGAGTTAGATATATTAATTAGAAACTGCATCATATATTTAGCACAGGACTTTCAAAGAGGAAGAAAATCTTACTGCCTTATGACAAATTGAAAATAAAACTCACTCATCAAAAGGGTAGGCTTAATGCAGTAGCATTTCCCTCCGGTTCTTTTCAATGGGCAACTGAATAAATGAGTATTTTAATGTTATAAGTTTGTTTTTTTTGCAACAAAAATAACATGCTGATGACAATACAGTCTGTGAAATGATGGCATGAACTCTAACAGATGAACGTTATCTTTATTGCATAAATACGAGGAAAAGTCATTAATGAAAGGTAATTTTGGCATAACATTTTATTAAGTTGGACTGAAAGTGCATTATGTACTTTGACTTTTTTATGTCGTAAAAAAAATTAAACTAAATAAACAGCTGATTCCATTTGAAAGCGTTAATGCCATATCTTTTTATATCCGTTCAGCGAATTGATCATGATCAGGATTTATAAGTGTCAACAGGGTATAAGCTTCGAGCATAAAAATAGAATGGGAAGGCAGGAAGAGAATCATGTGGACACCAAGACCCGTCAAGGGAAAGTGTGGCTTGCTTCCAGGAGATGGAAAAGGCTATGTTGCTTCCAGGAGGTGGTGAAAATGAATAAATGGACATTTTGTAAACAATTTCAAATGTTCCTTTTCTTTTAACGTTTCCCTGTATTTCTTAATTACCCCAGGAAACTCTGTTGACTGGTTCACCGCTAGCAAGTATTTACAGATGAAATTATTATACTGCAATTTGTTTAATATTGATTTGGATTTGTCGCAGTTATTAAGTTTCCCAATATGACAATGATTTCAACAAGGGACCATAATCTTGTATTCATAGCAACATTCCAGTTCCCATTATAAAATTCTCAGAAATCTCATTTAAACTTCTAGGCCGGGGTGCGCATGAAGCAGGAATGCCATGCAAAAATTCACTGCCACTTCTGGCACCTTCGTTCACTTCAGACCACAGAATTGCCTGAAGCAGGGAAAAGTAAATAACGAATGATTTAACAAACAAAAATGCAGTGTTGTGTTGCACCGGATGCTCAATCAATTCTCAAAAGGCAGTTTTATTGAGTACGTAATGTTTCATCGATTTCCAGAAGAAAAAAAAACATTGAAAAATAAATTCCATGCAACAGCACTTTACAGGCATATTTGAATAGTGAATGATAATCACAGTCATTGATTGAAGTGCAGTTACTACGGAAGCAGAAATATACCTAGGCACCCAAGTAAGCAAATGTTCGTAAATATGCACCCAGTCTATAAGAGCTCTGGAGAAAAGATTCCACTTATAAAAGTTCAATTTTCCCTATATATTAATAGTATAACTTTGTGTGTGCAATCGTTCAGGGTCACATTGCAAATTCTATCCAAAAGTTACATTTTATTGCGAATATTTATAAAATTATATTTTGAATAAAATTGAGGCTAAATGAAAACAGGATCCTGATGTCTTCTTAACCTCTGCTTATAAGTGAAGTTTTCATTGTCCCGACTAAGCTTTTATAAACTGAGTGGAGTGTAATTTCTCAAATCCTTTACAAGCAATAAATTCGAGTACTTTCAGCCATAAAATTTTCTCTTATTTTTTGAGCTGGTGATATATGCATTAACTTACTCTGAAACGTGCTATAATCTAATTATTAATTGCATTTATTGGACTTTGCTATTATGCAATACATCAATGTAAACGTGTTTTTAGGCTATATGCAAACATACACTCAATAGTTTACAAAATAGTCTCGCTTCTGCAAGCAGCAATCGTTTCTTCATTTATGTGACTAGTTTTTATATTACCATGTAATTTTAGTAAACCCATTAAATTGATTTGAATTAATCAGCCAAAAAACATCTAATTATATTAACTTCATCAAAATGAATAAAACCATTCGACAGGAAAATCAAATCACTGCAGATATACAATATAAATATAAACTTACAACAAGGGATGTAGCTGTATGCATAAACCTTCCGTTATTGTATATTCCATCTACCTGCAAAAAAATAAAACAGGACAAATTTTATTATCACTTGCCTTTCATTGCACATTTCATTCATCAAATTTCTAAGTGGAGTATATTTTTTTTTCTCCTCTCTAATTGTGTACTAACCATGTTTCTGTCAACAGTGGGCTTGTTTCTTGGGACCCTAGAATATATAAAACCTTAAAACATTTCTTACAAAAAGATCTTATAAAGATTAACGAATTTCTAAATTCATTTGAAACATGATTTTTTTATTAACAGAGAAAAGATATCAAAAGTGGGTAAGATGCGTTTATTTTATTTTCTTATGTATTTGATGTTTTATTTTATTCGAGAAGAAACGAAGCATTTCCTATTTGAGATTTAAAGCAATTGTCGTTTTCATAGGTAAAAAAAAGAGCAGAAAATAGAGGAAACATGCATAGCTTTGGACTAGAGTAGATCGTAGGCAATTGCGAGTCGATTCTTAAGACCACATTATGAAAAGGCAGGCAGGCTCATGCAAATTGCACCTGCTGCACAACTACGATCTTTCCCAGGTTTAAGCATCGATTCAGCAACGAAAAGAAAAGACCACGGCACACAAGCATACAAAGCTACAGCAAAACCATTCGTACTCTAAGCTCAATCATTAAGAAAGACCGTAAGCCTAGATTCAGTGAAAATGTAACACATTAGGCCTAAAACCGGCAGCCATGTTTTCATGACCGAGTTTTCGAATATAAACAAACCATTATTGTAACTATATACCGTATACAAACATGGTCCGATACTGCAGGCTTTGTATTAACGAACCTATTATTATTTGTTCTGTTCTTGCGTTTTGCGTTCGTATTCATAATTCCTCGTTAAACCAACTCGATCAGGGCCTAAGTGTTGTAATCCCAAGTCCTGTCCCAGAGTGATTGAAGGGAGAGGAGACAGTCTCCAGTTGGGAAGGAAGGAGCGTCCAGAAATCAGTCGCAGTCGAAACAACTTCGCATCACGGCTGTGGTTCTTGAGTCTCACACGAATAAGAAATGGAACCCCTCTTCGAATGCAGGGGCGTTTTCCGTTTGCGCTCTCCGTAAAAGCTCGCCTATTTCGTTTCAAGTTTTTTAAAGTTAAGGCCCTAGTACAGGACCCCTGCACTACACATTGACGTCTTCACACTAGCGGAAGAGTACAACAACCGAGAGAGCCGCGTTATGTCATAATCCCGCGATGGTGCCTCTTAATCTACCCGGCCCTCTCTCACCATTTCTCCCAATCTATTTTCACCAGCCGTCCCACTCACTTTTTCGGGCTCGTTTCCATTAAACACGCCATGTTTTGCTAGTCTGATAGCTTGTTTGCCGTGACGCCCATTCAACATGAGCGGGACTTGATTTTGTGCCGCTCTCTTTAGCGCATAGCTACACCTATAGGAGTAATTAGGCATGTTCATTTTAATAATAATTTTATTAAAAATTTCGAGCTTACAATCGAAATGAATGAAACACAGCGTCTTAGAAAGGTTTCGTTCTTAATAGTGAAACACAAATCAAAATAATGACATTAATTTATTTTTATTATTATTACTACTAATTATTATCATATTGTTACTCTTTATTAAAGGGGTTTAACTCTTCTGCAGTCTATGTTAACATTTTCAAAAAATAAAAAGAATGGGTATAATTTTTGTGTGAGGCATTTTTATTTATTGGTGTGTATTTTTACTGAGTCACGGTTATATTCATTCTCATCACACACGCATTTTGGTCAATGATCGCTACAGAAGTTAATGGTCGCAAAGTTACATTTGTTTTGTTTACAATAGAATTAAATAACAGATCAGAGATATCTCCGTAAAGAGAAGTGTTTTTTTTTTAACTTAATAACTGTCTAAATTACTATACAATAAACTCCCTTATAAAAGCAAATAAAATCATAACATTACATGGAGATAGATATTGAGTACGTAAAGAAAAAAAAAATTATCCAATGATTTTATTGGTTCGTTGCCGGAAACAGGCCACTATCACGCGAATGTAGCCTGTCAGGATTCTCATAGGGCAATAATCAAAATTGAACACTGAGAATTAATAGTTACATTTTATATATTTAATTCGTTTATATGTTTCTATTTTATCCTTTATTTTTATATAAAATTGTATATAAAAAATTTATTTTAATACACCGGTTGAATGCGAGCCGGTTAAATGACCTTACTTCCGCTTTGTAATGGAAGTGGTACCATCAACATATTTATGTGGGTTAGCCTAATTAGATGATTACATTACATAAGCAATTTGAAAACAAACCTTGATATCTAATTATTCGATAGAAAGTAATACTACGGCCCCGTGACTTACAAAGAATTCATTTAAAGCCGTCCAGTTTCGTGAGCCAACGATAAAAGAACATGGTTTAATTACGACGAAATTCTCTTTTAAACTCAGCGAAGTTTGCCAAATAGATCGCAGCGCTTGATCATGCCGATTGGGAATGTGGTCATTGAAGTGATGTTATTCTCGGGAAGCAGTTAAAAGATGGCTAGTTCAATTCCGGATGACTCCCTGGAAGATCCTGACAGCGATTCGGAAACTATTGCCAGCAGTGCGAGTGGTGTCCACAATGGGTCAATCACGTCGGAACGCTTCCCTGACAAATACGGGTTCACGGGCGGCTCTCAATATACTGAGCCACAGAAGTAAGTTTCGCTTTAAAAAATCAACCTTTTTAACTTGGTACCCATAAAGATGACAGACAACCGTAAGCTGTCATCATCTAAGGTGTAGATATTAATTATTGTGTTGACACGGAAGTGGACGCAAATCTAGGGCATACATTTACATTGTTTCAGGAAATGAATATATGTGCTGGAAATTTTAGTCATTTAATAATATCTTTTAACATGCTTGAGGAAAAAGCCAATGTTTGTTATAATTAAAATCAAAATAAATATCCTGAACTCTGAAGCAGATGTATAAATCTTCATCCTATGTGTTTAATGTATACTGAACTCTGTTATAACCGATCATGAACACAAAGTGTGTAAGCACGTTATATTGAATAAGATCGCGTTAACTCTATAGCATTGATCTACGTTCTTCTTAAACACTAACAAAAAAAAATCACAATAAATGCATTCTTTTGACGTTTTCTTTATCTCGATGCTGAGGAAACAAAAAGAGCATGGCTTCATTTATCATTATTGTCAGGTTGTTCAGTGTGAAATAGCCGTTTTTGTTCTTCCTTGTAAAAGACATTATTAACTCGTGAAATGAATAGTATTCCGTATCTGAAGCTATACACTTTTTCCATCGACTATACCAAAAAGCATATCTATGCCATTTTCGAAGAACATTTTAAACTGTAAATGGCTGTTCAAACAGCTTCCTGAGTGGTAGTCTTTGAGAGAAGTCTCATGAGTACATGTAAGGCAAATGAGGCAGAACTCCAAAGCTCAACTCTTTCGCTTTCTAAACAGTCACACCTGAAACATCAAGTCTATCATTATCTTTCAGAAGAATAACATCTGTACAATTCATCAATGCTCATTCCAAGAAAAATGATTCTTGATGTACAATGTCAAGTTACTGGCTAATAAGCTGCATTAATGGTTTAACTAGTTCTTGTGATGCAATAATACAGGGTGTCCTACTTGCACCCTGATTTTCCCTTATATCTGTACACACCTCTCCATGTTAGGAAGGTAGCCACTAATATATCAGGGATCACAGTGTCAATTTCTTGCCGAATGGTGCCCCACTTATATTTGGCTTCTGATTTTCACTTTTAAAAATAAAAGTAATGGTCAGAATTTAATAAAATCTGTGCGAGTCTGCCATTTAATTCTAATGTACAAATGCTTCACAACATTAAATGGGCAGTTGTGATATAATGTTGGCAGCTACCTTTTGTAATATGAAGAGGCATGTACAGATATGCCTTGATGCTAATGGTGTACTTAAAAAAGGAAAAGTACAAAAATATTTTATGTTTGCCATTTAACCCGAAATTAAATGCAGGCCTCTAGAAGATATGCGGAAATTTTAATTTCAAGATTGTTTACAGCAAGAATATCACCAAGCCTCTCAAATATGAAAGTATGCCCATAGCAAATTTTATTAAATTATGACCATTAGTTTGTTTTTTATAAGCGAAAATCGGGGGCTGAGAGAGAGTTGAACACCCTGGATAGATAACTCATCTTTGATTCATCATGGTGTCATTGTTGAATTCTTAGTTTGAGCAATACCACCTCTACTCAAAGCCTGAGCACGAAAACATCATACATTGTTACATCATCATGCGGAGTCATAATTTAGGGCTTATTATTGGTAGAAATATGATTAAACATGACTCCGTATGATGATGTAACAATGTATAACGTTTCCGCGCACAAGCCTTGGTATGTACTTGGTATCCAGCCATTGTGAAGATAATTATTCTTTTTTGATTGTTCGGTCATATGACCAGAAATGGACAGTTTTTCTCTCAAATACTCACTGGTGTGCTGACCTCCAAGTTTTATAATTAAATTATGCAGGCCTCGAAGTTCTCCTATATTTCCTATATTATGAAGAAATCGTTCAAAAAGGTCCTATATATCTCCTATATTTCGTATCCTCCTATATTTTAATAAATATGGGCGGCCTGAGCGGAGTGATTGTTACAAGAAAAATGCTTTCTTATTATCGCCAAGCACATGCAAAATATAAGGAACAAAAAGAAGCTGAAAAAAGAGAAAAATTGTAGAAGGAACAGAAGAAAGAAGCAATCCAACCTATTGCCACGTCATTGAAGTCGATCAAAAAATCGGACTGTAGGAGTGATGATAAAAATTTGAAGAATTTAAAGTGTGAAATTGCAAGTGCACAAGCTCTTATTGACGAAGGGAACAAACTCCTAGGAAATGCGGTCAAGAGGAAAAGTTTTATTGACATTGGTGCTGCCCAAGCATTGATAGAAGCTGGAAATAAGCGTCTGAAGACATTGCATCAGTCGAGTTTTTCCCTGCATTTAATAAAAATATTAATTTTTTTAAAAAAAATTCTGTTTTAAATATTTTTGTTCAGCTTTCATTATTATTAAACTTATGAAAAGTAGGCTATTTTTTTCAACTGTCGCAATATACAGTATTTTTAATTTTAATACTTAGTGTTCATTATGCTCAGTTATATCTGTACTGAAGTAAAATAGAATTAAGATATCATTAAAACTTTCTTAAACATTTAAAATTTTATAGTATTAAAACAATAAAACTACTAAAATTTCATGAAAAATGTTACAATTAGGAAAGGGATTAAAAGGAGAAAAAAATTCATAGAATGAATATAATGTTGGTATACCACAAAATATTATTTGTTACAAATCGTATATAGCCTATATGTATAAAATCCTTGGCTACAAATTAAAAAAAACCTACAAGGTTAATATAAACAGGCCTATAATGCATCAAAATTAGTATCCTATATTTATTTTTATTAGCTCCTATAGTTTTTTTTATTTCTCACTTCGAGGCCTGATTATGTGAATCCACTTATTTTAGGTTTTTCCATCTTTCCTAGAACTGGTAAGATTTACGGAAACTGGCTATTCCAAGTCTGGTAACAAGTTCATGAACAGTTACAGAGGAGTTTTTAATCTTTCCCTTCACTCATCATTGCATAGTGCAGTTTCAGGCTCTCATGATATTCAATTACGTCTCATGAATGAGGATTCTCAAACTACCACATCACTGCATATTCAATAGCAGTGTCTTTCCCAACAAATGTTCATGTTTTGTGTTTTAATGTAGAACAGAATGTTAATTCATATTGAAAAAAAAAACAACAACCCATATATCATTCCATGAGTGCATGTGATACAGACGAATTTCTTTTTTATTACCAGATC